>CAEMYA010000065.1:364889-409464 GCA_903131615.1 Diplodus sargus | reverse complement strand
GCAGAATTCTTTTATCAACATACTACACGCCGACACCTTTGAGGAAGAGAGCCCAGACACAACAGAGATCTTTAACTCCCACCTCCGGGAGAGCTTTGACCAGATCCCGAGGGAGTCTGGAGACACTGAGTCCGAATGGACCATGTTCTCCACTTCCATTGTTGACAGGGCTGTCCGGAGCTGCGGCCGTAAGGTCTCCGGTGCCTGTTCGTGGTGGCAATCCCTGAACCTGGTGGTGGACTCCGGAAGTAAGGGATGCTGTCAAGCTGAAGAAGGAGTCCTATCGAGCCTGGTTGGCCCGGGGAACTCCTGAGGCAGCTGACGGGTACCGGCAGGCCAAGTGTGCTGCAGCACGGGCAGTTGCGGAAGCAAAAACTTGGGTCTTTTTTTGCCACCATGGTTTAAAGGGGTGCATACCGCCTCCTACTGCATGATAGAATGTACAATTAACCATAGTCATGTGCTGTATGAGTCCACCCATATGTAATAAGTACACTTCACTCCAAGGACCGGTACAAAATTCCTCTGGGGCCGGACCCGGCCTGGGGGCCGCCAATTGAATACCTCTGCCGTATGTCATCATCAGCAGCACCTTAAAGTCAGTCTTTGAAAAACAGGTATGTCAGCATATCAGACTACCTGCTTAACCCAATGCTGGGAGGGTTAGTTGTTTAGTATACTGTATTGGCATTAAAGGGACAAGACTGGAACATAGGCACAAGGTAAGAACTGAAGTATTTCTATAAAATCACAACCTATGTTTTGGTCCTTAGGGTCAGTAATGTTCCATGTGCGTGTGACAGTTTAAGTTTTGTTCACAGGAATCTAATTATTTGATGACTCATCCTGAACAACCGGTATAACTCAAACTATTGTTTTTGACAGTGAACAGACTATGTGGTTTCTTACTTGTAGATGATTTTTAACCTTCATTTACTGCAGCCCTGTCAACTCTCTGCTGTTTGCAATCCATTTCTTTCTTTTAAGGAATTGTTTTTATTTTAAACTCTTTTATTTCAGTAAACCGGAGGCAAATGACTTAAAATGATACTAAAGATTTTTAACAAATACAGAGCAGCTATTGTAAACACAACTCATATAAAAGGATGCTGTCTTCTTTTGTATTTCAGTGTTGTTCAGATATGTCATATATGATGGAAAAGTTTCTGAGAAGGATACAACATTGACTTCGCTACTGAGTACCATTGTATGTGACAATAAAGAGTTCTTAAAGTTATTATCTCATTTATACAACACTTTCAAGTCCTACTGTGTTTGCTTGGGTCAACGTGTTGGACCATTCTTTAGAACCCATAGTTAAAAAACTTGAGGATACTTTTTGTAAAAAATGGTGTAACATGATGAAAACTCAAAATCAAATGAAAATGAGAGGCTAGGGATGCACTGAATGAAATTTACTCAGATTTTCTATTACTATAATTGATAACATAAACATTTGTGAGGTTCACAATTGTTGGGCCTCACCCAACATTTCTCAAACAAAGGAGAGGCAGCAAAGAAAACCATAAGACTAACTACCAGGGCCCTCTCAACCAGGGAGAAGTTTTAGAACAAAGGAACTGAGCCAACGCCCTCTGGCAAAAAATTCACCAAGGGAGCGGAAGAGACGGAGCATGCACATAAAGCTTGCGCACTGTATACAAACATACAGTAAAAGGAGAAACCGAAAAAAACAAGAAGATAAAAATGGCTAGTCGGTTGTCTGTAGCCCTTTTTTTTCTCAGCGTAGTGGCAGAGGAGTATAATATTTTGCCCTCGTAACCCTAATAGGCTCAATATCTTCTGAGGTATGAACACAAGCATGTAGACCGCCATTGTTGTTGTTGTTGTTACGAGACGTTGCGGGGTCATCCATAAGAAAAGTATGCGGATTCGCCGTCCACATGAAAACGGCAATCAACAGTCTCTAATTGTTCCACCCTGAGACCAGGTTTTAAAAAGTGCGTTTTCAGGCACTGCGTTTACAGGATCCATGTGGACGATCAGCCAAAACAATGCAAAACATGTGCGTTTACACACAGAAGCGTTTCCATGTGGATGGCCCCTCACACACACCCCTCCCAGGACACCTGCAAACCCCCCTACTGCGACCCTCTAACTCCTGCAGCAGACACCACTCTGCTCCACCCCTCACCCCTCTACTGTCACCCACCACAGACCCTGTCACACTCCCCACCCCCCAGACTGGACTTCACATCCCAGCCAGCCAGGTGAGGAGAGAGCTGGAGCGGCTCAAGCAGAGAAAAGCTGCTGGACTGGACTCTATCAGCCCTCACGGGCTGAAGGCCTCGAGCAGCTCTTCAACCAGAGCCTCCACCTTCAGAGAGTGCCAGTGTTCTGGAAAACATCCTGCCTCATTCCACTGCCCAAAAAAGTACATCCTGTGGCACTGGATGACTACAGGCCAATTGCACTGACCTCTCACATCATGATGGTCATGGAACAGCTAGTCTTTACACACATCAGACCACTAGTGTGCCCATCACAGAACCCCCAGTTTGCAGCCCCCGTCAGGTGACGCAACCTCTCAACCACCAAAGTGGCCCTGCTGAAAAGGGCAGTGCCAAATGTGGAGAAGGAGTCAGAGGGTGCACCGTCACTGATGGTTGGAAGTAGCGTTAATTTTGACAGCAAATGTTGATTCAGTCTTAATCTTTTGAATAACACATCATTTAGTTTTAGTCATATTTTAGTCATGTGAAATCTTTTAGTCTTAAGTCTAGTTTTAGTCGACTAAATACCAGAGATTTAGTCTTAGTCTAGTCTTAAATCTTTTAGTCTTAGTCTAGTCTTAGTGAGTGGTAAATCTCTTTCTCAATTCAATTTAAATGGCTTTATTGGCATGAGCTAACACTGTACATATTACCAAAGCAAGGAAATAAAAAAATAATAACAATAAAGGAAACCAATATTTACAATAAATTACTTATAATCTATACTGTTGGTAATATTGTAACTATGACTCACTCATCATAGTCACAATCAATCAATCTTAGTCAATAAGTAATTAATGACAATGAATCAATAATCAGTTTGTGTCAACTGAAGATGTCCTCTCTCTCTCTCTCGATCGAGATGAGTCGTCTGTAAATGTCGCCAAAGTTTTGTTGCGTTTTTGCTCCACACGGTTTGCGGACGGACTGGTTGTCATATGTAAGGTGTGCCCAGATGCCAATTCTTCGCTTTCTAGCTGTGACGTTTCTGTCTTTCATGAGGCATGTCGTTGCCCTCAGACCGGGTGCACTGCAAAATGTTAACGTTAGCGTCTCTCTTACGAGTGAAGTCAGCTGAAATCCGCCAAAGCTGTGCAACTAAATATCATGTAAACAACCTAACTCTTGTGAAAACGTCCATGAAACTGTGCAAGTTCTGCAAACGCATCTTTATTCTCCTTCTGTGTACATGCTGCTGCCTTTGTTTAGCTTGCTGCGGCTTTTTAAAGTGGCCCTGTTGCATCTGCATTGGTCAACCTATCCTCAAAAGATTTGCTCTGATTGGTTCTCATTTAGTTTTCATTTAGCTTTCGTCCGTGAAAAAGGTTCGTTGACGAATACTTTTCGTCACAGTCTTCGTTAACAAAACTAACACTAGTTGGAAGAGTGGCAACAATCTCTGATCTACCTCAACATCTCCAAGACTTTGGATGCGTTGGTGCTTATTAGTGAAACCCTCCGTGAGGAGCAACAGCAATGTTTTGTATAACTGCTGTCAAGCCTTTGGGGTCCAGGATATTATTGGCTGTTTTTGATTATTTTTGATTTTTCCATTATATTTTTACCTTAAAACTATTTATCTTGCCTTATTTGGTGTCATTATTTTAAGCACAACCTCACATGTGTGACTGTACAATTATTTTTGAATTTAGACATACTTTAATAACCCAATGGAGCTAAAATCACAAAAAAAAACATGAGTACTGAGTAGGAAAAAGATTTTTTTTTTACTGTGAAGACCACAAATACCACAAATTTAACAAACCATTTTTATTACCTATAATGCAAATATAAATTGTTGTTTGCTAAATTTGTGCACACGTTTTTGAAATGTAAAAAGTTATATGTAACTTTTTACATTTAAATGCAGGCAACTTTCCCATGAGTCACTCAGGCTCTGTGCTTTTTTCGGTCTTTAAATTAAAGTATTTTATATTTCAACATCGGTGTAATTTTTGCCAATCCCCAGCTGACAAAACTGCTACCAATCCGCCTCTAGGTGATGTTCTGGTGGCTGTCTAATTAAATATTTGGCACTGTGCCCACAGCATACCTATTGTGTCAGTGAAATTCATAGGCATGGTAAAGACTGGCCCCTGTAACTCACACACCAAAAGTGACCACCAAGTAGTGCCATTTAATTCCCACATAATGTGGCCCACAATTTTTAACCTTATATCTACTGTTTCCTAAATTCATCTGAATTGTGTGACGTAGTAAGCCATGCCAACTTTTACTGTAAATTTCTATTCGCAAAATCGGCAAAAATGAAAAACATATACTTTCCCAGCTCCTCCTCGGCCATTTGACCAATTTGCACCAAACTTTGCAAGTAGCATTTGTTTACAAAACTTATCAAAAGCTTTCACCTATGACACACCTGGTGGCTGTGGTGGTGCAGTCCATTTTGATGCTTCACCATAAAACCATCAAATCATTATAACTTCCACATACAATTTGCCATCTACTCCAAATTGCTCAAAAATGTGCAGAGTGTTGCCCTGAATACGTCTACGTGGCACACCCCGACGGCATCATGCCCCGACGCATGTGGACTGCAAGGGCCCGTTCATTGCTGCTTGCAGCTTTAATTTAGGTATATTTTGCTTTAACTTTTTACCTGTACTTGTTGCATCTCAAACTGTTGTAACAAGTGAATTTCCCCGTTGTGGGATAAATAAAGCCAATCTTAAATCTTAAATATAGAGGAAACACCTCACTCCAACACTCTAAGGTGTCAGCAGCAAAAAAGACAAGCGATCAAAGACATTCCAGAAAAGACTGTTAAAACTTCCAGTGGACATGTAGTTATGAAGTCAGAGAGATCAGGGACTAGTTAATTATCGTCAATATATGTTTCATGTTTTTACAAGTTATTTTACATTGGCTGTTTAGATTTTGATATTTGATAGCCGCTAACTGCTGTCATTTCAAAGTGACTACAACTACATAGAAGCAAGCTACAAACTTTTCAGAGTCACCATTCAAGCCTACAGGTGGTCAGTAATCAATACTAACGATTTTAAGTGTTCCCTCAATTTAACACTTGTTAACAAGTTTAGTTTCTATTATGTAATGTTTAATACATTAATAACAGGGTTGGTTACTGTGCCCATACTGTAGTATAGCTTTAATAACATAACATACATCCGTCAATAAGATGATGTTAATGATTGCACCCTTCTCCTCATCTGAAAACAAGTTTTATTGGTATTGCAGCAGAAGGAAACCATGGCAACACCTACAGAGCTGCTGGCAACCTTAGAGGATTTGGCAGATGGAGAGTTTAAAAAGTTCAAATGGTTCCTGCAGCAGGCTGACATCTTAAAAGGCTTCCCAGCAATTCCAAAGAGCCATTTAGTGAATGCAGACAGGCTGGACACAGTGGATGAAATCATTGACACCTATGACAAAAATGCAGTGGAGGTCACCATCAAAGTTTTGAAGGAAATCAAAAAGAACGACTTGGTGCAGCGTTTATCAAATATCAACTCAACATCCAAAGGTAAGTACGATTAAATTAAACAAATCCAATAAAGTAAGAAGAGTTTGGAGCCCGTCTGGGGACATTTGAGATAATTTAATAATGTAGTTTGTCTTTTCCTCATTGTCTTAATTGAAAAAATATTAATAATAGTCTTACATTATTATCGTAAGCCAAGAGCAAGAGCCACTGGTGTGTTCATGTGAGCAGAAAACAGCTTTTTAGGAATGGATACATTTCTAGCACTAGTTGAATTATAAGTATTTAATCTTGAAAGTATAATATTATTTACGGCATGATAAACGCCATCCCTCATTTTTTCTCAAATGTCACCAGAAGAAGAGAGTTACAAATCAGAGTTTTGAATGACACTGGGTAATAACCTGTGATTAATTAAGATATATACGTTGCACCATCTATGAAATAACACGGCTCATGTCTACCAATTCTTCCACTACCACCACTGTGGTAATGGAGACAGTATCCTTAGACCAGCTATTAGCAGTCACCGAGCAAGTAAACTGACAGTGACATGATCTCTCACCAACTCCCCACTGGTTAGCCCTACCACTTATGATACTACTACCACTAAATAAAGAATTTCCTTGCACCATCCGTACACCTCAGTTAATATGCCATCTTAACTAACTTAATAGATGTTGCTTATCTTTTATCTTTTTTTTCAAAGCACGTGCCCCATGTACAGAGGCTGAGTCTGCGCCACAGTAGTGTGAAAAAAATGCTGCTTTATCATAACAACAGTTTATATATCGGCATAAATGAGACTTTCAGTTTCCTTTTTTTAATGGAAAGTACAGACTACAAACTATTTGACTGATAGCTGTTTTCTGAGAGACTTGTATAAGTGCAGCTTTCTGACCGAGACACAAGCGATGTGACGCGGCACAACAGTCGGCCTTTGCTAGCCCTCTGATCTCATATCTGGGCCCTTCAGGATATACGTTCATGGCTCACATGATTAAAATATATTCCAAGACTATGAGTTAAACAAGGTGACACAGCCAGGTAATTCCTAAGGGGCACGAGGCCTCAACAAAGTTCATACATTGTGTCTTTGGCTGGATGTTGGGAATATAAATGTGAATATACAGTATGTCAGTGTTGTGTTGATTGTGTCCATTTACCTGGAAATATGGCATTACTCCATTTATATATCTGTTGTTTATTCTTTCAGAGGCTCTCACTGATTGCCAGCGCAAACTCAAGTTTGACCTGAGGAAAAAGTTTCAGCATTTGTTTGTTCAATCCACAAAATCTGGGAAGCAGATGTTGATGAATGAGATCTACACTGAGCTCCATATCACAGATGAAAACTTGGAACAGACTGTCAATATAGGAAACTTAGTTGAACTCTTACCTGGTCAAGATGGATCACTTAGAACATTAATGTTGAAAGGAGTGTCTGGCATTGGGAAGACAGTCACAACACAGAAGTTTGCCCTGGATTGGGCTGAAGACAAAGTTAACAGCAATATAATGTTCATATTTCCGTTCACTTTCCGAGAGTTGAATTTGCTGAAGGGGAAGAAATACTGCTGGCTGGATCTTCTTCATCACTTCTTTGCCGACACCAAAGGAGCAGGAACATGCAGTTTCGACAAATTCCCGACTATGTTTATCCTTGATGGTCTGAATGAGTGTCAACTTGCTTTGGACTTCCACAACAATGAGATCCTGACTGATGTCACTGACTCAGCTTCAGTGGACGTGCTGCTGACAAACCTCATTATGGGGAAACTCTTCCCTTCTGCCCACGTCTTGATAACCACAACTCCTGAGGCAGCTGGTCGAATCCCTCGAGAGTCCATTGACATGGTGACAGAGTTGAGAGGGTTCTCTGATCCAAAGCAGGAAGAGTACATCAGGAAGAGATTCAGGAATAAGGAACTGGCCAGCAAAATCATCTCCCATATCAAGACATCACGAAGCCTGCACACCATGTGCCACATCCCTGTCTTCTGTTGGATCACTGCAACAGTTCTGGAGGATGTGTTGAAAACAGATGACAGAAGAGAGCTTCCCAAGACTCTGACTGAGATGTACATACACTTCCTGCGAGTTCAGCTCAAACTGGCAAATGTCAAACATCATGGAAGAGCTGAGACGGATCCAATCTGGAGCACAGAGACCAGAACGATGATTCTGTCCCTGGGGAAACTGGCTTTTGAGCAGCTACAGAAAGGAAACCTGATCTTCTACGAAGAAGATCTAGTGGAGTGTGGCATTGACATCAGGGCCGCTTCCAATTACTCAGAAGTAATGTCAGAGATCTTTAAAGAGGATCGAGGGCTGCACCAGGACAGGCAGTTCTCCTTTGTCCATTTGAGCTTTCAGGAGTTCCTTGCTACTATTCATGTCATAGTGTCATTCATCAACTCAGGTATCAACCTCCTGTCTGAAGAACAACCAATCCCCAAACAGTCTGTGCTCACTACAGAGCAATCAGCAGTAAACCAACTCTACCAGTCAGCAGTCAGCAAGGCTATGCAGAGTTCAAATGGACACTTGTTCCTCCGCTTTCTCAGTGGTCTCTCACTACACAACAATCAAGTACTACTCCAAGACCTATTGAAACAGTCAGGAAGTAGCCTACAGAGCAATCAAGACACAGTCCAATATATCAAAAAGAAGATCAGGGAGAATCGCTGTCCAGAGCGATGCATCAACCTGTTTCACTGTCTGAATGAGCTGAAGGATCAGTCTCTCGTTGAGGAGATCCAACAGTACCTCAGTTCAGGATGTTTGTCCTCAAACAAACTGTCTCCTGCTCAGTGGTCAGCTCTGGTCTTCATCTTACTGTCATCAGAGAAGGAGTTTGAGGTGTTCGACCTGAAACAATTCTCTGCTACAGAGGAGGGTTTTCTGAGATTGCTGCCAGTGGTTCAGGCTTCCTGTCTAGCTATGTGGGTTTGCAATTTAGCACATATTAAATACTGTAATATTGTGTTGTATTTTTAGGTTCTTGTTCATTCTTCTTTGGTTATGACATCTTTAGGCTGAGTGGCTGTAATCTGTCTTTGAGAAGCTGTGAAGCTCTGGCCTCAGTTCTTGCCTCCAAGTCTTCTAATCTGAGAGAACTGGACCTGAGTTACAACCACGTGGTGAATGAAGTTTTCAAGGAGCTCACAATGGGGTTGAAGGATCCACAATGCAAACTGGAGACTCTCAGGTCTGCTTGCTTTATTGACATAATAACATTTTCCTTCTGTTTGTTAAGGTTTTGTAGGTATTAAATACATTGTTAGACTTCATAGACTTTTTAGCAATGATAGCGGTGCGACTCTAAGAGTGTATTATCTGATATATTATCTGTAGTGAAATATGTAACAGGTGTTCACCATCCTCAAAGGACAAATCACTATTTAATCAGGCTGCAATTATTTACTGAAAATCGTGATTAAAAAAATGCTATAAATGCTGCGAGAGTCTGACAATATCTACCAACCTGTCATGTGGCGATTTTACACAAAAAGTGAATGGATCTAACATGCAAAATCAATTTGAATGCATTCTATTTTCTGGCCATGTCATTGAATTGTTGTGTTTAGTTGGTTGCCTTCTCTATGGCCGCGTTACGGACATGATGCGGTCGCCAGAGCTGATTGTGGCCGTTCTAGTCAATGCTCATGTTTCCACCAGCTGCGCCACGGCACGACTCAGCAGTGTCTCTGCTCTGCTAATGAGAAAAACACGTCCACCCATAAACAACCGACAACCACTCAATATACAGATAGGAAAAAATAACGTGTCTGTTAACGCTGACACTTTTCGTGGCCCTGGTCCACTGCTGGACAACAAAACTGAGGGATATCGGTGGGACCTGTGGACGTGCCTGTTCTTTGCTGTCCTCCTGTGTTACACCTCTCTGTGTGCCCTGGAACATCCAGAGGGAGGGTGGGAGGGATTCCGACTAGTTGCTCTTTTGTTTTGCGATTGTAAATTCCAATTCCTAATTTTCACACGTGCAAGTCAGAGCTTATTGCTTTTATTATGCCGTAGAAGGAAAGCAGAATGACTTTAAGTCAAAAGTAAAAACTAAATAAATGCTGTACACATGATATTTATTATTAAAGATTATTGTTCAGGTCATCTTTTTCTTTTCTTTTTAAATTAATATTGTGATGATTTCGTACAGTGAGTTTTTGGTATCCTTACATTCATACTATTTAATAATCACCTGATGTGTCGTCTAGATCCAGCAGCAAAAAGTTTTAGTAACCAGTGAAAGCACAAAGTTTGGTGCAGCCGCCCATGGTTCCCATATGATCTGTCCTAATGACTTAGTGATCCCCTGGCTTCCTTTTTTTCTCAGATTGAAATAATCTTACATACAACATTTAGATTGCATTAAGATCAACAAGTCCCACAAAGGTTTCCACTTAAGTTGGTTGTGGAGGGTTTCCTCAGCAAAGCTGTCCTTCAGGACCGTACTTTTGCATTTCTGCCTCTTCCCCTATCCTTTTGTCTTTTCTGTTTCATTTGATTTAACTCATTGACAGTGAACTCCTGTCTAAAATAAATATAGTCATGTGAGTATGATCAAAGTGAAATCACTTGGAACTTGGATAACTTGACGAGCCTGATGGTTTGTTACACAGAGCCACCTGGGTAGGAGACGCTAGAACCTGTTTGGAAAAATGCAGGTCAAAAAATACTCTGCAGGTGATTGGACGGACCATCTGTCTGTCAAAAAGCTACCCGTCAGCCAATCAGATCGACAGTAAGACAGGGCTACCATCAGCATAGCCAGTATCGGAGTCACCCTGATGAACAGCAAAAACATATTTTCTATAATAAAAGTTTTATGTTCTTTCCTCTATAGTTCTGATATAACTGATGCTATAGCAGCTTCTACATTAAACAGGTCATCACATCTCAACCATGCCAGTAGCTGCTAGTAGTTCCTCATTGGTTACCTTTTGATCAGAATTACTGTGTGTTCAACAAAAGCCTGCCCAACAGGATGTATTTGCCAGATCACATAATCTTGTGATCTGCAAATCCAGCTGCTTTGCAAGGTTCGGAGCCAATAGCTATCAAGTATGCCTAGAAGTATGAAGCAGAGCTCCGACTAACGCTTATTTTGGTGGTCGACTAAACAATCTGATATTTTTTTCATTAGTCGATTAGTCACGATGATTTTGGCAGCATCTGTTTCGACTTGGGTTTTACCTTCATATTCTCAGAGCAAATTAAAAACCCATGAAACAACATTTGAAAACATAATATTTTGAAACACAACTGGATTGTTAATATATCAATTGAACTAATTAATACTAATTATGACAGTTCTTAATTGATTACATATCTTATAAAGGAATTATATTATAAATCATTGCATTAAGTGGAGGTTAACAACAGTAAGACAGGGTTGCCATCAGCGAAGCTAGTATCAAAGTCACCCGGATGAAGAGCAAAAACACCTTTTATATATAAAAAAAGCACTCTGCAGTTTTATGCAGTAAGACAGGGCTACCATCAGCATAGCCAGTATCGGAGTCACCCTGATGAACAGCAAAAACATATTTTCTATAATAAAAGTTTTATGTTCTTTCCTCTATAGTTCTGATATAACTGATGCTATAGCAGCTTCTACATAAAACAGGTCATCACATCTCAACCATGCCAGTAGCTGCTAGTAGTTCCTCATTGGTTACCTTTTGATCAGAATTACTGTGTGTTTGACAAAAGCCTGCCCAACAGGATGTATTTGCCAGATCACATAATCTTGTGATCTGCAAATCCAGCTGCTTTGCCAGGTTTGGAGCAGATAGCTGTCAAGTATGCCTAGAAGTATGAAGGCAGTGAAAGTCAGCATCCTATATGTAAATACAAATACAATTGCAGATCTTTATCTTTTATTCTTCTTCAGGCTAAGTAGCTGTGAACTGCGACCCCAGAGTTGTGAAGCTCTGTCTTCAGTCCTCAGTTGCCACTCTTCCAGTCTTAGAAGGCTGGACCTTAGTAACAACTGTCTGACGGATTCAAGAGTGGAGCTGCTCTCTGTGGGGTTGGAGAGTCCACACTGTAGACTGGAAACCCTCAGGTCAGCCAACCCTATGATTAAACACTTAAATGTGTTTGAAGCCACCATTCCCCTTTATTTTAAAATTTGATATTTGTCTCTAATACTTTCTATTGTTTAGATTGATTGGCTGTGGACTGTCATGGAAAAGCTGCGATGCTGTGGCCTTTTTCCTTAACTCACAGTCGTCTTGTCTGAAAGAGCTGGACCTTAGTATGAACAAACTGCAGGATTCAGGAGTGAAGGTGTTCCGTGCTGGACTGGAGAGTCCACACTGTAAACTGGAAACTCTCAGGTCAGCAGGTTTCTCGAAAGCTTCTCACTTGGCTGCCATGTTGAAAAAGGGATGTAAGGAGGATGTAAAGACACTCAAGGCACTAAGATGCATGTGCAGCTGTCACAGCTACTAAAACAAAGAACAGTGTTTAGTCATGTAGTGTGTACAGTGTGCCATCATTTCTCAAGAAGCAATTCCAAACAGTTTTTTTGTGATACATTTTTTCATTCATTCATTCATTCAATACAGGTACAATACTGATACAGAGTAGCTATCTGAAGGTATTAAAAGTCCTTCCCTCACCCACCACCAACATACTTGCCCATCCACATCCCACCTGCACAGTCCCATTTCCAATTGTCCTCTGTTTGTCACAGAAGTTTAGTTTAGAATCATCATTAAGTAACAAAACATCAGGGATCTGATGGCCAATCATATCAGATATAACTGAGGTTGTTTCATCCCAAAAGTCATGCACCATTTTACATTACGGACCACATGTAAGAATCCCCCAAGTAACATTGGCTAAGTAAAAACAATTCTTTTTTTCATCAAAACCCTGAGGGTGCATATACAGAAACAAAAACAATGTTCTTTGTCTCTCATAGTGGTACATATATAGGATACCCTGCCTGTTTGCTTTGTACTGGTTTTATCTATTGTGAAGGATCATTTTCTAAAAAGGAAAACAAAGAGTCCGTGTTTAGTGCTTTTACTATAGGAAGCGGCAATCTTATAATATTAATTTTCTGAACGGTTAATATATATTCTGCATAAATGTGAGTCTCGTATGAGGGCCGCATCAATATTCTTCTGTCTTAAATAGTATTTGTTGGTAAATCTTTTAAATATCAAAACTTTAAACTTTAAGATATTTGTTTACAATTCCTTCCTCTTCAGGGTAAGTGCTTGTGACCTGTCAGGAAAAAGCTGTGAAGATCTGGCCACGGTTGTCACCCTTCAGACCTCCAGCTTGCGAGTGCTGGACCTGAGCAACAACAGTCTAGAGGATTCAGGAGCAAAGTTCCTTTCTGCGGGACTGCATAGTCCACACTGTACCCTGGAATGTCTCAGGTCAGCAGAGTGATGTGTGCGGCATCATAAGAGATGCTGGTACCTTTTTTAAAAAAGGTTTTACAATAATATCTTTGCTAGTTGTGTCTACATACCCAACCTGTCTTTATATCATCCTCATTTATTCTCATCCAGGTTGAGTCACTGTTTGCTGTCAGAGAGAAGCTGTGAATCTCTGGCCTCAGCTCTCAGCTCTCAGCCCTCCAGTTTGAAAGAGTTGGACCTGAGTAGCAACGACCTGCAGGACTCAGGAGTGAAGCTTCTTTCTGTTGGACTTGAGAGTCCTCAGTGTAGACTGGAAACTCTAAGGTTAGATTGCCATGGACACACAAAGCATCCCTCACACACATCACTCTTCATAAGTTTGGAATCACCTGTTACACTGATGTTTACTTCTTTTTCTTCACTAAGTGCAATACCCGTAGGAAGCATGTATTCCTAAAGAAAAGTGGGAGGTTAAGTAGCTTTTTCATGGATGGCCAAATGAGGTTGTGTTTGAAGGTGGGACGTCAGCGATAAAATTGGCTGATTTTGACTACTTTTGATTATACCATTATATTTCACCTTAAAAACTATTTACCTTGCCTTGCTTGGTGTCATTGTTTTAAGCACAACCTCACATGTGTAACTGTACAGTTATTTCTTTCATTTTGATATATTATATTAACACCATGGACCTAAAATCACAAAATAACATAAAATCAGAGTAGGAAAAATTTTGATTTTTTTTACTATGAAAACCACAAATATGTTTAATGAACCAAGTGCATTAGTTATAATGCAAATACAAAATGTTGCTTTTCTAAATTTGGGCACAAGTTTTTGAAATTTACAAAGTTATGTGTAATTATTTACATTAAAATGCAGGCAATGCCTCAGGCTCCTCAGCTCATTCCTGCCTGTTCCACATTCAGCAGTCTCCTCATTGTTTTGACTCAAAACACAAAAAAACGACTCCACTACACACTAAACACATTACACCAAACACTATATAACACATTAACTACACACTCCAAACATGCTATATGTCACAAATCTTTATACTCTCAAAACTTGCTGTCTCTGTTGCGGCCGCCGACTTCCCTCCCACAACTTCCTTTTCCTCAGCAACCAAACTTGCTGCTTGGACACTAGGGGTGGGCGATGCTGTAAAGTTTGGTATCGATCCGATACGAAGTAATTGCAGGGCCAGTATTGTCGATACCGATACTGATACCGATACCGGTACTGCTTGAAAATTCCTGATCGTTGGATGATTTTGTACTTTTCAGGACAGGTGAACCTGAGTGAGCAGAGTGAGAGAGGTGGAGAAGAGCACTGTGCATAGGGACTGAGAGAGACTCTGCGATCACACAAACTGTGAAAAAATACAATGGATTTGCTGAGCTTACAGAAGAGAAACTACAACAAAAATATCGATCTCATCGCGCTGGTATCGCTCCGATACCAATACTCACCTTGGTATCGATACTATCGATATTTGGATCGATACGCCCACCCCTATTGGACACTTTCGTGACAAAAGCCTGTTTTTACCATTTCTTCTGCACCAGACACAAAGCGAATGTGACGGCCATGTCCGCGAAAAAGCGTGGCCGACATTATTTACCATATGTCCGGTTTTGGAAGTGCTGGTGCGTCCGGTCCGTCGACTGGGGAGGTGGGCTGTGTGGGCCAGCGGCTAGCAGCTAGCAGCTAGCTACACACGAACATCCACAGATTCCAATTCCACTTTGTTGTCCGCGCGTCTCCGGATCTCCTCAGACCAGAACAGACTCGGTCCAGACTTGTTTAGTCTCATTAATCCACAACAGTCACTTTAGATGCACAGAACAGAACGGCACTGAACTGCCGGCAAAATCCCGGCCCAGCTCGCGCCGCTGCAGGTATAAATCCGCTTCTTTCTTAAGGTATGTTGTGGGGTTGAGCTCTGCAATGATTGACTCTGGTGCGCACGTGACTGTGGTGGCTCCGGTGGACTATGCTTGCGGAATTTGTAAAGCATTTATGAAATAATTTATTAACAGTATCATTGCAGTCCAAACAAATCCGGCGTGGCACACCCTTAAACCAAGCAGCAGCCATGTTAAAACTCTCAGGTCAGTCTGATCCTGATCTGCAGAGATATTTGAGGAACACACAGACAGACAGACAGACAGGCAGACAAAGATTACTTGCTTTTATAGAGAGATAATAATTATTAATTAATATAGAAGAAAACTATAATTCAGACACCAAATGTACACTACATGGCCAAGTGTCAGTTAAACCCTGACCATCACGGCCATATCAACTTGTTGGACATCTAATCCTAAAACCAAATCAGTTTGTTCAATTCAATTCAGTTTAAGAGTCAAGCCAAAAGTCAGGCTTATCTGGCATGTTTAAAACTAGTATGTGGTGTGAGCACATGTTGAAAAGGAGAGAGAGAGCCAGCTGGACAGTTGGAATGCGCCTTGACAAAATAGGATCAAGCAGTATTATGGACTAATGTGTTGAATTTTAGAAAGTCAGGCCCCAAGTAAAATTTAGTTTCCAAGTCAAAGTACCAAGTAGTAGCCGTTCAAAATCCCTGGGCTAGGTGTGCTACTGCTAGCGTCATGACCAAGCCCTGAAGGCCCACTGAAGAAGACTGTTGCTTTTGGCTAGGGAAAAGCCATCATCAGCTACCAGGACCACCTTCTCTGGCCTGTTATCAATGGCAGACTGGGAGCTGAAGTTGACAAGGAACCAACTTAAGTCCATAGAAACAGTTGCCAGATTTGGGTAGATTGAAAACAAGGCGCGCTGTAGCATTCTGGATACACTGCAGCGTCCAGCCAAGAGTGAATTGCAGTAGTCCAGGTAGGAGATGACCAGATCCTGTGGATGTTGTAGAGGGCAAATCTACAGGATAGGGCCACAGCAGTGATGTTGGGGGCACGCAACAATCCATCGTCAAGGATTACGCCAAGGTTCCTTGCAGTTGATGAAATCGATACTGTGACATCCTCGACAGTGATTGACAGGTCCATGCGTGGGGAGTATTTCCCTGGGATGAAGAGGAGTTCAGTTTTACTAAGGTTGAGTTTGAGGTGATGTGCAGCTGCCAGACATTCTGAGATGTGCGTTGCAACGACAGTGGTAGGAGAATCCATGTGACGTGATTGCGAAGCCTAATGATCTAGTGTATAGTGAAAACAGACGTGATTCTAATATTGATCCTTGAGGGACACCAGAATTCAGAAATATGGGAATTGGAAAAGGAGCCATTCTGTATGACCTGAAGGGTGCGATTTGTCAGGTATGATGTGATCCAGGTTAGAGCAGAGTCAGTATTGCCGAATTCAGCCAAGGTGGAGAGGAGGATTTGGTGGTTGACTGTATCAAACTTAGAAGATAAGTCGAGGAGAATGAGGACTGATGAGTGAGATGAGGCTCTGGCAGCACCAAGTGACACGGTGAAGAGGGCCGTCTCAGTGGATTGAGCAGTCCTGAAGCATGACAATAACACCTTTCTATTCATTTCGGCATGCATGTTAACAGGTTTGAGCAGCCACATTGCTTGCGTGACTGGTGTGTTTCACGTGCATGTCAAGCGAGGCTGCAGAGGCGTATAACCTAGAGATTCAGAGTCTGGCCTATTTTTGCCCCAACACGCGCAATTCTCTGCAAAAATAGATCTGAAAACAACATTTCATATCAACATCACGCCATCGTTATACTACAGTTTTCATGTCTTTTTCTGTAGAATATGTCACAGACCTCAGGAATGATCACTGATGATGTGTATGGGTTCTTCACAAGAGGATACAAGCACATTTTTGGCAAATTTATTTACCAGTACTAAGTGACCCTAGATAATTATTGAACCACAATGGTGGAATTAGGCTTTAAATATTTTGGGAACCAGCTTTTTCTTTGGGTCCCTCTGCAGTTTACTCTTTGGTCAGACTGAATAGATATAAACAGCTTGATGGTGGTAACCATAGATTAACCTTCTATTTCTATTTCAAAGTTTTGAAGTTCTAAGCAACACCCCTGTTAAATCCAGCAGGCAGTATTGACCCAATGACACTGAAAGAGAGAATTAGTCTGTACATCGGTTTCATATAAGCAGAATACGATGATTGGATGAGCTTATTAGAGTCCTGCAAATACCAGAGTTACTCGTTTTTTTTCTGTTATTAGTCAGGAAATTTGGTTTATTGATTGCTATCAGAATTTAAGAGATTTTCTACAAATATGACAAAAATGCTTTGAGAATAACCTTCCAACATTTCTAGTTTTATTGGCAGTATTGTACACTTGACACTGATACAGCAATCTCTTCCTGTTTAAAAAGTGCAAAGACATTTTCTTTTACCAGTGACTAGTGATTTGTCATATTCTTATTTAACTGCTGCTCATAGGTATTTTTGTCTTGTTCTGCTCTTTTGATTGTCAGTCTGTACAGCATTTGATTCTCCTTGTCCACGTCTTTTTTTTGGTGTTGTGGTTTTTGCAAACCATTCATTCAATATAAGATCTATTTACAAAGATGACTTTCTACAACCTCAAAGCAAGAAAGACCATTTAAAAAGATGGTAACCAACAAACAACTAACTATGCTTCAATGTTAATAGGCTGTCAGGCTGCCTGGTCACAGAGGAAGGCTGTAGTTCTCTGGCCTCAGCTCTGAGCTCCAACCCCTCCCATCTGAGAGAGCTGGACCTGAGCTACAATCATCCAGGAGACACTGGGGTGACACTCCTCTCTGCTGGACTGGAGGACCCACAGTGGAGACTGGAAACTCTGAAGTAGGGCTCATTGAGGGCTGATAGCTTATGCCTGGTCTTTGACGGGGGCGGAGAAATTTAAACCATAATTGAGATGTTACATGTTAACAGTTATTACTTTGATTTTAAATTGGGAACAATCATTAGAATCCTCCAGACAAACCTTTGGGGAGAAAACAGGCAAATTGTAAAATTGTTGCTTGTATACTGTGACTTTGGGGAGAACAGTGTTATTATAACTGACAGAAAACAACAACAACAACTTATATACGCATTTAGCATTAATTTTAACTCGTGTTGGAAGATTTTTATTTTCTGATGAAGGGTCTGTAATGCTCTTATTTATACAGTCACAGACAGTATGATGGTTACCAAGTTATCAAGTGCAAAACCACAATGACATTGCAGAAACAAATGTATCTTAGAAAACAACAAAAGCCTGAAACAGCATTTTAGAAAACACAACATCAAATCCTAAAACCCAACAGTGTTTTTTTCTGTGTTTTATTAAATGGTGGGTTTACTGTTTTGCTGTTGTGCTTTAAAAAATGTAGCTGTGTTTCCTGTAATGTTGTTGGGTTTTGTGGAATGCTGTTTCTTAGTTGTCATTGTGTCTGCACCTCAGTTCCTCACCAGATCTGTTTTTGATCCTTTTTCCATTCTTTCAGAGTGGACCATGGTGGAGAGCAGAGGTTACAACGTGGCCTGCAGAAGTGTACGTATTTTAATGACTATATAACATATACTATATATTGCACACAAACATGCAGTAAGACAAATGATGGTCTTTTTTTCAATACATGATTTTAAAGATAATAAATTACACGTTTTGTCAAGGGATTCACATGAAATATCAGCATAATGTCACATATATATTACCAAGGTATCTATTCAGGATTATGGAAGTTGGAAGTGACTGCTTTGTGCCTGTTCATAACACAACATTACAGTATAAGTGTTTGTGTGCACTGTATGTTGTTCCACTAAACATTAGATTATAACAAGCTTTAGTGTAGTGTTCTGTAGCTTTATCGTATCTATTCTTTCCATCAGATCACTGTGAACTCACACTGGACCCAAACACAGCACACAGACAGCTTAAACTGTCTGAGGACAACAGACGAGTGGAATATGTGGAAGAAAAAGAGGAACAGTTTTATCCTTTTCATCCAGACAGATTTGATTGCTTCAAACAGCTGCTGTGTAGAAACGCTTTGACTGGTCGCTGTTACTGGGAAATAGAGACCAAGGGACTGTTTGACATAGCAGTGACTTACAGAGGAATCAGCAGGAGAGGACGCAGTTATGGTTGCAAACTTGGGGGGAATGACAAGTCCTGGAGTCTGCGGTTCTACCAGGGGCCAACTCTTTGTCACAATAACACAGAAACAGAGATATGTCACCCTCAAAAAGACAGTACAAAAGTAGCAGTGTATCTAGACTGGCCTGCTGGCTCTCTGTCCTTCTACAGAGTCCACTCTGACAAACTGGTACATGTCTACACTGTCTACTCCAGGTTCACTGAACCCCTTTACCCTGGGTTTAGCTTTGAGTATAGAACTGGTGGGGTGAGAATGCCACGCGTCAGTTACTCACTGTCTCTGTGTCAGAAAGATGAGGGAACAGAATCCGTCAGACAGTGAGTGCAGAATTCTGATGCTGTTAGGGGTGTTATCTGCTCTAAATCTCCAGAAGAATTGTTTCAGAAATAACGAACCCAGTTCAGGGTGACATTTAGGGGTGTTAATTTACATCAGCAGTAAGTTAAAACAGCTCCACTATAGACAAGAAACAGTGAAAGATGATTCAGCGAGATAAAACAAAGGATATGCATGCCATACATGGAAAGATAAACTGAATCCAACAGAAGAACTGGGGAACTATCCCTCTTAAAATGAAAATTACTAATCAGTGGCAATTACTTATTGTAAATACATTAAAGGGCTTTTGCAGAAAAAAAAAATTATGACCATAAATATTTTAGAAACTCAGGTTTGAAGTGTCAGGCGAGCTAGGGCTGGAGGTCATGATACAGCGAATCACACAGCATCACATGGGTTTAAGGCTAATGTTGAAAGATAGAAAGCAGACAAGTGAAATAAATATAGGTAACGTGTTATTTTGTAGATTTATGTCCAGTAAAAACTGTTGATGCTGAGTTCCTGTTGTTTGTCTCCAGTTATGGTCTTGTACTGTTATAAAGATATATCATAAAAGATTTCTGTATTAAAATGTCTAAAAATTATTTGATGTTTGTTGTATGTTTCTTTCTACAAAAAGAAAAACACACACACAAAAAAAAAACAAGCACGGTACAAATATGGCCAGAGATTATATCATACAGTGTTGGCATATATTCTATCATGGATCCCATTGAATTCCTTGCAAGACCAGCCGTCCACCTGTGACTGGTTGGCTTTGGTGGTTGCGTTCTCTTGGCATGACTCAAACTGTTAACTTACACAGTAGGTGTAATGTCTGTATTTCCTGCTGTTCTGACTTGATGGCTCATACAGGGTCTTGTGGGTAAACACAGTGACCTCTTCAGCCTCTCTCCAAGACTTTTGCTGCTCTTCTCAGGGTCACTTATCCTCCTGAGCCGCCCCTCACTGCAAGAGTCTCTCTGGACTCGTTAGGTAAAGTGGAAGGGACAGATGTGCGGATATACCGGAACGCAACCACAGAAGCCAACCAATCACGTGCATAGTCAGGTGGGTCATGTGATAAATGCAGTGGATGTCTTGATACTGCAGGTAAAATAGTGTCTTTTGTTCCTGTTAAAAAGATGAACAGTGTGTCCGTCCAATCAGCAAATGATCCTTGCCACCAGAAAGTACCTACTTTTTTCTGAACGTGGTCATGTGATGCTTTTTGCTTTTGCTGTTGTGTATTCCTGTTTGCAGTTGTGGTTTTGTGATTTGCGGTTGTGTTTCCTTAACTGAGTGTATTTGATATAAACCAGTGCTATTATCATTTATTTCAGATGTGCTCTACGGTCATGTAAGTCTGTGCTTTTAGATGAGTACTTGTTGTTCTGTGTTATTTGATTAATTTGTATTACAAGCTTTAAGTGTTTCCATTGGTTTTCATGGCATGCCGTATGTACTTGAAGTGTGAATTTCTAATTTAAATGTCATTCTTTTTGCTACAGCTCCTTAGGTGCAGCTCAAGCAGCTCTCCAATGAAACATACAATGTTGATATTCATATAGATAAGATGAAGTCTCATTTTGCACAAAAATATCAATTTTGTCCAAAATCACCTCTGTTATGTTCCAACTGCAACATCAAAATGTCTTTTCACAGTTCAAAAGTTAGTCCATGTGTGTGAAAAGACAAGGCACAGCACATGGAGGAGAAGCTCCTTTAACTTCAGCTGTTACACCAGGTTCAACCAATGATTTTATGGACGATTTTGAGACGCCTGTCTCCAACAGCCTCTACTGAAAAATGATCAGCAAGCATGGGCAACTGCTCTTCTGATCATCTTATGATCAACATCAGACATTTCAAATATTTTGTCAGTTTCCTATGTACCTAAAACTCACGGACTAACAAATGCTTTGACCACGTTTAGCACAACATTACCCAAAATCAGCTTGATGAACCCAGAGGGGACCATCTCTACAGCCTACCAGTAAAAAATTGTGCATTACTTTATAAAGATCATGCACAGGGCAAAACACAAGTGTCATCTGGGCCATGAACACCTGCATAGGCAAACAAGAAATCTCTTGAAGAAACATGCAGGTAAGAAACAACTTTACAAACTACAAAACAGCCAAGCACAAAACAGTTAACCCACCAAACAAATTCAAACTGCGCTAGTAGGTACAACATACCAAAAGTATAAATCGTGCATGGACAAATCTTACCTCGAAGTTGTGGCACAACTGGTAAAAGGCGGCTGGAACCTGACCCCAATCTGACATAACCTGGCTCATAGGCCATGACAAATATGAGACGGGCACAACAATTGACTGAAAATGAAATTATTTATCATAAAGCAAACACTCGGAATAAATAACCACAAACGTACAGTGTGTAATTTAGTAATAACAACAGTCTAAATGTTAATGTGTGAGCATTATGAGGTGTGCCGATGCAAAGGCATGCAGACGCTGGCCGAGTCTGGTCCAATGAGCTCAGAGCAGGACCGGGCTGGCCCAACATGTGGGAGCGCTTAAGTGTTTAATGAGGGAGGAAATGCATTCAACACATTCGGGAGAACTCGAGGATACAGATGGTTAGTTTGCAATAAATCTCAGCAGGGAACCTTTAAAAACGAGGAAACAGGGTGTAATATTTTCCATTCTTATTTAATGGTTGATAATCAGAATGTACAATCTATGTTTCCGGGTAGAGACTCCAGAGTTTACTTTGGATTAAAATAACCATGCAATTAAAGAGAAAATAGTTCTCAGACTAAACTGTATAAGTAGGCTATAATTATTATATACATAGACATCACAAGAGGAGTTGATAACATGAATAAAATAAGAGTAGTCAAAGAAGCAAAAATACAGAATGATAAAAAGTAAAAACAGTTTAAAAGTCTTACTGCACATATAAGCATAGTACACGGTTAAGGTTATAAAACAAGTAGTTGTTCTAACTGTAAGACCTGTAAGATCAGTGCTCACAGGTTTTCATGCAACAGCTCAACACCTCCCGTACAGCAGGGGGCGCTGTGCTCTTTCTTGTACTTTTCCTTCCGGTTCGGGGGCAGTTGAAGAGTTCAGACAGCTGGTTATCCAAACAGATCATGGCGGAGACAGGAGCAGGAGGGCCTGGCAAACCGCAACCGACAGCGGCAGAGAAACAGCTTCTCCGCCGCCGCCGACAGGAGCTCGACTACTGGAAGAACAACACAGCGCGGATCGGCCGCCGGAACCTGCTGACGGGCCTGGCCATCGGAGCGTTCGTGGTGGGCATGTGTATCCTTCACAAGGTGTCAGTGACTGTCCGTCACTCAGGGGCTCAGAGACAGGAAGCGGTTTGTTGGAGTCAGTGTAAAAGCAACGTTATTTCTGTGTATTATTACAGTTATGTTACTGTAAAGTGTAACTGACGGAGGCTCATCAGGATGTTACTGTGTTACTCACCACCCACCTACACTGCAGCACGGAGTGCCCTCCACAGAGACAACAGCATTCAGACCATCCAGTTGCCCATGATACAGCACCTAGAAATAATAATAATAATAATAATAATAATAATGATACATTTTGTTAAGTTAAAATGCCCAACCCTAACTTTTCAGTTGAATGTGTTATGTGAACTCCAAAACAAGAAGTCTCAGCTATTAGACTATTTAATGGATGTAGAGACATAAGTTTTTTTTTGTTTTTTTTTAGGGAAGACAGGGTTTTAAATTGTAGTACATATATTTGACCCATATAACCATATATTTGTCACTAACAGAGTTGACAGATTTTTCAGTTTCTACATTGTTATTCAGATGAAATAGTTTAAATCCTACATGTTTAAGATCAGCAAATACTAAACATGTGAACATTAAAGTGTGTTCTATGAGATTAAAAAAAGTTTAATGAAAAAAATCTATCCTATTTTTAGATCTTTGATCTTCTATACTTGAACTGTATCCTCAATTCTGGAATGGCCCATGTACATTGTATGTATATCATTCATAAGATTCACCAGCAGGCACAGACAATCAGAGCTTATGTAACCCTGTAACCCTATGCCTATAACACATTTGGCTTGACAGTCAAAAACGTTCATTTTTCTGAGTTTTATAGTTGGAGCGCTGAAACTAGGCTCGACTCAGATGATGACCAGTTACCCTGAGAAAGCTTAATGTTAGTGTTAGTGCAGATAAAACATCCTGGGTGTGCTGAATTCGCATTGTTGCACAATTATTGTTTTAATCCATCACCACATTTGACTGGTATTCTGGTAAGAGTGATTCTGCTATCTTTAAACTTTTGGCCTGACATTTACATGTTTTGATGTGTAAATGATTTAGACTTCACAAAAGTTTTCAATCAGTCCAGTAAATCGCCTCTGCAGGCAGCCATGACACGGCTGTGTATCTGGTTCCAAAAAGGATATTATTTTTTAACAAACAGGTCAATCTCCAGAGGAATGGTGTCCATCACGTTGTCAGACTCATAGAATTATAACCTCAGGCAAATTCCCAGTCTTGGATTCAGGGAATTTAAATAAAAGAAAAATGTTTTGCATCTATAAACCAAAAAACTTAAGAAGGTACATTGTTGTTTTAAAGTGTCATCATATTTTCCTTTAACATAGTTGTCCAGTCAGCTACACCATCCTGTCTGTTAAACAGGAGAGAATCATGGAGGAGCTGGATGATGAAGCCAAGATCCACATCATCAGAGGGCCGCGGACCGGAGCCAACTCCTGATGACACTGACCATGAACTGTCCTGGACCTCCTCTCTGACACAGGCCGGGGGGGCTTATGTTTGATTTCCATAGACTGTATGGTGATTGAAGTGCTGGCTGCTGGCTTGTGATGGGTCACAATTTCTGTTTCAAAATGTCTAAAAATCTGTTATTGACATTGTACATTTTGTTTGTTTGTTTCCCTTTAATTCAAATGACATGTAAGCTTAACCTGGAAAGTCAATGGAACATTGCACGGCAGGTCTGCAGGACGTGTAAGAATGTGAAATTTCTCTTCAGGCAAGCAATTCTATGTATATAGATAATAAAGTTTCCAATGATGGTGCATATTGCAAATTGAGCTTTTCTTTTGAATATCTTACTATTCATCTTATATATAACCCTTATATTAGGGCTGTCAGTTTAACGCGTTAATTAGATTAATTAATTACACTGCAAATTAACGCGTTTATAAAAATTAACGCAATTAGTTCTGAGAGGCAATTCAAGCTTTTTAAATATGGCCCATTGAATGACCTGTAGGCTTCTTGGCAGTGGCACGTCACTGTAGCACTAGCACCGAGGAACTTGTCTGGATGTGTTCGTCACTTCCCACCTGCGTCGCAATTAGGGCTGTAACGTTACACGTATCGAAGCTGAAATGGCGACACTCACGAACCTGTCTCGCGCTGTGAGAAGGCAGAATCGCGACACAACTTCCAGTCCAGATCAGCCCTATGAGCTGTAAGTAACACTACATTAACACCGCAGTGGTTGTTCGCCAATTCTCCACCGTTGTTCGTTCACACAGAGTGAAACAATCCTGTAAAGACCAACCGCTGCGTAATTCACACAGAAGATTCACGCAGAGATTTTTTTTCATCAGAAACACTCGGTGAGGTAAAGTTTGCTAGGGCCTTTGAACGGCAAGTTCTTCTCTTCTCGTTGTATTCAATTGATTAGTCATGCAATACAATGTTGTAATGTCCTAGAATTTGAATTCCTTATTTGGGTAATATATATATATATATATATATATATATATATATATATATATATTAGGGCTGTCAGGCGATTAAAAAAATGAATCTAATTAATTACAGGATTTGTAATTAATTAATCTAATTCATCGCATTTTAATCTCATATCTGCTAAAGGTACCCAAATAAGGAATTCGAATTATAGGACATTGTCTGATAGTATCAGAGGTGCAGTATTGTGGAGGGTGTGTCTATCTGATGGTCTGTTAACTGCACAGATCCCTCACTCCACTTAATACAGAGAAATGTCCCACAAAGCAATGTTACAGAACCAAACAAAGGTAAGTAGTAACTGTAACTGTCTTTGGCAACAAGTTAAAAATACCACAGCTGTAAGTGGAGAAGCGTCCTTCCTACCGCCCGTCCTACAGACTCCTCGTCACATTTCTGCCATGCGTCTGTCACCGGCAAAAAAAATTACCTCACCGAATGTTTCTGATGAAAAGAAAATCCCTGCGACGGTAAGCCCTCCGGACCGAGACTTCAGTGAACTTTACCCCGGAAGACGGTCTCCGTCGGTTTTGATTGACAGGGAGAGGAGACACCGGGGAAACCCCTTGAAAACACACACGTCATCATCATGACGTATACCGTCACGTCTTTTTAGGAGCCGCAGCGCCGGCTTTCTGTGTGAATTACGCAGCGGTTCATCTTTACAGCGATGTTTCGCTCTGTGTGAACGAACAACCGCGGAGAACTGGCGAATGACCGCTGCGGTGTTAATGCAGTGTTACTTACAGCTCATAGGGCTGATCTGGACTTGAAGTTGTGTCGCGATTCTGCCTTCTCACAGCGCGAGACAGGTTCGTGGATCTGAGTGTCGCGGGGGAAGTGACGAACACATCCGAACGTCCCTTGGTGCTCGTGCTACAGTGACGTGCCACTGCCAAGTGGCCTACGGGTCATTCAATGGGCCAAATTTAAAATGCTCGGGCATTGAATTGCCACTCAGAATCTCAGAATTAATTGCTTAGATTTTTATAACGCGTTAATTTGCAGTGTAATTAATTAATCTAATTAACACGCTAAACTGACAGCCCTAATATATATATATATATATATATATTTGTTTTATTGTAATGCAAACTGGAATCCTTCTCTTACTGGCTTCCGCTATATGGTCCACAGTCTGGAGCCAAGATATGTTTTTCCATCCTGGAGCTTTTTCACACTTAAATTGATTCCAAATCTTTACAAGGAGACAAAGCTTTCCATGCACGAGTCCCTCAACTCTGCTCACAGGGTAGCAATAACCTGCGATGCCTGGACATCAAGAGCCACACAAGCGATATGTGTGAGTTTCTCAAAGCAATGGCAGATAAGTGGGGAATAGAGAAATATGACCTGGTTCTCATCACCGACAATGCTTCTAACATGAAACGGTTGCTTAGCTTGGCAACTTTCTTTTAACAGTGAAAGACTACATTTAAACAAAGTAAAAAATAATAATTTGGATATTACAGTTACACTAGACAATACTGAAGGTGCTGTGAGGTGTTACTCAAAAGAGAAGTAAAATAATTCAGCAGCTGACTGATGTTTAATAGAAGATCAATAATCGTTAATAATTGAAAATTGAATCGATAATCGTTAATAATTGAAAATCGATTTGTAATCGAATCAAGAATTCGATAATCAGAATCGAATCGAATCAAATCAAATCTGGAAATTGGGCTGATTAACCACCCCTAATACACACATTCATTTATATATATATATATACCAGTTATTTTCAGGAACGTTTTGATATTATATAAATCTACATGATATACAGGCCCCCCACTGTACACTGACTGTACTTACCAAATATTCTTTGGGTTTTGTAAATAAATGCTGTAGAGATGCCTTATCCTGCCACTTCTGTAACTCTGAGAATGAATCATTTTACATGACATCGCATACTTATTAACCTACATTATCTGGCAAACATATTGCTGCCAGCCACACAAGTAAAAAAAAAAAAACTTGTGCCAACTTTACTGTATGAACATGAAACGTTCACATATAACATGATCATTTTATTGGAATGTACCTATTTTTTTTTAAAGATATATATAATTCCATACGCTGCCAATAGAGTAGAAAGTGGGAGAACTATCCCTTTTATGTTTACCATTATACAATACCATCACTGCAAGAATAAATACAAAATAATAATACAGTAATATAAATTTAGGTTGGGTCACCCACTGCGAGCATTTAATCATTTAAAATTAATTTAATTGTCACTACACACAATCTGTTCATTGCAAAACTCTAGTTGTAGTTTCTAAGGTTCCACTCAAAAAAACAAAATATGCTATCTAATGATTAAATAATCAAGTCATGAACCTATTCATGGTGGAGCATTGAGGATGAGTTCAGTAGCTTCACGGCCTGAGGAAAGAAGCTGCAAATTAGTGAGAGGGTTCCTCAAGCAGTGCTGCAACAACTGCTGAGAGGATACTGGTTTGTTATAGAAAGCAAAATTGCTAAGGACTGAAGAAGAAGGATGGGCAGTAAATAATTTTTCTTTGAAGTTATTGCAGGTTGTTTTCATGTGTTCGATTAAAAATCTTAGCGTTTACTTTTCTGTGTGTAATTTCAAACATTTCAACTATAGACAGGCAAATTGCATTCTGTGTTCACAGCCTTATTGTTACACACACAAACACAAAAAAGATACACATTGCGTCAGAGGCTAAGACAAGGTGAGTGAAAACATTTGTTAATTAAATACAAAGTTTGTCTATCAATGGAGCATGGAGGAATGGAAATGTGTGGGTGTGTGTTAAAACAACATTCTATGTTATAGGCAGGTACATCTGGTAGATCTTAAGGACAGAATACAATTGTGTACAAGTTTCTTTCCATTACAAACATTGATGACACCATGGCAGTCCTGTTATTTTGCACCTCCCTTGAACCTTCTGGATGCTCCGAGAGGTTAATTAATTATTGGATTATTATTATTGGATGCAGTTTAACTTTGTTACAGACATTCTCGTCAGTCTCAGTGTGACTTTGTGGAACTGCTTATTTGCGAATTTCTTTAAAGGACTTATTTGTGCGTAGAAGGACAGAGGCTGATTTTTGCTTGGTTGCAGTGAAAACGTGTGAAAACCTGGTTTGTCTTTAATTGTAGGTGCTTTTCTAGCTCTTAACTCAAGAGTTGAGTATACTTAACACCTTACACAAATCATTGTATATCTAAATGATGTATTGTGATTTTAAATACTGTGTTACATTTGTATCTGACAGTGCTGTCATAACTTGCACTTATGGTGCTTTAAAACTTGTGTGATGCAGGGCTATCTAGTTGGATATCGGAGTAGCCTGTTTAAATTTACGGAGTAAGTTGGGCCTTGGCTCAGGTATGCACTCTACAGAGCACTGTTCCAGTTTTACTACATGTGTTAAAAAACAGATGACTTGAGGAGGCTGGGGAGACACAAAGATTGTGACCTTTGACAGAGTTGCACCAAGTCACAACAGTGAACTAACTTCTAAATAAAAAAAATTCTGTTGAGGTTAAGGTAATTAATTTTACAGTAAGTTATTGGTAACGGGTAATTCCTTCATTCATTCTAAATTACTGTGTTGTTTTGGCAGATCTGGTTGCCAAATACGCTATATAAAGGCCTATACCTGATACAAAGGACCAAGGACCAAGGTATTCAGCTCTGCTTTGCATGGCTCAAGATGGATGGATGTCTCACAAGTGGTACCGGTTACTCTGTGTAATGATGTTTTCACATCATTGTGATTGGTCCACTTGAAGTCCATCAGAGCTGTAATTGGTTGAGTCAGTCTGTGCATTGAGTCTTTATGCCTTGGCTGAGAAAACTGGCCAAGTACCTATTCTAGGCTTGCTTTCCAGCTGCTGTGGTCCAAAGGTGAGTGTCTGTAGAAACGGGGCTGGCTAGTTGAGTAGAGCAGGACATTGACTCTGCTGCTGGGGATACATGTATGTATGTATGTATGTATGTATGTATGTATGTATGTAATGTATGTATGTATGTATGTACATCAGAGGCATTTAAAACAAACAAAGCCAAACATATTATTAAGACTAGTGATAGACCGATACATCGGCCGGCAGATATTTTCAGCCGATTTTTGCGTTTTGTACGTGTATCGGCATCGGCCGATGCGGGCTGCTGCGTTCGCCAATCTGGCATTATTTACAGACGGGCGTCCACAGGCAGCTCTGTGTTGCTGGAGACGCTGCAAGAAATGGCAGAGCAGAAAACCAATCCAGTTTGGCAGCATTTTACAGAGCACTGTTCTACCTCACCTGTTTTTAATATTTGTGAAATATTGTTTACTTGTTCTTGTTCTACCTCACCTTTTTTAATTTCAAGAAATGTTCCTTTTTTTAAAAATTGAGACTCGTAACATTTGTCATCATCATTGTGTAATTTTTATGATGTAAATTGAGGGAGCAAAAGTAGTATCGGCTCCAAATATCGGCTCAAGAAAATTGGCAGTCCGAAACAGTCATCGACTGATGAAAAAACATATCGGTATCGGCATCGGCCCTAAAAATCCATATCGGTCGATCCCTAATTAAGACATAATATAAACAGTACAATCTTATGCAGAGAACAACTTAACCGGTCTCAAAGAGATGCAGTGAGACCAGAATGGTTACCCATCCCTGTCATTCCTCTTTGGGTATATAATTTTCTCCAGGTGCAGAAACCCCATCAGCTCTGTGATCCTTTGAAACAGTGAGTAATTTGGTGCCCTAGGCAAGATCTAAGCTGGCGCCCTCTTGCATCGCAGTCAATTTAACAATCAATGTTCATACACTCACACAGAAACTGCATGTATGTATGTATTCAAGATTTTATTTCTTATAAGTCAAAAATATCACACCACATAAAAACTTATTTAACAATATAAATATGGTATTGTGCAAACATATTATCTCTCAGCCTCAGAGTGCGATCTCTCTCTCTTATCGTCAGCCGCTTTGCAAAATGACCTCAAACTCCTTGTTGCCATGTGGGTATTGTGCTCCCGCTTGCATTTAGTCTTTAGTCCTTCATTATTAAGTCTGTATTCTTTTGGAGAAAACATTTAGCAGCAGAAGCAGTGCAAGCTATCATTTCTGTTTGAGTGCATCAGCCAGCTTCTTTTGATTTTTTCAGCATTGACTAAGACTCTGTTACCAAAGTCACATTGACACTCTCTCATCTTTGTTTTTTGGAAATGTGTAACTGCTTTTTATTTGAACTGGTCCTCTGTGAACTAACTCTCATCTCACTTTGTGAGTTAGAAGAGATGGTCAGTCAGCCTTTAGTCCTGATGCTGTATCACTCTGCTGTGCTGAGGTAGAGGGACAGGAGCACCTGATGCAGTGTCACTGGGCTGGTGGTGAAATATTTTAAAAGTGCATCTGAAGAGAGAAGAGAAGTAAATGTGACCACTGCGTGTTACATTTTGATAAAAAAAAAATCATATTTTACTTGTACTTTTTAAAATTATAAAGGGAAGAAAATAAACGTAAACATATTTACATGATATAGTGCAAAATTAACAGCAGTTTAAATAACACCTGAACAGGCCTAACGTTAACTTTCCAAATGTTCCTGATGAATGCCAAAGCTATTTATCAATTATTAAACAATGCTGCTATCATCCGAAGTAAGCTAGCAAGCTAACACTCTGCTCCAACAACGGTAACTACGATCATTAAACTATTAATTTCCTTTCTCTTCATCACATTGACGTTAATCTTCTTCAGGTTTTTCTTCCTCTTCTGTCTTTCTTTTCTTTCACTGGGTGCCGGATGGTTCTCTTGGACCTTGTAATTCCGCTACAGTATCGGTAATTCTCTCTCTTGGTCTTGGGGTCTCGGTCCGGTCAGATTCGGGCAGCTCACCTCTCGACCCGCCCTGGGTTTTTTCTCCCCCCCTTTTGCCGCGCCCCCCGCGGATTACGGCGCCCCTAGCATTTGCCTATACTGCTGCCTAGGGCCTCTGCTTTGAATTTAAGGCAGTCACATGTTTCTAGTTCTGAAGAATGAGATGCCTAGCCAGTAATCTTGAAAAGCCAACAGTAATACATAGTTTGGAGTGGTATTAAAGAGCCCTAATGCTCATTTAGCAAAGACTACAGGGCAAGGGTCACTATGTTTTTCCAAACAGAGGAAACTGATGTGACAATCTCTAGAACTGTGTCACAAAAGGAGAAGAACGGCACACATGACAATGGATATATTGCAGTTTAGTCGTTTGCCAACTAAGTTTTCACATTTATTTAATGTGAATGGTATCAAGTATTACTTTAAGACAAAATAATTCTAATACAGTACCTAAAGTAAAATAATTGTTATTTTCTGCACTTGTGCTGAAATATGACGGTCTGTTCTCATTCCCAACACACCGAATACAGCAGCCTGGTCAGTGGCCCGACGCTTCTAAGGTTGATGCTGTAGTTACGTATGTTAAGTTATGTTGCATAACCAAATGTAGTTATTTCAAAGTAAAATATGTTTTCCTAACCAAGTAGTTTCGGCGCCTAAACCTAATCAAGCTGCGACTTTGTGACATCACAGCAGTCGGTCCAGCCTCGCAACCCAGCGTAATCACTTAATTCACATTTGCAAAATGTTGTATTTCAAGTAATATCAAATGCTCAATAACAATGTACATGTGACTGCAGGTGAATGGACACCATCCTGTAGAAAACATGATGAGGAAAATCTGCATTGTCGTACCCCTACTGCTCCTCCTTCCTCCTGTGAAGCTGACAGGCCTGAGAGCTCAGAACATTATACCTTACAATATGGAGAAGTCCTGGGCAGACGCACAGGCCTTCTGCAGGGAGAGCCACACTGACTTGATCACCATCAGAGATGCAACAGAAAATTTGGACTCTATCCACGGCTGGCTCGGTTTGTACCGAGACGAATCAACCTTAGAATGGAAATGGTCCAGAGGAGATGAGAAGGTCAACTTCACCACGTGGAGAGACGGTATGTCAAGACATTGCGTAAAGTAAGCCACTCTCTGTATGTAGGTAACCACAAATAAAAAGTGTTCTTCACATTACTCACTTCATGTTGGACTGATCATGATGATCATAAAATGTCAATATTTTTGCCACTCAGTTATTATGTGATTTACTTTTTACAAGATAAAAACAACATGCAAAAATAATGTTTTTTGTTACATTATATTTTTTGTTTTTCTTCAAAAAAGCAGGCTTATGTTCACTGTTGTCCACAACTGCTAAACATCCCATTCAAACAAATTACAGCTAATTTGCATAAGCAAATATGTTGAAAGCCATGCATGTCTGATTTGTATTTTTTTACCATGACCAGCACAAAAACGCCCATGCTGGCTGACCACATCTGCACAGTGTTCACTGTCAACGTAACTCACCAAAAGTCAATTCTGAGCTCCATCTTGTCATAGGCTCAAACCAGCCACAACACTCTCCAACATGTTCTCACTTCCGGAGCGTCACATGCAGCTGCTTGGTCAGTGGCCAGAGCGATGAAGCTCGCTCTACCAACCCCTCTAGTGTCAGTTTTGCACATGAAGGGCTCCGCTGTCAAGTTAGCAATAATTCAAACAGGCTGACATTACTCCATGAGTACAGACTACGCATGGGTTGGACCACACCTACCTTTGAACTCAACCTTTATATTGATCTCACACACCTGTCAAGTTTGGTGACTGCATCTTGTGCATGCTATTACCTTCACAAGAACTGTCCACAGACAGACATACCTGTATAACCACCTGGCAAAGTACTCAAAACCACTTGGTTTGGTCAGGCGAAAGCAATACAGTTGTTATTCATGCATTACCAGCTGCTGGCTGATAATAATTAATGGCTGTATTGTATTGTAATGTCACAGTTGTAAATACACTTTTGTTTGTTATATAATATCAAATTTATATTCAAGTTTGAAAAATCAAAACAGTAAGATATGTCAGTTTACATTCTGTTTTTCATGTTATGATGTACAATTGCTGTACTTAATTCTACATTGTGTTCCAAATTATTATGCATATACTGTTTTTGTTCTTTTTTTCCCTAAATAGTGTATATGATTGGCAGTCAAAAGGATTTTTTTTTATTCCTCAACAACTATATTGTAATCTGGATTTTATTAAACAAAATGATGACAATGGCATTTTTTGCAAAATAACTTAAAATGCTGTGTTCCAAATTATTTTGCAAAACAGAATAAAAAGGATTGATAACAGAATATTTTTTTTGCATCAGGAGCAATTTTTCTAAAATCAAAGCTTTTTCAATAAAAAGCATCGTTACAGATCAAGTTACCTATTAACATCAGAGCCCTTCTTTGATATCACCTTATCAACTCTCCCATCTATTGAACTTGTAAGTCTCTGCTTGTATTTCCTTTGAGGATGCCAGAATTGCTTCCCAGAGCTGCTGTTCTTAGGTAAACTGCCACCCACCTGCATAGAGCTTCCTTCCATATAGCTTCTGAATAGGGTTGAGGTTAGGGGATGATGGTGGCCACACAAAGGCCTACCAAGTCACTTCCCATGATTCCAGCCCAGAACATCACTCCGCCTGAACTCACTGCAATCGTTTCTCCTTGTGGGCATTGGTTAAGGATGGCCGAGATACAGCTTTATGCACATCAGCAAGCCTCTGGAGGAGGCATCGAGAGGTGGACTCTCCGTGGCTTTTTCACAGCTGCTCTGTTAATACGATAAATTTGCCTTGCAGAAACTTTCCTTAATACACCTTTATCTGAACGAACCGAACCCTCTGCGCTCTTGATCACGCACAGATCTTTTCACGTTACAATGGTCTCTCTTAATCTTTCGTGAAATGTTTAATAGCATTTGCAAGATACTTCACTATTGCATGCTTTTCATCTGCCGAAAATCTTTCTCTTTCCCCCATATTGCATGAAACCTGGGACTTCATGTGGAACAGCCTCTTTAGTTTCCCTTTAATTAGGCTCAGCTGGCAAACTAATTACCAAACCAGTCTGAGATTGATATCAGTGATCTAAACAGCATTTTGAAAACTTTCACTGAAAAACTGAAAATCAAATGTTTGTTTAATTGAAATCGTATTTGCATGATAATTGGGAACACAGTGTAGTTAACATGTAATCCTTGATATAAAGGATAAGGTCCGGACTCAACCTCACCAGTTCAAATCAGGCTACCTTGTTGCACCCCATCTCTTTATCCTCATCTCTGTTCAATCCTCAACTGTCTCTTCAGACAAATAGAGAGATTCACAGATGAATGTATAAAGACTTCTACTACTTACTGCAGATGATCCCGACGATGGTGAAAACTGTGCTTCCAAGTCCGCGACTGAGGAAGTATGGCGCAGCAAAACATGTGATGATCAACGTACTTTCATGTGCTACGATGAGAAGCTTTTGCTGGTGAAGGAGAAGAAGACGTGGGAGGCGGCGTTACAACACTGCAGGGGTCTGAAGGCGGTGGACCCAAGCAAGCCAGCCAATGCCTACCGAAACCACCAATATGACCTGGCCACCCTGATCAGTGAAGATGACCACATCTTTGCTCGAGAGAAGGCGCAAGAGATTAACGATAAATCGGTATGGCTGTTTTCTACAGGTTATATGTGTTACTGTCCTTCTCTGTGTTTACATCTCTCTGCTAAATGTTGGCAGGTGTGGACAGGCCTACGCTTCCTGGCTGGTCAGTGGGTGTGGGTCGGTGGAGAGGCAGTTCTTTACAAGAATATGAGCAGATGTCCCAAGGACCACTGTGGCACCCTGGTGAAGAACAGCAACACACTTTTCGCAACAAGAGACTGTACCAAACAAAAGAGCTTCCTCTGTTACAAGAAGCCTTAAACACCTCTTTCCAGTGAAAAAAGTCCACTTCTTCCATCCTGTTTCATGTTTCAGTTCTGTCATTTCTGCAAAATTTCTTAATTGAACTGTAAAGCACTAGACAAAAGGTTAGATGAGAATAAATGTCTATATAAAGTACATATCAAGTACAAATGTGTTTGATTTGTAAGACATGGATAGAATTATACGGTAGGTCACAAACTGGTTAGCATAACCGCTAACTGTTGCTCTTTGCGGTCTCATAACTTAAACGTCCCCACCACTAAGTGTCTTACTATACACGTTTTATATAAACTGATCAATCCACGTTGTAACATTACAGTTAGATAGTTTGCAACTAATGTTCGCCTGTAACGGATGAGTGAGTAGATGAGTTTCTGTGTTTGGTATAAAGACCTGTAATGTCCCTGAAAAGTTCTGTAGTCTGATTTAGCCGGTTGATAGCAACCGCTGTTTTTATGACGCTTTATAATTCAATTGTAGGACTTTTATTATATATTTTATGTCACAGAAGAAAACATTTAAATATCTTACATATTTGGTAAGCACAACTGAAAGAGAGCGCTTGAGTTTAAGTTTAGAAAGTTTTAAAGCAGCATTTTAGCGACTGTGCTTACATTTGATGTCTGTACTTTAATAACACATTGCAAAATGTATGAATTTTGGAATATATGTCAATGAAAAAATGACATGCACCATGACTAAATTAACAACTATAATATTTCACATCATGTAATTAATATATTAATCATAATATTAATAATTTTGTCAGTAAACATGATGTAAACTTAAATTGATCCTGCAGTGTTTTGGAAATGTTGAACCAACGTCAATGAAATTAAGTAAACCAATTAAAATCTTTTAATGAAAGCTGAAACTTTGTTGATTTATGTGTGTGTAGAAAAAAATATAATGTACATGTGTAGAATTTTAAAAATGTACATTCCACTTGTTTACTTTTGCTCTGATCTTATGAAATGTGATGTTATGAATCCAGTTTAATTTATGGATTAAAGTCAATAAAACGCAAGATTATCACCATGTTAGACATTTTTCCTTGTCTGGTATCCCCAACACCAACAATTGCAATTTTTGGGTTAAAAAAAACCAAACAGAGGCATATTGTAACCTACCAACATGGCCGCTAGGGGACGCTAGGATGCTTCAGCAAAACATCCATCAGTGGAACAGACACAGTTTTTCCTGCTTCAGAGTGGTTTTATGCTCAGTGGAGATTCCATCACCTGCAGCTTCGCGACACAGCTCCTCTGTTTGGCCTGCCTTCAGGGATCAATAAAATCTACTTATATCACTACAGAAAAATACAAGCGTCTAACCACCAAACATTATTTAATGTGTTTTATTTTTTGTGAGTAACAATGTGTTGAAGCTGACATTAAGCCCCCCTTCCTGGCAATAATAAACAGATTATTGTAATGGTAATAATGGTTATGCAGGGTAATAAATCAATCCCAAATTAGCAACTTTAGATATACAAATATAAACTAATATCAACAAATAGCTGTTATTTGTCACTTGAGACAACAGACCGCTAATTAATTTTTGCATTTTTGCTTTCATTTTGTGTCTCTGAATCTCTTTGTACAGAGGTTCTGATACTCATAAGCCAACTATCTTTCTTTTCAGGCTTGTTGATGGGGGCACTGGAGATTTCAGGTGGGCTTGGCCACTTCTCTGGCCCTGCCTATGCCTGAATGTATAGGACAGATTGATATCTGAGGTTTTTCCCACAAACCTCTGCATGTAAGTGTGCATTTCTGCCACATCTGACCAAAAGTTCAGTTAGTTATGTTTACATTTTTGAGAAAATCTCATTGAGATGGATGTTTTTGTCCTGAAAATGACCTAATTAAACACAAGATTAAGAAAATAAAATGTATTCACTCAAAACAATATTTTTTTACAAGTGAATGGCCACACATGGCCACGCTGATTAAAACTACCACAAATATTTTTAGAAATAGACTATAAGCTAGCATATGGAACATCTCAAAATGGGTAGTGTGGTGGATTGTACAAGGTTATTCTCAGTTGTCAAATGAGAAACAAGCTTATTTAACATTGAAGGTTTCCATTTGAATGTTTAATTCTTGCAGTTCAATCTGGGTTTTATCGTACAGTCTTTTAATAATATGTGTAATGCTGTAGCAATTATATCTCGATTTAGAGCACAGATTGGATCAGGAACATCAATGTTAAGCGCTCTTTCGGAATGCATCAAACTTGCAGGGAAGAGTAAAATCTGTTTGATCACGGAAAAGGAAATCAGAAATAACAGCCAATGTGAGTGCCCCTTTGCCTCGTTTGGTTTGGATGCCTAATAAAGCTCGCAAGACAGAGTTAAGAGTTAAAACTCGACCGTTTGCGGAAAAACCACAATACTGAAAGTAGACTTCTGTGAGTGTGTGATTACTGCAACATAGAATTACATGAGGCTGGTCTGCTGTTGGATGGGTTTATATGACTGAGGTCAACAGCACATCCAGTTAAAACACTGTTGAAGCTTTAGCCAAGTGACCTGATTGGTCAGAGTCTGGCCCACGCACTCCTGAGAGCTCCCATAATGCACAGCACTCCCTTTCTGTGGTGACTAGGCTACTAGTTTGCCAAGTCTGCTGCGTTCTGCTTCACGACTGGAGAAAACAGTACACGTGTATAACCTGTGGGTGTACACAATGATCCACCAGAGGGAGCTTTACATTGTCAGAGACCCAGCTGCTAAATCCAGTCTCAAAGAAACGCCCATTCAGAGAAAGGCTTATATTACTTCAACAACTACACTCAGACAATGGAAAACACAGGTGTGAAACAACATTTAAGTTTATCTATAGAGCACAGAAAATATCAAACTGGTCATAGAAGAAATATTATTATAAGAAACAAACACTGACTCATTGACATTGAAGCTTTATATCTCCAGTAAAAATGTTCCTCTGTTCTGTTTGCTCCACAAATATGGATGGATGGTGACTACATGAAGCTGCAGATGGGAACAGGAAGCAACAACCAGTTCCAGATGATCTCGTACAGGGAGTTTCCTATCCTGCAAACAAGGCAGTTATACCAAAGGAGATCAGTTTGTCATGTATAATGCAAAGTTTAAGGATGCACAATTATATTGGTACATCTGATAACAAGCATTTCAGGTGATGTGACAGATGACACTGGTACCTATCCAAGAACAACCAAGCCGAATAAGCATCAAAACTGGAGTGAAATTCCCCGTCTCCATTAATGGATGTAATAAATCCACAATGGACTTTCTAAGCAAGGTTTTGGGTTAAATACTCTAGCTTTTCCTCTTTTTATACAGTGATATGAAAACAACAATGGTCCTTCTGCTATCTGTGTGTTAGCCTTTTCAAAATCTACTCTCCACACACGGTCGCATAGGTACAAAGTAAACAAGCTAGCAGCTCTCGACTTTTCTTTTGCAGCAAATAAGTCTTTTAAATGCCAGGGCTTGCATCCACGGATGCAAAAACAAAATGATTCCCAACACTGTTTTGCAGGGGCACTGCCACAGATTCCTTCGCTTTGTACCATCCAAGACAAATGGCATTTTCACTGCAGACACTTTGAATTGGCAAAGCAGGAAAAGCACAGGTGTGACTAACGATGTTAACGAGGGCTTCATTCAAATCAAATCAAATCAAATCAATGTAAATCACAATCACATTGCCTCAATGGGCCTGAACAATCTGTACAGTGAAGGACATCCTCTGTCCGGTTAGAGTGAGGACAAACTTGCCATTTTGACAAAAAAACAACCTTTAAAAAGATGGAAGAAACCTCAGGAATAGCCACGGAGGAAGGATCACTCTCCCAGGATGGACAGGCATGCAGCAGATGTCACATGTACAGAACAGAACAACACAACTTACAAGTTGAACTGACAGAATATATATCTACAGTTTATAATATATGTGAAATGTGTGGATCCAGGAGATGACTGATCAGTCTATTATCCGTCCCAGCGAGTGGGCATGCACAGCACCAGAGCCCTAGAACTAGCTCACCTCAATGAAATTTAGCTATCATTAATATCCTGAACTACACCAGTGCGTTTCCTGCTTTGATGAGTGTAAACGTTGCTAAAAGACTAAAATAAGACTGAGCCTAAATGAAAACAAGCCGGGGCAAAATGGGAAAAAGTGCAGCCGAATCTTCCCCAGCTGTCACAAAGCGCTGCGCAGATAGGTGAGGTTAGGACAGGCTACTAAACAAACAACTGGGTACTTAAATTAAGTGTGATATTGACAGTCACTGCGTCAATAGTGTGATACGGAGAGTGCACGGTTTGTCTAACAGCTCTGTTTTGGTGCGCATTGTGTGTGCTTCTTTAACAGAGCAATATAAAAAGTGGGTAGCACCGATGATGATAAGAGTAGCGCGTGGATCAGTCATGACTGGTGCCACCTTAACTAGTTCTTTTTCACTTCAAAGAGGCAATCACACCTCTTTCTTTTCCATATTTTATATTCTCACTGAGGACAACCTGCTGTGTGTCAGGACGTCCTGCATGAAGGTGTGCATGTGTGTAACCGTATACCCAAGACGAGCATGCCAGTCCAGGCTTGTCCCCATGTGTTTGTATACGTAGAGGTCAGACCAGTGTGTCTCAATGGGCCCACAGGTGTGTGTGTGTGGTTTTGAAATCTTGGGTGGTCAGTCTGTCTTCAAGGCAAATTTAAATGAACAGAAAATGTTGTAGAGTGCTGTGGCATTTTAACTTGCTCGCAAATTCAATGAAGCCAGGATAGAGGTTGAAACTCCAACGGGAAGAAAGTGAGCCAGAGTAACAGAGGAAGCGACAGAGGGGAAAACTATTAGAAGAAGTGGGCTGGAACTTGAGGTATGTTGGAGGCAGGCACAGACAGGCTGACTGAGAAAGGCAGAGAGACATTGAGGAACCAAAAGAGAGAAAGAGCGAGAGAGAGAGAGAGAGGGAGAGAGAGAGAGAGAGAGGGAGAGAGAGGGGGATGCTCAGAACAGAAAGCAGCAGTCCTAATCTAGAGGCACGCTGCATTTAATTAAAAAATCAAGTCAATATAAAAAAATATTTGATTTAAATTCGTGCCACCTACATTTTCTTAACGGGAGTTATCTTTCTTAATTCCCAGGTCTTCTATATGAAGCATCAGCTGGTAAGAGACAGTATCTCAGTCTAACTTAAGGAGCCAAATGTCCACTTGACAGCCGAGCTCGCTGTTACTGAACCTGCCGGTGACAGAAACAAAGCATGCTGGTTGTCACACAGTCTACTGTGAGTAGGCGTGTTGAGATGAAATGCCTCACAATGGATATAAAATGTTGGAAGTGTTTAAAGTAACACAAGAAACATGTTTAAATGTGACAATAAAAGGACAAAATGTCTGATTAACTTCCTTTAAGTGATTCTGGTTAACTATCACCTGCTGCTGAGAGAGAACTGGTCAGGATGATCAAGAGTCAACAACAAAAAAAACCCACCAGAAAGCAAGTCTGCAATGAATTAGAGGCTGCAGGAAGACAGCTGTCAGTGTCAAGCTTGTTTTGCATCACCATGGGCTGAGAGGCTGCCGTGCAAATAAGAAGCCCCTTGCTGCAGAAAGTTTTGAGCACCTCAAAGCTTGACTGTAGTTTGCTGCTGATCACACAATGAGTGAAAAACATTCTGGAGGAAAGCTCTGGTCAGATGAAACAAAAACTGAGTTGTCTGACCACACTGAGCAGCAATATGTAAAGAAGAGGTAAGGCAAGGCCTTCAACTCCAAGAACACTGTACCTACTGTCAAGCATAGTGCCGTCTCCATCGAGAACATGTGGACAGTGCTGAGGAAATGAGTCTGTGCCAGGAAGCCAACAAACTTTGTTGAACTTCATTGATTGTGTCAAGAGGAGTGCTTCAAAATTCAGCCAGAGGACGACCAGAAGCTTGTCGATGGCTATCACAAGCACCTAACTGAGGTGAAGCTAAGACAAACACATCCTTACATACTCACGTAATATGAATTATGAAAGAATTGCTCCATCTCACAGCAAGAAGGACCTGGGTTCGAGCAGGTTCTCCCCGTGCCTGCGTGGGTTCTCTCCGGGTACTCTGGCTTCCTCCCAGACTTCCTCCAAAGACATGCAAAAAGTGAAGTCGATCGGTCCCTCAAAATTGTCCTGAGGTGTGATTCTGAGCATGAATGGTTGCTTTGTCCCTATATGTCAGCCCTGTGATGAACTGGTGACTTATCCAAGGTGTACCCCACTGTTGTAAATGGTAAATGCACCTGCGATTATATAATAGCACTCAAAGCAATTAACAGTACTAGACACGTTCACCCATTCACACACACATTCATACACTAATGGCGGAGGCTGCCATGCAAGGTGTCAGCTGCACATCAGGAGCAATTTGGGGTTCAGTATCTCACTCAAGGACACTTCGACACGCAGCTCAGCTCAGCCTGGGGGAGCCGGGAATCGAACCAGTGACCTTCTGAAAAATACTAACTACACATTTCTGCATCTGGATAAGTGATAGCGAAGTACTTTTTTGCTAATATTCGCTTTCAACAGAAAATAAATGCTTCTGAATGCAGGACTTATCAGACAGTATTTACAGTGTGGCTACTTTTACTTCAGGACCTGAATGCCTCCATCACTGATTCGGGCACATTGTAGGAATGTTGACTCAATCCTTCTAGACAGATGATCAGTTAGTGTTTGACTGTACAGTTTGTTTGTTTCCTTGATAATCTAATCATTCCCCCACCAAGCTACTTCACACTGTCACGCTGTTACTGTTTTCCATATGTTCATTTGGTTAAAACTGTCATACGTCCCACATGTGTCTTCATCTTGGATTTGGGGAAAGGGAACACATTTCTACAGTGTGAGAAATAGGGAAAAACGTCTACGGTGATTCATTTGGCATGATGCACTCAGATTAACTCACACACACACACACACACACACACACACACACACACACACACACACACACACACACATGCATGCTGATACCTTGCAGGTAAACATTTTTTTTGCTGCCTTACCACATGAAAAACACACACGGCCAAATAAAGTACACACCAATAGAAACACATTAAAAGCTTTTGAAGCCATTTGCTGTCTCTCTCCATCTCACATTCCAGGGGAGTTCTCTAGCTTGGGGTGAAAAGACACACCCTGTAAGAAAGGAGGACGGGGGAGGGAGGGAGGGAAGGAGGGAGGAGGTGCACATGCTCAGTCCTCCACTCAAACACTTCAGTTTGGCTGATGACTGAATCGCTTTCCTCATGTGAACTGAAGAGGAGGAGCGAGGGATGTAAAATTTGCTCTTTGTGTTTTTGTCTGTACCCCTTTTGAAATCAACTGTTTTTAATTCATCTCTACAGCACAACATGCACTGTGACAAGTCAGCAGTACACCATCTGCTCCCCTCGTTAGATTCACCATTTTATCTTTGGTAATGGTGGAGATACATGAACCTTTAAGGATAAATCTTTATCTGCTGTTACCTTTGGGGTTCAGTGCCTTGCTCAAGGTCACGTCAAGAGCAAGGAACCACTCAGCATTCAATTATTGCTCCACCTGCTGTACTACTTCAGCTACAGCAACGGTTGGATTTTGTGGCTGACAAATATGGATTACTATGCATTTGAGGTAATGCTGTAGCAGTACAACAAATCTTTCGTTTAAAGGAAATTATGCTAATTTTCAGGTTCATAACTTTATTTTCGGTTACTTTAGAAAAGGTTTACAAGCTTTAATGCTCAGTTTTATCATAATGTCTGTTGCTGCAGCACTGTATTCCTCATTTGTCTGAAATGCTCTGTTTGAACTCCTGTCACTTTAAGGCCCTCCTCCTGAATACCCAGTCTGCTCTGATTGGTCAGCTCATACACACCTGAACAAGCACTGCTAAGGGAAAAAAAAGAACAATAAATGAAGGCAAATTAGGTAATAAAAACAATTGAAACAGTGGAACACGTAGATAGATAGTTCATATGTAATAATGTCATTTACAGTGCAAGTGACAAAAAAATTTTTGGTTTTGTTTTGTATATCAGAATTTCTTTAAGCTGCTCTAATACATATTTTCAAAATAACAATCAAATTATTAATATGTGTAGTGTGAAAACCTTTCTTGTAAAGACGGAATAATTTGTGCAAAATCTGTCATAATAATTTGAAAAAACAAGTAGTTCTTTTTTTTTGTCATGCTGGCTGAAATACGCTCCCACACTTATCGACCTCACTTACAGCATCTGTAATGAACCAAATTTAAACTACCTGTCCAGCACCAAACAGCTAACAATAACTTTAGCGACTTATGTTGTTAAGGCAGCTAAAGAATCACATGTTTCCCTCAGGAGTGGGTCGAGACTGAAAAAGAGTTAAAAAGAGTTAAAAGAGCCTTCAGAGCTCCACCCACTCTTGAGGGAAACATGTGATTCTTTAGTTGCTAAATGCTGCACCATGCTCACCAATGAGTCGCTAAAGTTATTTGTTAGCTGTTTGGTGCTGATCAGGTAGTGTAAATTGGGTCTTTAATTACAACCTAATCCTGGAGAGATGCGGGCTGGAGACGGGGAAGAAGTGATCAGTTAAAAGCAGAAAAGATGGACAGGTTCACTTGTTCAGATAACATACACAGATTACCATGACTGAAAAAAAAATCACAGTGATGGAAAAACTTAGCAATAAAAAAACGTACACTCTACATTTTAGTATTGTCAGTGCTGGAAAGAAAGTTTAATTGCAATGTAGCTTTTAAAGAGGTGCTATGTAGGTTTGGAGAAAAAATTAAATATTAATTTAATATAGTTAGTTAATATAACAATAACAATAGGTAATAATACAAGATAGAGAATATTATATATATAGTACCAGTCAAAAGTTTGAACACACGTTCTTATTCAAGGGTTTTTCTTTATTTTGTATTAGTTTCTACATTGTGGATTGATACTGAAGACTACCGAACTAAGAAAAAACACATACACATATGAGAACACACATGATATATATAATTATCATTATTATTATTGTTATTGTTTGCAAAACTGAATAAACAAGCTGTTCTCAGAAGGAAAATAAAATCCTCAGATCTCTGTTTGAAGCTAAAAAGGTGGCAGGGTCTGCCAAATACAAACAAAGTAAAACAGTGTGAAACTGTGTTGTCCTCTCAGTTTGTTTGTTTAGTCAGTCATCAAAACGGAGAGAGTTTGTTTGTCTAGTTTGTCTCGGCATGAAAATCAGTCATTGAAGATCTTTTTCCTCTTAATAAAATGTGTTTCCCTAAACTACATAGTGCACCTTTAAGGAAACACTCAGCCAGCAGGTTCTCAAACCAAAACCAGCTTGTGATCCTCCTTCCCTGGTATGACCTGATGGTGAATCTTCTTTTTCCATCCTGAGGAGACGGGGAGGAGGTGGAGTGTATGCATGTGTGTGTGTGTGTGTGTGTGTGTGTG
>CAEMYA010000065.1:330495-347291 GCA_903131615.1 Diplodus sargus | reverse complement strand
AGAGAGAGAGAGAGAGAGAATATTCCCATTCCCACATTTGACCCAGACTCCCTCTGTCATCTCTCATGTTAGTCTCCCTTTCTTCCACAGTTCATTATCATAAACAATCTCTAGAGAACTTTTCTAAAGGCAGAGTTTACCTTGTACATCCTGTGCTTAGTTTGTGTGTGATGGACCTCCTAAGTTTGCAATAGCGTGATAATAAACTAGTTTCAGGCAATGGACTTTGTCAAGTCGTATTATTTGTTCATGTACCATTCATAAATAGACCCAAAAATTGCAGAGAGAAGTCTGTAGTTGTCAGGATTTGTAATTTTTCCATCTCAATTTCCCAAAGCCAAAAGCTAATCACTGCACTGCTCCCCTGTTAAGCTTCAACCAGTCAAACCTCAAACTGACTTATCTGAGGAAATGGCCAAAGGAAAGAGGAAATGATAAAATGTGACGCTGTTGACCCGGCACAGTTGGATGGATTTTCAAGGGGCCAGAAAATTACGACAACTTGATCTGCCGGACTGTGAACGTTGCTGTCATCAAAAACTAACCATTTTGCCAGTGGGACCACCACAGTTATGTTACCACTATGTACGTCATAGCAACTGATACAGCTGTTCATATACAAGAGCTTTTGGTGATTGTGTGCCCAAGACAAAGGATTCTGGGTCAAAGAAAACCCAAAAAAAATCAATTAGAAGTTGGACACTGTTTCAAATTACACTGTTTATATTGTACAATCTATTGTATCCCTTACCTTTTTATTATATTCTTTATTTTTTACTATTATTATTGTTTATTGTAATACAATTGTAAAATAGCTCCCATTACTTTGTAACTTTATGGCTGTCTTGAATGTCCGTATTTACCTGAAGCACCACCATTAGGTCAAAATCGGAATACATTATTTATGACCACATACCTGCAAGAATAATGGCATTCCCATCAGCCTCAACCTTGTGCTTAGTTCTAACCATTAAATGTTAGCATGCTAACATGCTAAACCAAGGTTGTGAACATGGCTAACATTATATATACTCAACATAAATGTGTCAGGATTGTGAGCATACTGCTATCTTTTGTCTATTTATCTTGTTGTATATATTTTATTATTGTTGTATATACCTTACGATTTGTATCTATTTTTTATACTTGTTTAATATTTGATATCTATTTGTCAAATGAAGACCTGCTATCTGTGTTTTGTTGTTTCTGAAACAATGACAATAAACATCTATTCTATTCTATTCTATTCTAAGTGCATACTAAGGTTTCTGAAGGATATGTTTGGGGAGAGTTTGTTTACCTGATGGACAGCTGTCTCAGCCTATCATAGCTGGGCAACGTTGCTACAGCTTGCTTGTACTGTTTCTGTGTCACACAGGTGCCACCCCACCTTAGCCATTAGGATTTCCTAGCTCCAGGAATCGCTCTCAGTAAGAGATCTCCACAGGTGCCATGGACCTGTCTTTAAGTCTTTGCTGTAAAAATCATGCTCATTTAACAGTGTTTGAAGAAGTGTTTCTTCTTAATTTATAGAAATAATTCAATTGTTTAATGAATTACTAATTCCAATTCTTAAAATGTACTGTAGACATGTTGCTATGTTTACATTCATATCTGATTAATTCTATTTTTTAACGTGTCTATTGTCACATTTTATCCGTTCTCTCTCTCTCTCTCACACACACACACACACACATAAACACACACTGCGACAAAAGGGAATTACAAAGCACATCTTTCTTTTTTTTTTCTAGTCATAGTTCGTTTAATGTAATTCATGAGTTAAATGGCCACTGTGTCTAAATAATCAGCATTGACGATGAAACTGCCTCCTCCTCTTCTTTCCCTCGCTCCGCCTCTCTCTGTGTGGTTGTCTCTCAGCCAGCCTTGGGCTTTGTTTTCAGGCTTTGCAACGTCACCCTGCCACGTCGAGGATGGGCAGTCTGCCTCTTTTGCTCTCTCTCTCTCTGTCTCCTTCACATACACACTCATCAGAGGTCAGGAGAGGTAATAAAAACCGAGCAAGCAGAGATGAGAAGTGTTTCTAAGTGAGGCTGCAAGAGGAGAAGACACGTCTGAAATGAGAAAGCGTGGATTAAAATGTCCTTTGCACATGAAACATCACAGAGACTCATTGCAGACCTGTTATCATTATAAACATGAAAAGCAAAGTTCACTTTGGAGACTTCAGCTCTGAGAGACAGGAGGGTCAAAGAGGAGGACAGAGTTAAAGGCAGGGCAGGAGAAAGATAAAACGTAAAGCTGGCAGACGCACACAGGCAGAAAGAAAAGAAAGAGCGCTTGAAATAGACTGAGAGGGGAGTTTATTCTGAGAACTGTATGGGCAGGGCAGCCTGGAAGGCATTGTTTAGGTCCTCATCGCTTCACATTAACTCTGCAAACCAGCCTGGAGTTGGAGAACTGCAAGCAGCCTGGAAGCAACATCCACCAACAAGGAAATGAGTGTAGTTAACCTGCACCGACTAACAGATGGAGTTGCTATATATTTGATGGGTTGAATCAAAGATAGATATGTGGTGATATATCCAAATGACAAATCCTAAGTTTACCCTCAAACCCCTAAAGAAGTTACAAAAGGTATTTCTCTAAACTGCACACAGATTTGACCAGAGATGGGAGAGTAGACTTAAACTGTACTCAAGTAAAAGTACTGTTCATAAACAGCTTCTCAAGTATTAGTTAACGTAGTCATTGAAACAACTACTTCAAGAGTACAAAAGTACAAACTAAAACAGTTATTTGAATAGTGAGTAACTTAATACGCAAAAAAGAAAACAAACACCAGCACACATCTGCCTTTCCCCCCCCAAGTCTTATTTACTGTGGATCTGACTGGGTTTCAACCTCAGATGCTCTTCGTCAGGTATAGAAGGGAACAGACACCTGTATTTATTTGTGACACAATGACAAATTCCCCCATATCCAGGTCTGTCCAATCACATGAAGATAATAAGACTACATAAGTGATTTAGTGGTGCTTCATCACTGAATATTTTTAGGGCAGGAAGGAGGAACAGTAGCAGTAGTTTTGAAGCATGATACACTGTGTGTAAACGTATTACCAAAAAAAGACACACTTACAGTTCTCTTTCAGCAACGGGTTCTCTGAAGTTCTACCGACTGTTAATTAATCAATAGAAATTAGTTTAGTTTCAGCAAGTCTTGCTCCTGCTGCTCAAAAGAGAGTCATGTGGAGGTGTGGCTGTGGTAGGACTAATAACGGCATGCCAGAGATGGGGACTCAAGTTGCACTTAAAGGGATATTCCGGTGTAAATTTAATCCATGGTCTAACACACCGTGACACCCAGTAAGATCAAGTTTTCCGACCGCTAGCTTATGTAGTTTTAGCAACCTCAGTAAGACCGCTCGATGACAATACATTAAAGGCTATGCCTCCAACCAAGAAACCGCCATCAAAAAGCCACTCTTAGTCACAAATAATGCTCAGAACAGCACCAAACTCAGCTCAGTACAAATAGGGTCCCAGCACATAGTTCGAGGCATCAAACATCTGCTAGCTTAGCTGGATTTCTACTGAAAAGAGAACACAACTCACCACTCTCCTGCAGCTGCTTGCTCGCTGCGGGGAAGCCCTGACGAGTCGATTACCGAGTGCAGTGGCGTTTCGCAGCTCAAGCTCAAGGATGAAAATGTATGATTATTTCTCCATGGAAATGCAATCAAAGTTCATATGTGTCGTTCCTACCAGTTTATAACAGTTATTATCGAGAGCTGATAGGGAAAAGAATGGAATTGAGCATTTCTAACTGCTCTCGGTAATCGACTCGTCAGGGCTTCCCCACAGTGAGCAAGCTGCTGCAGGAGAGTGGTGAGCTATGTTCACTTTCCAGTAGAAATCCAGCAAAGCTAGCAGATGTTTGATGCCTCGAAATATTGTTCAGTAAGTCGGCGCACCGTAACAAGTGAGCTGGCAACAGAGACAAAGAGGCCAAGAGAGCATCACAATTAGAGAAAATGGACACTGTGTCTGTGGATATTTGGACAGACAGGACCATGCGTGGCTTTTTAGTAATTACTGCCCACTTCATAGAGCTAGACATGAGCAACCCAAGACAACTGGGGTCTCACACTGGTGAGAGTAAGAAGTTCTTCATTGTAAAAGCAAAGGCGAGTGCTAATTAACTAACACTAGATGTTGAACATTATTGTATTATATTATTATTGTATATGCACCCTGGACATCAACCCAAAAACCACTAACAAGGTTTATCAGTCTAAGCACGAGTTAAAAGGTGTAAAGGCGTCCAAATCATTGCATTTTGAGTTATTTGCGGTTACGGAGGAAAACTAACTCCTCAGCTAACTAGCTAACTTGAATTCATTAAGACCACTGCAGTCGGTCGCCTCGATACACGACAACTAACCAGGTCAAAACAATAAAAAAATCCTAAAAATAGGATGATTAATAACAGTGTATATTTGTGTTTACTTGAGCTTAACTATGAGGTAGTGTCGGCTGCAAATGCGTGTTCATTTGGACGGCTGCCACTGTTTAGATACGTCTTATGGAACAAATCCACAATCTCCTCCTCCATGGGTTTTCTTTTTCGGACAGAATTCGGTAGAAGCCGAGCCCATTCAGTCAGTGCGTCCAATAGCACAACTATCCAGCATTTTGGCAAAACTCAACTGGTTCCAAACAAAATGTCACTTGATTCCTATGGTGGCGGGCAGCAGGGAATCATCTTTTGCCCTCCAAGGGGGCGTTCCCCTGCGAGCGTGATGTGAAAACTATGAATAACACAAGTCTCCGCAGCAGAGAAGGGACTTCTGGGTAATGTAGTCAGGGATACTTTTTTTGCTGCCAGAGTGTTGTGGAGGAGATGATGATGCTTGGTGTCACAGTGGATGGGAGGAGCTTGACTTAACTGTGTGTTTTCACAGGCTGGGGTCACTGACCTCTTAGCCAATGAAGCACAGTGTTCGTCAATGATGGAGAAAACACATGTGGGACCAACAGGAGGCAGGATTTACGTTCCATGGCTCCATATGAGCAGACAGACGGAATGCCATCTCACATCCGTAGCCCAAATCCATTTGGAATAATTGAAAAAGTTAAAACATTGGTTATCATGTTTTTTTGTTAAAGGTTTCAGGCTCAGGGAGGGTTAAAAAGAACAAAAACAAAGTAATGCAGCCAAGCAAAGCCCTGCCCACCCGACACCTCAGGGGTGATAAAATGAATACCGAAAAATGAATGCAGGCGGCCTGAGCCTGGAGCTGAAGCAGCTGCTAAAGCTTTTACCGTGTCAACTGCTCCACTCCCACCAACTTTACCACCCGACCTCTGACCTCTACCAGGGGATGAGCAGTGATGTCTCTCAGAGTGACCTCTGCTCTCATGTGGAAGTTTGTAGACACGCATATACACACACTACATGTTCAGTCATGACATCCCTTTACCCTTTTAGCTTTGGAGTGCCTTTTTCATCCTGGGGACAGAGGCAGAGGCAGATTAACGCCACCACTTTTTCCATGGCATGGTTGTAACAGTGGGAACACAGGGCTGAATGTTTCCAGATAAAAAATGAATAAGTGAACAAAGCAAAGGCTGTTGTGTTGCACCGCACTGAACTGCACTGCTAAAGACCCTCAGATACTATAACGTTGCACAGAAAACACAGGTGCACAGAGGAGGAAATGACCTGAGATCAGTGTTTGCTTTACAGTACAGTCATGTACAACCCAGAACTGCATCCATGTCACATGACCGTCAACTTGATGACATGATGCAATTTATTTATTTATTTATTTATTTTCATAATCTTCGCTTATGAATGTGGTCTGTAGTTTAAGTTTTACAAAGATTATTACGGTTTCACCAGATAATTGTGGGGCCTCATATGTATGATATCATCGCTATGGTGGTTTCTATAGACGCTGCTACAGTGGAAACCATAGCCTGCTCATTGTCTGCATCGTTTTTTGCCTTGTGTAGTTAACTGGGCAGTTATAATATTTATGTTCTTTATGTAGCTGTTTGATGGTGCTCTTCAATGAAAAACTGAGATTTTACAGCGTCCCACTAATGGTGTATTTTTTGCTTCTTCTGTGAATTTCCGACGGCTAGTGTAACTCTCTACATTTCAAACCTCACCTACCACTATGCGAGATAGAAATCGGCACTTGGTCAATTTATATATATATTTATAATCTAATCACTACAGTAAATGTTTTCGCCTCAGTCCTTCGGGGGGACTGGAGAACCCGCTACCCAGAAGTATAGTCCTTACTGTCGAGTTAAATGATGTAGAAACATTTCTCAAGTGTGTGTGTGTATATTTATTTCACATGACAGCCCAGCAGTCTCACATGAAATTGTATAATAGCTACTATCATACATTTTCATGTGAGACTGGGTTGTCATGTAAAATAAATACGTAGAGACGACTCCTTATAACGTGGAATCAAACACACTGACACTAACGTTATAACACAATCTCAAGCACACACTTTCGAACAGATTAAATTATAATCACCATAAACGCTGCCAGACGGTCTGACTGTCATCTCACAGGTGATTGATCAGATAAATGTGGGTGTGTGTTAGTCTTATCTCCTGATCACTGTTTGGATAGGTACAGTAAGTGTGTAACCACAGAGGCGGTGTAGATACATGTTGCTGTGTTGTGTCTCTCCCTCTTCTCTGGCCAGCAGCCAGGGAACAAACATTAGCTAACTGAGCTGCGGGGCGCTGGAGGGCCAAGGCTCTGCAGACCGGCTCCGATGAGGAGGAGGATATTTGATCTGAATGTAGGGAACAGTTTAGTTCCGCCCACTCTCACTCAACTTGTCTATGCTTTTTTAAATGGCTCAGAAAGTGATGATACAACACGCTCTCCAGTCACACATGGAATAGCTGTGTTATCATGTCTGCTGTATTTTTCTCCTCTGTCTGCTGCTTCTTCTGTTAGATCTTGCTGCTGTTCGGATAGCCACAGACTTTCAAAAGCTTGCCTTAAATGTTCATCCAATCAAAATACTGAAAGGCTGAAAAATATAAAATTTAATGACATGAGGAATGCACAGATGTGCAGCAAGATGACACCTCTGCTAAAAGAAAATAGTTACAGTGGTTCCCAGCTTTTCCAACCATCTCAAGCTGCTTTGTCAAAGAGCTACAGGAGACTCCCTCCTGGTCAAAGGGAAAATAGGCAGAAGAGGTGAGCAGTTTGACACATAGACGATCAATAGCTTAATGCCAATATTAAGTCTGGTTTTGAGAGTAAAGGAAGCGCCCGTGCTCTCTAACTTTACAGCTACATTAAGAAACTGTTTCACCTTAAAATAACAGCTTCAATTTTGGTGGTCACTGCATTGTATCAGAGTGAATGGTGCCCCTATCATTTCCACTCTGCCCAAAGGGTTATTATTTTTTTCATAATGCACATAGTTATTAAGTTTAAACAATTTAATACAGTAACAAAAAGTCAGTTTACACTCAAATTGGTTGGAGATTCAACGGAAATTAACATTCACATATGTCTACTTGAGTATAAATTGGAAAAAGGGGGAAAAAACAATGTGGGTTAAAAATAGATAAATAAATAAAATAACACACTGTCACACTGAAATCCTTCTCAGAATTTTGCCCATATTCTCAGTTAGATACTGGCCTTTATGCTATGTCAGACAGTTAACATGTGTTGATCAGGCTTGTCCAATAGACAGTATGTCACCCTCTAACACATTGTGCTATTGTCCTAGTGCATTCTTCATTAGGGGGTGAGCGCTTTTTTCCTCCAATGTCTCAGTAGAATCTGATCCGCTGCTGCAGAAGCCAGGATAATAGATCTCTTCTCAAAAGTCGACTAGTCAGAGTCCTGAAGCTCAGTGGTTGAGCCTTGAACAAACAGATTTGTGGACACTTGGAATTTTTTACTCAGGACATAAATAATGCTACTGCCACCAGACTCCTCAACAGCAGATAGGAGTTTGCAATCACATATACTTCATATAACTGTCCCGACTGTTTACATTCCAGTTTCAAATTACATATGCATAATCTAACTGTTTTTGTTTTCATTTTGCACGTGCATAATTGCACAGCTCACATTTGCACTGTTTTATTATTATCATTGTTGCTTTTTTACTTATTTTTCACATGCTTTTTAAAATTGCTTTACTTTGTATATTTTTATTGTATATATGTCTTTTCACATTGTTGGCATTCTGCTGACAGCAAAGAAAGAATTTCATTGTACAGGGAAACATGTTTCCGTACTGTGCATATTTGGATTTTGAATCTTAATCCGTTGTACATTGTTCAACCAGTTCTTCAGTGCTATGCATGACAATAGTGAGTAACTGCTCTGTCCACATCTCCAACAAGAGTCCACTAATATCAACTTCCACTTAAATATTTGCTGTGGAGTCCAGAGTTTAATGAATCTATTAACAATTTCTCTGATAGGACAGCTAAGAGGACTTCCTTACCATTTAAACAAAGGGCTCTGCATTTGGCTGTACCTCCAGAACTTATCATTTATAGTTATCAACAATTTGGTTGAAATTCAAGAGTTGCATTGTACTCTGTACATTTTGAGTCCAGCACACCACTGTGCAGCCGCACAGCTGGAGTAATGAGACTGAGGAGTTCCCGCTATAATTACATAATCATGCGCGACTGCAGTTATAGGTATGTGTTATAAACATAAGAACAAGAAGTGTTCTCAACCGAAGAATTAGAAGAAATGCTTGGATTTGTCACTTTTTTGAGATTTTTGTGCTGGTGTCAACAGGGAGCATTTTATTCTGAAAATTAACCAGATGTTATGTTGTTGTTTCGGTGCGTGACTTCCTGTCTGCTCTGTGCCACATTCGGCTGAACTGTTGCGCCGTGCTGCCACGAAGTAGATACGCAATGCAGCGGAGCTAGTGGAAGTAAACACACTGACTAGAGTGAAAGCATCAACTCAGACAAGACACAAAACAAGACACGGAAATCAGCACAGTGCCTTCTGTTGCTGTGTTCGGTCAGGCAGGTTAGTCTACAGTAGCTCAATTAGTGCAACATTACCTTTCCAGTCAGCACACAGCAGGATTGCTATTTTAAATGCATTCAAATGGCGCCTAAGCACACCATGAGGTGAATGCACACCCACACACACACACACACACACACACACACACACACACACACACACACACACACACACACACAGGTGTGACAGCAGGCTGGAGGCTGTGGATTTACTACACAGGAAATAGAGGACGTTGGGAGGTTATGGCACGTCATTAACATACACACAGACACAAACACACTGACACACACACACACACACACTTTGTGAATATAGTGAGATACAGAGCTACAGGTCACATCTTCAGGGGCAGAGGTCTTTATTCTGTGTCCGTCATAGAGGAACACTGGAAAATATATCTAAACGTTAGTGTATCTGTGCAGTAGTGAGCTTTAGATTAGAATGCATAGAGTTATATACTTATTCTGACCACCATATACAGCATGCATGTGTTGGTACTACCTCCTGTACTTTGCAGGCATGTGGAAATTTAAAGGCTCCATGAAGAGACTGTGCACACAAGTATGTGTGTGTGCAAGCACTATACACATTTTTGCAGCAGTACATGCAGATAATGTGCTAAGTCACTGTTTGCAGTGGTGGCAGAATTTCCACAGAGAACAAACACAAAATCTGTTTATAAATCACAGTAATGACTAAGTTTTTATTATTTGAGATCTAGTCTCATAATCCCCAGAGTCAGACTTTTGCTGATCGCCAACGATTCATGGCTTTGTATTATTGTTTTGAAATGTAAATAAACAGGCTGTAGGCTTAAAATACAGAGCTGTAGATCCATATGCAGACGTTTGGTTGACTGTATACATTTGACTGTAGGATTAACCTGACAAGCTGAAGCTGGGGACTGTCTCAAAAGGGCCCTCAAATGGACCAAATGGACCTTTCATCTGGATGTCTTCCTTGTTATTTTGCAAAATGGTATATTGAACTTTGGTCACTGTCATTAATTTTGAATCATTTAATCTTCAGACAGTCACTTGGCTCTCAATACACAACCTCACGTTTTTTAACAGCAATCACACAGTTTTTAATTCAAACCAAAATAGACTCACCTTTCTAGGTTTGTGATACTCATAATTCATTCTATTAAGTTGACTGAGATATGTGGCTAAATTATTATGTTCTCACTTTAAGTTTCATGGGCAGCTATACTGAGACATATGTCTGATGAGCATAAAGGGCAGCACCAAAGACAGAAAGTCAAACTTAGATGTTGGCAAAATATGGATATGTTCAAACTTCACATTTCCTTATTTTGCAACATAACATTTCTTCAGGTTTAATTTTTAATTCTCTTAGCTTATGGTCTAGTTGTTTTTTGGCAAATAAAGCCCACACTACATCGTCATAACCAAACAAATGAATACAGTGATTGCCAGCAACTCCCTAACATGTATCACCATTCCCAAAACAGCATTGCCATTGCAATGTACCAATGACAGATGCATCAGAGCTTCAATATACTCTCAGTTAGGTCAAGTTCAGTCAAGGAAGCTACCTGGTTAGGTTTAGGAAAACATTATGGTTTGGAGCTCAAATAACTACGTTAATTCTGTTTCTTCAGTTACAACTATATTTGCATTACATAAGTGACCCACGTTAAGTAATGCACATGACATAACTATATTACATTAGTAAGTTGAAAGACCATACCGTTGACATCTGGTTTCACACTGGACGGAAACAGTGTACATGTGTGCCCCAAACATGACTGGAAAATGTCCTGTCTCGTTTCTCATATCCAGTGGTTCAGTGTTACAAGTGTTGAGGAGTGGACTCTGCAACAAAGTCTTCTTGCCCATCATTTCATTCTGCCGACTGGGCTGGACTGAAACAAGCAAAGACAGTTACCATGCTTTATCTGTAACATAATGGACATAACATATTTACTGGAGCAGCTCACAGCAGCATCATTCAGTCTGCAGTGACAGGTTCTGTGTCTGTTTGTTCCAGAAAAAGACAGGAACAGGTTTTTTTAACACTGTCTGGCATCGTCAGACTTCTCTTTGAATGGAGAGGTGTTGCATGCTAGTATTTCATGCCAATTAACTTCACCATATCATTAAAATCATACGATCGGCCAAGTTGTGTGTGTTTTCCCAGAGCGGGTGTTTGTCTGGACGTGTGTTGGGAGTCTAGCCAGGTATGTTTATGGGCAGATATCTTAGCTTCAATCATACTGAGAATGACGCACAATGTGTATCTGTGGCTCATTTACTCAAACGTAACTCCAGACAGACCTCTGATTTAGTCAGCAATATATTTTTTTTAAATGAGAAGTTGGAAAGAAGTTGCGTCCTATTCATTTCTTTTCATTTATTTGCTTTGATTGATTCAGCATATTGGGTATTTTCTTTCCTTTTTAAAGTGTTTTTTAAGCTACAAATTCAGCCCACATCTTCAGGTAAGGTTTCAAAACTATAGAAGTTATGGGGTGTGAGGGGGAAAAGACCAGTCTGTTGAAAGAATAGTTAGCTATTGTGGGAAAGGCACTTGCAAGTTAGATGAGAAATGTTTTACCTCTCTCATTCTTTTGCAAATCTGAAGCTATGGCCAGTTAGCCTAGCTTAGCACACAGACTGGAAATGGTGACAAACAGCAAGCCTGGCTTTGTCCCAAGGTAAATCTCAGCACCTCCACACACACACACACACACACATATATATATATATATATATATATATATATATATATATATATATATATATATATATATATATGTATATATATGTATATATATATATACATGTGTGTATATATACATACATTTCCTCAAAATCTCCATCAAATCTCATTGCATTTGAATGGAAATGGAAGTTTCCCTCGTCGACATCCTTACCTAAGGAAAGTTTAAAAGAAGAGAACTGAAGAGACTACCCTGAGTCTCAGCTTTACTGGATATTTTCCTTCTCTTGATCATTTCTCTCTCTGCTGTCTGGCAGCAGCACACTGCTCATAGTTTCCATCCTCAGCCTGTCTGCTCCGTGTGTGTCTGAGTGTGTGTGTGTGTGTGTGTGTGTGTGTGTCAGGGGAGAGGGGGATGGGTTTGATATTCTTTGCATGTTGGGAAACAGAAACTAAGAGCAACAGAGAGACATAAAGTGTGTTAAACATTCCTCTCTCTCTCTCTCTGGCTGGCTGTACTGAGTCACTCCCCAGTCTGCTTTTCCATTTGTTCACTCTCAGCTGGCCCCCCTCCTCTCTTCTTTTCAACCAACCAGCCACTCCATACTTTCTTCCAGACTTTCCTCCGTCATTGCTTTTCCCCATGTGTTGTACTGTATTTTGCGTCCCCTGCTCCCCTCGCTTTCTTCACAAGGGGTGATACGTTACACGATGTATACGCAGTCTAAGCATTTGTTGCAAGTACGTGAATGGCTGCTGATGGGGTGATGTCACTCAGACATTATGTTCTGATGAAGACACTGCCCCATCTGTCTGTACGTCTGTCTGTTCTTTAAGAAGCACCTATTGGACTGGCAGTCCGTGGGTCTGTTAATAACCTCATCCTGGCTCTTTGGTCATTTTGTTAGGAGGCTCATTAATCCACTTATTAGTTGTGTCTGTCACTAAGCACATGCTCTTATTTCAATGAAAAAGTTTTAACCCAGACTGTCCAGGCGGAGGGATTTAGGAAAGTCAAACTGACAAACTACCTTTAAGATTAAAACGGCCCATTGATTTTTTCCCCCATACTTTTGCGCATGTAATGTTTTTTTTTCCAACTGTGAAACTAATAAACAACATTTTTTTTAATTTTATTTTTAATGATTTTTTTATTACATTCAAATTCAGATTGCAACTATAACAAAAGAAGAGATCTGCAGCCATGCTAGCAGCTCGCTGAGGCTGAACAAATGCACACTGATGCTATGAGCTAATATGCCGACATACTAACAGGCTTACAATTGACCCATTTCACTTTGTGCTCCAAAAGTAGTTGAGCGAGCTTGGTACCTGGATGAACTTCGGTCAATGTTTCCGTTTCCTGTTAAACTTGTCTGCGCTATGTGTTAGGTTTGTCTATGCTGAGTTAAGAGGATGAACAAGACATGTTGCTGCGATTATGGAGTCCAGTGGGGTCTACCTACAGTAACTAATTCACTCCGTTCTCTGCTAGAAGTGGGAGGCCGGGAGCATCGTAGCATAGGTTATATCTAATCTTAAATTCTGTTTGCAAACCTGTGGTAGTCCATCGAATCTTAAGTTGGGATCTTGGCTATTTGCTGTCCAACAGTCTGGAACAATCCAGATGACACTCTCTAAGAAATCCCAACCACAAACATATGAAAACATAATGAAAATGTCAAATTCCTGCATAGGATGCAGCTCATTCCCAGGAAGCTCCATCTGACGACGCTTACACCCTCTCCTGACTACAAGCTTTGCCTGAGGGGACACAGAGGTTCCCCTGCAGATGTATAGGAAGTGTTCAGAGGTACAGCATTTCTGGAAAATTAAAGTGGCTGAAACATTTGTTCTCATCCCAATGTTTTTTTGTTTTTTTTTTAACTAAAATTAGACATAAGAAAACACAAAAACACACAGTTAAACAAAAGTGAAGACACCTCAGCAGGTCCAGCAGGCATTCATTTACATAAATCAAAACCGTAACACCTGGTCCACGTCGCCTGACCACACAAAAATAATGTTTTAATTTCATACACGCTTGTGTGATTTTGGCCACTTTCACTTTTAAATCACGTTTTGCGTTGCCTTTTTACGTTTTTCAGATGGTTCCAGCGTTTTCTTGCGGTTACCATGCAGTGTGTAGCATGTGCCACACACACATATATTTAGATGGCAGACTCCCTCCTCAAAGCCTGTCTGAGTTTATCTTGGCAGGCACATCAAAAACAGACAATGTCTGCGTGTGTCGTTTTACTGACTGCACACAGCAGAATCGTTTTTTTTCACTGCAGCACTTAAGCAGCGCTATGGATAAATAGGTGGTGTTTTCAGGGAACATCAGTTCAATTTGACCTCGTTGACAGGGAGAAAAGAGAGAGAGAGAGAGAGAAGGAGAGAGTGACAGAAGAAGAGTTATAGAGCAGGGGGGAAGAAGGAAGAGTGAGTCATACATGTGGACGTGGCTTCCCTCTCTCTCTCTTTTCTCTCTCTCTCTCTCTCTCTATCGCTCTCTCTCTCTTCTTTTTGCTTTCAACCCCTGCGTCTCGTTCTTCGTCCGTCCCTCCTTTTGCTCTCCAAACCAGAGCGAGGCCTTCAATTATCTGGTTTTCTGGTAGAGAGAGAGAGAGAGAAAGAGAGAGAGAGGAGTTTGGACTCAGAAGACCTTCATCTCTCTCTCTCTCTCTCTCAATTTAGGAAATTCCTTCATCATTTTCTTTGAGATTAAACCAAGTCTGTCTCTCTCTCTCTCAGCTGTACATCCAGTAGGTGGTTTTAATAACAGGTGGCAGTAGAGTGTAGTCAGTCTAGCCCACATGCCTGCACTTCAGACTCACACCCACTGAATGAACTTATTACATCCTTCAGGCCAATTTGAAGTCTTTCTGTGTGTTTTTAATGTCTCTCCCTCGTCTGTCTCACGGAACAGATAAGCTGTATTTTCTAAAGGCGACTGTAGGAAGATGAAAATCCCTGCTCAGTCGAATTTGTTCTACTTTTTTTTCGACTCTGCTGTCTCGTTGTCTAGCAAGGCTTTACCAAATAAGTTGAAGTTTGGAAGCTTCTTTCATAATAGTGACATTCGTAGTTTTTTTCAGTTCATTCTCTTTAAAGATATAATATGTAAGAATTCCACTTTCAAATGTCTAGAAATGTTGTACGTTGCGTTGACTCGTGTCGGCCTGCTTACATTCTCCCAAATGTGTCGACCAATGTTCAAGCCCAGAGAAATCCACTTTTTCTCAAGGTGGGTGTCGTTTAGTCGCCAGTTGCTATTTCCAAGATGGTGAAATTGGTGAATGAGACTAAACCTAACATGAATACAACTTTATCTCATCTGTGAATATTTGTGCCTGAATCGAGTAAGATTTTCATCAGCAGTGGTGGTTGTTAAATGGTGCGTTCACTGCTGAAATTCTCCCTTCGTTGTGTAGTAAAGAACAATTCGACTCCAGCTCCAGCTTACAGAACATGAACACCTGATAACTGAGGTCACCTCCTAGAATTGTTGCTGCAGCCGGGATGATAAACAGAAGTGAAGATGAATCCACTTTTTAATACAAAACTTCCAAAGTATAACCCATTAAGAAAAAATCTGTTTGGACAGTTTTATGGTAAATATACTGAAGTCATTACACAAAATTGTTATGTATCATACTGATTCTAACAAACTAGTCTTGATTAACAGCTGGTTAGTGCATGTACATGTTACAACCACTAGCCACTACACTTGGAAACAATATGAGAAAAAGATAGCTAGCTGAGAAGCAGTTGACAGAGTGTGATATTTTATGACTTTTAGATTGTTTTTTACATTGTGAAATGGTCATGGTTTGGCCACTGCCATGGCGGATCAGAGACAAGCCGAATATGGATCTGGGGTTAGGCTCCAAAATGTCTTGGTAAGGTTAAGGAAAAGGTCATACTTTGGGTTAAAAAAGCTATGTTTTAGTCTCATAGCATATGTTGCAAAAGTGAGGTTACTCATATTAAAAAGGATAAAACTATAATAAAGTTATAAAGTATGCTACGTCATTTGTGTATGTTAACATACATATGTTACATGAATGAAAAACAAATCACACTTGACTGAGGGTCATTAATGGGATGCAGACCTCGGTCCTTGGTATATTCTCCTAAAAAAAAAAAAAAAAGTGAGTTGGTGAGAAGAATTTGTGCATTGCAACTATGTTGGGGGAAAAGACCCAGAACAACCAATTAGCAGACGGTCAGTTCCTGTCAAGTACTGAAGACACAACCACACACACATAAACACACACACACACAGGTGAAACCCATGATTATTAGGTGGAAACCTCCTGTTCCTACCATGCACACACACACTTGCAGTAAATGATTATTAGCGGGAGGCCCCTTTATAGACACACACACACACACACACACACACACACACACACACACACACTCTGCATAAAACCTGAGACTCCTCTCCTGTCCCGTCTTTGCCAGTAGCGTAAACTTCAAAGAACCAATAGCTTCCGTTCATAAATAGCCCATTACACACATGCACACACACACAAACACCTACAGACACACACACACATGCATATTTAACTAGTAATGAGAAAGCAGCAGGTAAGCTAACCTTTTCATCCTCCCTCTCTCCCTCCCTCCCTCTCGCCCCCTCTCTCTCTCTCTTTCTCTCTCTCTCTCTCTCTTTCTCTCTCTCTCTCTCTCTCTCTCTATCACACACACTAGCTGTCTCGCTGTGTGTGATGACAGACAGCTGTGCATGCAGGTTTTACAACCAGAGAGGAAGTGCAAAGTCGACAGCAGCGTAACATCAAAGCCAGTAGCTACTGTACGGTGAGGTACAGTCTAACACACTGAGTCTCATCAAATTTATTTTCAAACATTAAAGACTGCAAATTTTGTATTCCGCCACGTTTCGATTTCACTTTCCAAACTATACCCTTTAATGCACAGCAGTCTGCTGGTACGTGCAGACTAATATTTATATTGAGATCTTCTCTCAGAATGCGACGTAACATGGAGGAGAGTTAAGAGTTAAGGTAGGTAGTTAATGCTAGCACTAAAGTGCCCTTTGCACTCCCATTGAA
>CAEMYA010000065.1:318708-329925 GCA_903131615.1 Diplodus sargus | reverse complement strand
ATCAAAGCCAGTAGCTACTGTACGGTGAGGTACAGTCTAACACACTGAGTCTCATCAAATTTATTTTCAAACATTAAAGACAGCAAATTTTGTATTCCGCCACGTTTCGATTTCACTTTCCAAACTATACCCTTTAATGCACAGCAGTCTGCTGGTACGTGCAGACTGATATTTATATTGAGATCTTCTCTCAGAATGCGACGTAACATGGAGGAGAGTTAAGAGTTAAGGTAGGTAGTTAATGCTAGCACTAAAGTGTACTTTGCACTCCCATTGAAAATGAGCTTGACCCGAAAACGAAAATGCGGTAAATCTTAGAAGAGTCTCTTTCGTCATAATTATGCTTCAACACAAAGGTTTGACTCATATACATTCACAAAAAAAAGCCTTAATTGCATTTTGGCGAGAGTTTCACTTTAAGATAAATGAGTAGAATTGTTAAGAGATGCCCAAACTGGAGTATAGAAGATGTGCTCACTTTTTACACAATAATGTGCTCTCTCCTGAACACACACACACACACACTAACACACACACACACACACACACACACACACACACACACACACACACACAGAGCTAACATCTGGAAGTAGTGCTGTAGCGAGGGTATTGTTGTCACTTTGGATAAGAGGCAGAATTCTGCACAGCTGACTTCTCACCAACCTTTCTCTCTCTGTCACATCACTCCCCAGGCACTAACAACTATTTATTAAAGGGTAACCAATTTCAGACACTGAAGTATGTTTACAGGTCTTTGGGAGTACTCCTGTGCTATATGTGTAAAACAGAAATGTATACCTTTTTGTGGCTCCAGTGGAAGCTGCATGTAATCGGATAAATTCCCACCAGTGGTGTCACTCGGTAGCTTAGGTGTGTTGTGTGTAATGTAGGTACCAGGTTTTGAAAAAGAAAAAAGAAAGCCTGAAATAAACAGATGATACCTCTGGTTATGCTGTATCAATTTACATTATTTGTTTTTGAACTGTCCATAAGGAGTCCAACCGTGGAGTGTGATACTAGACCAGTGGACTACATTTCAAAACCTGGAGACTGATGCGTTTAGCCACTCAGTGGCATCACTGCAGGCAATTTATCCACACAAAAACACCACAAAAGGCTTTATTTATTTGTTACTACTTTTTACTATAAACACACTTCAGTAAATTGGTAGAGTTACCCTTTGAGTATGAGAAGTTTATTACACTGATGGTATGTAAATACATTGCTAAAGAAAACGCAGGGCCACTAAGAGTCTACAACCATGCTCGGTGCTCTGTGAGGCTGTATTTGAACGCAGCTTTGTGCCACAGTGCTTTGAGCAAAACACTAACATCAGCATGCTAACATGCTCACAATCATTGATGTTAGCAAGCACAATATTTTTTACCATTACCATTTACCATGTTCACCATCTGAGTTAGCATGCTTATATTTGCCAATTAGCACTACACATACATTACAGCTGAGGCTGATGGGAATCCTTTATGTCATTTATGTCTGTAGCAAATATGAAGTCAATCTATCCAACAGTTGTTGGAACTTTCATTGACTAAAATTGCTAAAGCACTGACACATTTTGAAGACGATTTCAATACAAGATCCAGCTACAGTAGCCGTTCTACAGCTTCTGATGGTTTAAAAGAATGAATGGAAATTTCCAGAACAGCTATTAAATGGCCCTAGAGATTGTTGTGTCAGCTGCTGTTGCCAAGGTGAAATCTGAAGTGAAACAATTAAACCATTGACGGGAAAGAAAATCAATTTTTGGGTAATTTTGGTAATCAATCAATTGTGTCCATACATTCATAATTTTTCAGCTTGTCAGATATGAGAAATATTTGCTTTCTTCATGTCCTGCTTGTGTAGGTAAACTCTTTTTGGGTTTTGAACTTAGAAGGAGGTGATTCTTTTGAGTTGCTGGCTGACTGCTCTTCACCAGTAGAGATTATGCAGAGACTCCCACAGTTTGCACGTGAACGGATCCAAAGTGTGACTTCTGCTCTTCCAAGCTTGTAGCAGACTCAGAGCTTCCTCGCCTGGGTTTGCTTGTTGCAGCATCTTCAAACTGCCAAAAGTTCGGATCCAGATCACACAGGGAATCACATCTGTGTGTGTGTGTGTGTGTGTGTGTGTGTGCGTGTGTGTGGTTACAGTGAGGGCAGCTCCACCCTGCAGTCTGTCTCCCTGCTAACTGACCACAGTACATACTATACACAAGACAAAAAAGTCAGTCCGACAGTCAGTAACAGAGGGACAACCAGACAATCACACAGTTAAAAAGAAAGACAGTCAGTCAGTTCGCTACCAGTCGGAGCAGTACAGGGAGTAATGACTGCTTCTATTTCAGTCGATTTGGAAAACACACTGCCCTCCAGCCAAGGACACACGCTCCCTTTTCTTCCTCCATCTTGCTTAGAATTTTCCCTTTTCCTGGTCGTCTCTTAATCTTGAATCTTGTCCTCTTTTCCATCCACCTCTCTGTCCATCTATTTACTTCTTCTCTTTTCCATCCTCCTCCTTCTCCTCTCCTCATAGTCACTGTCTCCTGACACACTTCCTTCTTCTTCTTGCTTTTCATTCTCCTCCTCCATATCCTGACCTCTTCTTCTTCACCAGTGTTCTCTCCTTGTTCGTCCCCCTGTGTGATGACCTGATCTCCACTGTGTATTTGAAGTTTCATTGTGGCTTGTTACAAAGATCAAGTAACCCTTGTTCCTACAGTGGTAACTTTATATACACTATTCAATTATTACTGACCTCATGATTAAATGAAATACTAACCTCGTCATGTTGAAGATAAAATGCAACAATTTGACAAATATCTGTTTGTATTTTAAACACTAACGGCGTCATTTCAGGTGGAACATTTTCTTGCATGATACATTTTACATGTTGCATGTGTGGAAGTCATGAATCAATCTGAATGTAAATATGACATCTTTGACCAGTTCGTTTTTAGGTTTTTCTTAATCCCTCTTGCAGGACATGCTGTAGTGATGATTGGATCATCAAGTGCTTAAAAATACATATGATTTTTAATGGGATTATTCAAACTGTGAACAATTGTATTTCCTCACTTCCTCACCCCTGAAGTACCCAAAGTTACACCACTGGAAACTTGAAGTGAAAACATTTTTTGACCTTCCCTTCTTGTAGTGTTTCCCTAAGGTTGCCGCTGCTGTCAGAGTGTTAGCAGCCGGGCTACTATTCAAAGCAAAAAAAATAAACAAATACCGCAAGAATCCCAATTTGACCTAGAAACCCTGATCTCAGTGCTAGGAAAAGGCAGAGTAAAAGACCTGGTTGCATTAACAAGTAGGTGGGTTTTGTGACTCACTGATCAAGTAGAAAGAATGCTGGTTTTGAGCCATCTGGAGTCCTGGTTAGGGTTAGGGTTAGGAAAACACTACTAAAGGAAAACCCTACTATCAACGGGGTGACAGACTGGCACAGCACCAGAGCACCATCCATCAGGTAAATGCCAGTAAATCAATCTTCTTTTACCTCTGTCTATCACTTTCTTTGCCTCCACAGCTTTTCTAGTTGGTCCACCAATACCTGGTGGATAGCGGCCGCGGGAAAACGATGCCTCTCCCTGTTTCAATTTCACAATGGCAGGGGCACTTTGTCCGTGCCGTGATTGGACGTTGGTTTTTCCTTGAAGAATCCAGCTTGGCGGCAGACCAGATAGCATAGAGAGTGCAAGTTTATTGGCAACGAATCTGTAAACGGATGCCGTCTTTATTTTCTACAGCCAATTGCAATGTGCAATCGGTATTTAAGTTAAGTTAGAGCAAAAAAAAGTTGCCTTTTGCAAGTTGACATAAAAATGTCTCAGAGAAAATAGAATCTGAGCCCAATAAATGTCTTGATGCTCAGAGTTGAGGCACGTATAAAATCCGAGACATTTGGTATTGAAGTAGCTGATGGTCCAAGGTCTGAGGTTAGCGTATGAAACACACTTAAACACACTAAAACATTTTTCACTAAATGATGAGATAAACATCACAAATATGTATTAAAAGGAACTGTATACAATATAACATGGGGTGCATGTCCTTGTTTTACTTGGCCACTCTTACTTGGTCTGATTGCCTACACTTTGCTTCCCTGGCTGTACACTCAAACCATATACATGATTGTTTTGCTCACAGATGTAAAACAAGTCACAAAGGTCATAGTGCTTTAAGTCAAAGTTTAATGTTAAGGTTAGGGTCACACATCTTCAGTCTGTACTCTTAATATCCCCGACAACCCTCCATTACCCACGACACACAACCACACACACACGTACCAATATACTGGTGTGGTTCTCTGTCAGTGTGCAACATTATTCTCAAACTCTTGGATCCAAACTGCAGGGATAAGAATATATTTGTGAGGAATTTGAAACGTTTGGAGGAGGAACCCGTCCATACAAGACGAGCAAATAAGCCCAAGTGGGATCTAATTTGAGAGTGTTAATTGTGTTGTTTTGGGAATTGCATGGATTGTGAGGTACATTTAGTTCTTCAGTCATACTACACTTAAATAGCTCTGCTTTGAATGTACTCTGTTGTAGTAAACTGGCATGTCATAGTTTAGTGCTACCCATCACGTCCACTTCTGATCCTGTCCATCTAACAAGGTTTGTGGTATAACATGGTATTGTGTTGCATCAGCATCAAGATTCTTGGTAGCTGCCAGTTTGGGGGGGGGGCTGCTTTTCATAAAGGTTTGTTTGCCCACACTTCTATTTCTACTACTTACCTGCTCATAGATGTAACACAAAGGTCACAGTGCTTTAGTGCTTTAAGTGAACATTTAATGTTAAGGTCACTTTTAAATGGTGTTTTGTAGTTATAGTTGGGACAAGATATTCTTCAAAGGCCTTGCTGTTCTTCAATGGACAAACTTCATATCAGATAACAACTGGATGTTGTAGCACAAACAGGAAGAGATGAGGTTCGTCCCCCAGCAGCTTCCATGGCACGTTGATGGCATCTCCAGAGGGATCAATGACAGCACTCACTCAACACCTCAGTGCATGAACCTGCAGAGGATCTCGGATAGTGCTATGGCCTCTTAAACATGTTAAGTCCTGATTAGTGTTATTAGGACTAGTGGCACAATCACTGTTATTAGTCTTTGCTCTTCTACAAAAAACCCTTAATTTCCCAAAAGCTCAGAATTTCTGGAATTCTGAAGCACGGCCTACTTTTTCTGGTAGGCGTCTTAGTCTTTCTGGAGTCAGATGATAAGCTTTGATCGTGGTTCATGGCTCACATTGAAGATCTATTTCCATGCGGGTCAGACACACCTTTCCAGCACCTGACTTTCATGAAGGAGACTGCAGAATCTGGGCGAGCGACTCTGGAGAGATATGGCAAATGAAAAAGTCTCAGTTTGCCGGTCGTTGACGACCTGGGAACACTACAACAGGGTTTGAGGACAATGTTAATAAAGTGATTCTCAAGTTCTTTCACAGTTTTAGAGCAAGAGCACCTGCCTGAAAAATGTTTTCATACGCATCAATGTGTAAACTGTGTGGATTTAAAAGATGAATAACATCTTTAACTCCCTCCGGACATCTCCCAAAAGTCTCTCCATTTCCTCCAACTCATACAAAATGCTGAGGTTTAGCTCCTATGTGGTTTCAGAAACTGTGACCATGTCACTCCTTTTTTCCAGATTTTTTACCTGTTAGTTAGAATTGGTTTTAAAACACTTTTAATCACTTTTTAGTTCCTGTCTGGCTTATATCTCCGAGCAGCTCTCTCCTAACTGCCAAACATGCTGCCTAAGATATTCAGGCAAAACTCTCTTATGGTTCAAAAGTCACAGTTAAAGACTAAAGGTGACTATGTGTTCTTCGTTAGAGCCCCAGACTTTGGAATACAATATCTGAAGAGATCGGTGCCCCATAAGTCACTCCTCAAATTGTATAAAGCTGCCTTTAAATGCTTTGCTCTTCGTTTTATTGGGGTTTTACTTTATTCATTCTGTTGTATTCATGTTAATATTTGTAATTACTACTGAAATACTTTCACTGTTTTGCTTTGTTGTATGTACAGCAGTTTGTAACTCTGTTTCTACAAGTGCAATATACATTGCACAGTTATCATTACGGTCTTGTACTTTTTGCTCATCAAGGACTGAAACAGCCAAAATCAATAAGTAAACTGGATGTGGGGGAAACAATGAAAATAGAAGAAAGAGAGAGGTAAATAAGTACAGAAGCATTTAAAAAGAAATATAAAGTCATATGTTATAAATGTACTGATGCCTGTATATATTTTCCGCATTGTTTTTCATCTATTAAAGCTTATGGAGCCAATTATTTCTTACCTGCTGAATTTTGGCAGATCTGCACATTCTCTGCAACACTATCTGTTCGCTCTCTTTTCTGATGCCTTAATCCTGTCCTGCTCCATCTACATACAGCTATTATATGTTTAAGTTTGATTTGAGAGAATTTAAAGACAAAATAAATCTTGAAATTAGTCTCCCAATTTTTTAATATCCCATGTTTTTTTAGTCACTTGCAAAGCACTTGCATTTTTATTGTTTGAAAGGTGTTATAGATATAATACAATTATAAATACAGTTGATTGATTGTGGTGAAGCTTTGCTGTTTTCGTCTTTCAGCTCAACGAGCCTAACATGAACAGTATTCAGTAGTGTGGTACTTTGGCGTCCATCCACAGCCACTTATGTGTCTGTTACCAGTGATGGTAATATTACTGACAGAAAAGAAGCACCTGTAATGACAGCGACAGCTCCTCGACTAATATGAGGCCGTCTGGGAAAGCACTTTTAACTCGCAGCTCCTCAGAAAACAAGGAACATGTCATTTGCCTGTGGACACTGTGTTGGCATGAGAAAATATTCAAAGCAGTCCCCCCTCTAATGACTGTAATCCACGCATAGTCACACACTAATGTTGGAGGATGGGAGTCAAAGGTCAATGTTCAGTATCATCGGGCAGTAAGTAGTAAGAGACAAGTCGACATTTCATTGATTTCATCACAGCTTTAAATTCATGTCCCAGCACACTATTTGGCCTTTTGTCTCTGAAGCGGCAGGCCATGTTGGTTTGTGGCTCTAATGCCACTGTGGTCATGATGTGGCAATGATGCCATTGCAGCGTTGATATCACACAGAAAAAAATAGCACACTGTGAAAAAATAGCATGTAGACCATTTCACAGTAAAATACTGTTTAAGTCACAGTAAACAAGTCAGGACTGCAAACAAAAAACACAGTAACAAGCAATGTACTATAAAGAATCTCAGTTTCTGACAGCTGCTATTCCCTTATGTTGCACAACTTCCTGTGTGCTGACGTTCAAAAGCTTAGCTGTGTGTGTGTGAGTGTGTGTGTGTGTGTGTGTGTTGACATCTAGGTGTAAAACATATTAACAGGTACAAGTGAAACAACCGTCACAGCTTGTTAACAGACTGTTTGTGTATGTCAGTGTGTGTGTGTGTGTGTGTGTGTGTGTGTGTGTGTGTGTGTGTGTGTGTGTGTGTGTGTGGGAGCGTGTGTGTCATCTCATCCGGAATAATCCCTGAGACTAAAAGAGTGTTGAAGTTCTCTCAGATCATGATCTTTCACAATTACCTGGATGATTGGAGTTCAGTTTAGCTCTAGATTATAGACCTGCTGATTCACATTTTTTGCAACAATGTTTGATTTTTAAATAGAAAAACAATCTTGTCAGTAAAAAAAATAATATTCAAGTTCTACTGGTGTTTTTCTTGCTTCAGATTAACCTATAGAAGTAAATCCAACCATCATTAAACCACAGATCAACATTTCTTTATGTTACAACTTTATGTTTGCTTAATTTGAAGTTTTGGCTTAAAATACCTGTTTTGGTCACTACGATCGTGGATGGAGATGGTCTGACCCGGTATCTAGTGGTGTGATTGGGACTGCTGGCTGCCATTTGGCAGCATGGTTGGCTATTATAATGCCACCATCATCCCATTCCCCTCCCAATGATAATAATATATTCATATAATTCTATTGTCACTTCACTAAAAAGAAAAGTTGCAGTAAACTACTGTGTCTGTGTGCAGTACACTACTGTATACTGTGCATGCAGTCAACAGTTACAGCAAACAGAAAGACACTACTGTAGAGAATCACAGTGGATAAATGTCATGTAGAAAAACAACGCTAACCAACAATGTACTGTAAAAAATCACAGTAACAAGCTAGTGATATGCCATAGTTACCACAGTTCTTAACCTTGGATGTGTCAGTGGTTTGCATATACATTATATTTGGACTGGATCATTCTTGCCGTCTTCAGCTGCCCTAGAGAGCACTCCAATGTTCTGTGGCAGATGATGTTGGCACTTGGGTACGGAGACGACGCTGATAATGATGATGATGATGATGATGATGATGATGATGATGTGTCCCTATACGCCTGAAACTGAAACTGCCACCACTCAGTTATTTGAATCTACTACATTATCTTCTCTTTTATTATTCATATCGATCCAGAGGAAGACCACCACTTCATATTCCCTGCTCCTCCAATTTTTTTTGTCTAATGTCACCTCTTAAATGCACCATTTAAAAAAATAAAGGAACAAGAATGAATAATACAACTGGTCCAATCTATGACAACGGGAAATCCGAACTAGCTTCCCAATGATGAATACATTGAAGTACTTTTAAAACATCCCAAACTCAGGCTATTTTTTAGGAAGATAATTCAGCGATCTTTAAACAACAATCATTCAACACTTTAAAAGTCTCTCATTGCCACACTATGAATTTTAAAACATCTATTTAGAAGGTCAGTTTGTTTTTTTTAACACAATCTCAGTCATATTTTCATTGTCTCTCATACTTCATGGTGACATTTTGCAATACTTTGTCTGTTGGATTACTTTATCCTGTGTATTTCTGTGCAAAAAAAGCAGTGTACGGGGCTGTGCAGAGAATCATTTCAGAATGTGCTGCTGCCTCCACATGTCCCTCCTCAAAGATTTTCCATGAAAAAGAATTTGACTCTTCTTCTATTCAAAGTATTTCAGCCAACAGTCTCCTCTCCGCTCCACAACCTGTGGACGACTTCCCCATTATGAACCAAACGCTTCACTGCAGACGGGGAGCCTTTATTTGACACATTGTATTATCTTTTACACAGCTGACTGACATACAAATTGAATACAAATTAAAATAGAATCACTCGTCCTCCCATATTACCCAACTGTCCCTTTGGTCAATTTACACATCACTCAGAAAACTTTGGCCTGACATTTTACCTGACTCCACATTCTCTACGGGTAAAGAAATCATAATGCCTTATTCACATGTATTATACGCTTTGTGTCTTCACTAACTCAGCAGCTCTTCTGGTGGCGGCAGGTTCTACGCGCCACCATAAGGGACATGTTGTTGTTTCTATCAAATGTCTTAACAAAGCATAGCGAGGCTGCTCAATATATAAGATCATCATGTGATCTAACAGGCTTCAAGGTTTGCACTTCTGGCCCTATGTCGATGGTCTGGGGTAACAGACTTCACGTTTGACCTTAGACCACCTTTTCGTTGGTCTGTGGTGCAGTCACTTTCTGCTGCCTTGAGATAGCAGTGCACCGTGTGTGTGTGTGGGGGGGGGTCACTTGAATCAAGTATGTATTTACTAAAGACTCACTTTCCATCATTTACTTCCAGGTAATTTTAAAAAGCCACCTGTGGCTGCTTTCATTGGCCCTGAGGTTAATCTTATTAAATCAATGGCCAGATATTTTGACATAATATTAATGAATTTCCTTATCAAAGTGACAGTGAGACCTTTCTGTCTTGTCTTTGATACATTGGTGTCTCTCTACATCTCGTCGGGCTTTTTGGGACAATTAATATCATTTCAATCTTTTTTCCCTTTCCTCCTGTGCAGGAATTCTAAACATTTCCATGGTTTCTCTCCAACTGTACTCTGCCAGGGAAACGTCGGAAATTACAGAGTTGGATTTTTTGCTCTACTGATCACTCAGACTTTATTGCTATATGGCTTTGCACTTTGCTTTAACTAACTTGTACTTATATGTATGGACTCTGGTGATGTGCGTGTGTGCAGTGTTTGTCTCTGGGGTCAAACATGCTGTTCTGCTAAAGATAAATCCATCTGAAATTCTGAAGCAGCCAATCAACTAAAAACAACTTACCGACAGCTTTGTGCACGCAATGCCTGCCAGAATCAGAGCCTTTATGTGCATTTATAAAGCTAAATAGAAAATGTACATGATGCTTTACTCTTTAATTTAGGTCACATTATGTTTCAGGCTGAATAAAGGTTCAATCATCACCTCCATGTACACAGCATATTGGTCCAGACTGCACAAAAAAAGAAAAACACAAACTTCACTTTTTTTTTTTTTGCTTTTTTAATGTACACATCGTAGTACATAAAAAGAAACTCCTCTCACTTTTAAGTTTTTTTTTATTTCTGGCTGTTTTAACAAGCATTAACCACAATCACATATAGCTATTTTGAAAATCAGTTTTGCACAAACCTTTCAAGTTCCTTTACACCCATTTCCTTGCCAGCAGCACAGAAACTGAAAAAAGTCAAGCCGCTGGTGGGAAAACTAAAAAGCAAGAGTGACAAAAAGTGGAACCACGGTGTCTTCATCAGCAGCGACCCCTTTACATACATTCATAGTGATGCATTGTTAACATATATACATTGATTACAGTCACTATGAAGTTTGCGTTAACATTTGTAACATAGCAATATAATTGTGCTCAATCTGTTTACAGTCCACAAGCACAGCACAAGACTCAAGACTGCTGTTTGCATCGCCTCAACTGATTTCTTTTACTTGCCCGAATTCAACCCAGCATTTTAACTGAAGTAATTATGATGTATAAAGGAAGATGGCTAACTGACAAACTGTGGATTCAGTTCAGAATCAACTGAATATAGTGAAAATACTGTTAAATTATACTTGAGTCTCTCTGGTGCGCTGCTGAAATGACGGCGATATGTTTTTTTCATCAGAGACGCTTTGGAACAAAAACTGTGTGTGTATGAGTGTGTGTGTGTGTGTTGGTCTGTGACGCTCTGAGGACCCGATCAGATCTGGAGGTTATACCGGGGAATGATGAGGTGGCGCTTTCCTCCCTTTCTTCTTCTTCTTCTTCTTCTACTTCTTCTCTGCCTGTCTTTCTTCCTGAAAAACTGCTTGCATTCCATCCACTTCCCTGTAA
>CAEMYA010000065.1:295813-318697 GCA_903131615.1 Diplodus sargus | reverse complement strand
AAAAAAAAAAAAAAAGGAACAGGCAGACACATGGATAATGTGAAGGTATCTGCAGTGTGTCTGTGTGTGTGTGTGTGTGTGAGAGAGAGAGAGAAAGAGAGAGAGACAGAGGGAGAGAGAAGGAGAAGAGGACTGAATTACAGGCTTGCTTGGCCAGCTTCAGACTGTGCAACGTGTCTGCTGCGAGTGGATCAGATGGCAGAGAGCTGCAGCTCCTCTGCTCCATAATGTCTGCTTTCTGCTTAATTACAGCTCACCTGCAGCCTGGCCGGCGCTGCACACAGCTTGTTGCAGGGTGGGGGTTCGGGGGGTTGGTGGGTGGGGGGGACGAGAGAATTGCACATATAAACCTTTATTTGGACTGGGACAGAAAATGCAGCCGCTCAAAAAAAAAAGGGCTTTTATTATTTAGAACCAATAACAATCATAATGTCTCCAAACCCCACAATTGTGCAGGTATTTCAAAACAGAGGCAGTTTCAGTCAAGTGCAGTCACTCACTCCAAAAAATGCAAACATCTGGTAAGAAACCGTGACGCTTTTTATCAAACAGCTGCTTCACTGAGCCAGGAATCTATCTATCTATCTATCTATCTATCTATCTAAAAACCGCAGTGTGTCTTTTCAGAAACAGTTGGGACCATTCCATTTTCTGATATTCACAGTTTTCAGAGTATTAATCTTTGAATGCTCCCTTAGCTTTTTGTGATGTTATCATCTGGTCAAGATGTTTAACTTCACACAAGAACTGTTGAAATCCAATGAACTGTAATGACATGCACTGCACAAACATGCTCCAAAATGTCACTTTTGACATCTGATAATTGTCCTCAAGTGATGTCACATGAGTCAGCATTGACCTGGGGTGATGACTACTGGTTTCGAAATAAAAAAATACTTAAGTGGGTGTGGACTTAAAGGGACTTGAGTTTTTCAGGACTCTGTAGCCGGCTCCTCATCTCTGATGCGTGGGGCTCAAGGCTACGTTAGCAGCTATAAGCAAAACACACCAAAAACTCGGTGAAGGCTCCAAGAAAGATTTGTGAAATAAAATAGACAGACTTGTCCAGAACTGTTCATCATGAGTCAGGTGATGTCGTATCAGCTCCAAAGCCAGAACTGCAAGTCCAGCAGGACCGATGACCAGGGTTGCAGCTCATGCTGGCATGCATCTGAGAGCTACAACAGGAGAGCTCAACAATCCAGCATAACAGAGCAGTTTTCTCACAATCGCTGTTGATTACTCACTGTTATAGACCTGAGTTGTGTCTGAAGTACAATCCCATGACACTTGAAGGAAAAAATCCCCTAAACGCTGATTTTCAACAAGTTCTGGGAGTCGTTTGGCAGTAAAGGGTTGCGGCAGACTGTCAGAAGCAGTGCTCATTAGACCATCCTGGCCCTGCAAATACCCACTTCTTTCTACGTATTCACCACGTTTGTACAGATTGAAAGTAAAGCTAACTTTAAGCTAACAATATGCTGAATCAGTGCTGCTCTATAAATGATGATGAAGGTCTTGAATCAAACAGCAATCTAAACAAGTTATATTTTTATAATATAACAATGTATCAAATGACAATGTGAGAGTTGTCGATGGCAGCGATGAAACTACTGATAACTATCACCGAAATCTGAGGCTCCCCTTGACTTTATGGAGCTTTATGGTAAGTTTTAGCCAATTGTTTAGTAGGTCATTTGGCAAATTAGTTATTTTGGTTCACTTTCATGGCAACGTGTTTTTAGGTGGTGGCTAGCAGCTGAAGAGTTGTAGAGATATTTCCATCAGGATTTGGTAGATACTGAAAAAAAGAGCTAAAAGAGAGTCAGTGTTGGACTACCATTCACCAGGTGACCAGCAACACAACTCCATATGAACGTTTGCTATATCAGCTTAACGGTGATATTAGCCTATGCCAATGTTCGTTTACGTTGTTTCTGCTGCCCTCAAGTGGTAAAGAATCCCTTATTGGATATTTAAATGGGTTTTACTCTGACAATTACACGTATTTAGTTTTGAATGAATTGTTTTTCTCAATTTGGTGTCCATGTTGGTGAAAAGAATTCAAAAACTGAAACTCTGCAAACAAGTTCTTAGTATAACAATCCCTAGTGGAAGTTTTGGTGCGAGGTAAAACAAATGAATTTAAAGTCACTTGAATAATGCAAACAATGAGGCATTCCCGAAATTTAGACTTTTTCATAGATGAGAACTGAATTAGCAACAGAAAAACCTGAAAATGTAACCAAACACTTCTGAGCCTGCAGCCATGTTTAGCATGTGAACAGTCTGACAGACATGACCATAAAAACACTTTGTAACCACGAAAACAACTATCAGAAATCAACAACCAAGAACTTGTCTCTAAAAAAGTTCAAGAACCAAGCGGGACACACTAAAACTGGACTAAACCAAAGCCTTTTCATGAAATGAGTTTGTGAACTAAAACTTAACTAATGCCACTCTAAAAACCCTAAAGCTGATGCCCAGCAACCAGCAGCGGCTGAAGCAACTGAAATCAAAGTTAGTCAGGAAGTAAACCAGAACCAGAAATAAAAATCTGGATTAAACCCATCACTCCTGGAGGAGGAGATCCTCTTCCGACCCTCCGCTGCTCTTCAGGATCAGGTTTCCTCCTGCTCAGCCCCCCTTCAAAACTCCAACGCTTCTGCTGTAGAATTATGGAAGGAGGGACCTGCTGATTTTTCTTCTTTCTCTCCCTTTTCTTCTGGTTTTTTTTTTTCTCTTTGAAGGAGGGGTCCATTCTTGTCTTCCCTAAACGTGAGCGGCAGCAGCTGGGTAATGAGGGTGCGTCCCCAGCCAGTCCGGTCCCCAGCACCTCCCAGTTTTTCAGGCTCCCATATAAAAACCCCAGTGGAAAGTGAGTGTAGGCAGTAGGGAGTTTTCTGCTGGGGTCAGGAGGACTGTGAACAGACAAGCGGACCCTGCCCCAAACACCCGTGTATGATTGGAGTGTAGCAGGGAAAAGAGAACCTCCCCAACTTTTTTCCTCCTTGCCTCAAAGAGTCTACATGTCTAGTGGCATCTAGACATGTTCAGCTTTGTGGATATGCGGCTGGCGCTGCTGCTCAGCGCAGCGGTGCTCCTGGTCAGAGCGCAGGGCGAGGACGACCGTAAGTTTCATCACTGTTTACTGGAGCTTCTCAACCCCCCTTTTTTTCTTTTTTTTTTTTTTTTTTTTTTTTTTTTTTTACTGGTTTTTGACAGTGGATTTTCTCTACATGGGTGGACGGCTGCTGAGATCTTAGAGAGAAAAGAGAAGAAAGGAAAAAAGTTTGAATTAGAAATGAGAACTTTGATGCTTGCTCCTTCTCCTTTATCTCCGCTGTGACAGACAAACAGACAGATAGATAGATAGATAGATAGATAGATAGATAGATAGATAGATAGATGGATAGATACATTAACTTAAATTCTAAATAGTACACGGTGTGCATAATGCATTGGGCATCTCAAGAAGGCCGCTGTCTCTCCCTCTCTCCTTGTGTTTGTCTATGTCTCTTCACCTCACTCCTCCACCTCCCTCATGCATGCAGAGCGAGTTGCTGCAGGTTTTCCAGGCTTTCCTCCAGGCGAGGTTTTTCTAATGTAGACTAGCAGAGATGCATGTGTATCACAACTGCAACCGAAGATGGAGTGCTATGAGTTAAAAAAAAAAAAAGAAAAGAAAAAACCCATCAGCTTTTGTTTTTCCACATTAACACAACACCCTCCCTTGCGCTGCATTTTGTCAGTTTGACAGTGACACCCCACCGTTCCAAAAAGTCAAACTCAGCCTGGAAAATAAGGTGCTAAACTGTACAGTTTGAGATGTGAGACTAGAGGAGGTAAAAATGGCTTTTTCACTCCATCGGCTTTCCGCTCGCTTTCAGACAGACACGAGGCAGATAGGAAAATCCTCACAGGCCTGAATGATGTGGCAGAGTAATTCACCGCCTGGAGCCAAGTGTTGAGTTGGCCAGGTGAGAGAGGCAGAGAGTGAGAGCAGGAGGTGAGCAGGCGCAGTCTTGTCTGCCTGGAAACATTTGACCTCGACAACCTGAGCAAAGCCTCCGTGCTCTGAAAACAAAGTCCAGCTCCTCAGGTGTGTGTGGACAGCTGAGTGAGAAGGCCTCTGCTTGTGTTTTAGACACAGAGCTTTTCCTCCTCTGAGGAGACAAAGAAAAGTCAGCTCAGCACTGGAAACAACAAGCACGGAGCTGGAATCAATTTTTCCAGATGTTCCTCTTGTCTGGAAAGAACTCAGCTGCCCGTCTGTGTATTTGAAACAGATGTGGTGTGACCCTGTGAGCGGTCTCACAGCGCCGCCCAGAGGCTCCTCTCAGACCTGCAGAAACATCTGGCCGCCACGTCCCCCGAAGCTGCCTCCCCCCCTCCCTCCCTTCTCCTCTTCTTCAACTCTTCTCTTCTCTCTCTTTTTTGTTTCCTCTAATTACAAACACATGTGGACTGTTTCCACCAGCTGCTGCCAAGCCGAGGGTCTCTGCTGCTTTTCCCTCTGAGCTCAGCACTCTGGCACGCTGGGACAGTTCTGAGCCCTAAAAGGAGCCTCAGCTCCGGAGTTAGTTGTGCTGAGAGGTCCACAGCAGGCTGGAAAATGTGACTTAGTGCTGGAGAAGGTTAAAGAACCACTCGTTTTATTGTCTTTAAGGGGAAAATGAAATCACTCATGAGTCTAGTCTGCGTAAAGACAAGGTGACCTGCATCCAGACACAGCTGCCCTCTGCGTCACCTCTGCGCGTTTTCTTTCCGGTCCTGATCTGAAGGCCGCCGCTTCCAAACCCTCCACAGCCCTGTTTTCTCTTTCTGTTTCTGCCCTCACCAGTGTCTCTGTTTGTTGGCATTACTTTTGTGTCCATATTTTAACTCTTTCTATGCATTTTCTCAACTTGAATCACTTTTAATTCCAATGATACTGTTGCTCCTGCACAACACTGAAAACATGCAGGATAGTAAAATACATTAAAACTAAACATGTTTAATGTTGCTATTGAAATTATACGCTAATTTCATTTTTCAGTTGGGTGTTCAGTACTTCAATCTTCAAGCTGAATATCCTTATATGGTCTGTTTCAATGCAGATGTATACAGTTGAAACAGTTTACAAATAGCGTTTGCTATCTTTAGCTTTTTTATGGACATGCTACATGTGCAAGTATGATCAGGTAGGCAGCCGACTCACCTGTGTGTCTGTGCGTGTGTGTGTGTGTGTGTGTGTGTGTGTGTCGCCCCCCTCAGGCACGGGCTCAAGCTGCACCTTGGACGGCCAGGTGTTCGCGGACCGGGATGTGTGGAAGCCGGAGCCATGCCAGATCTGTGTGTGCGACAGCGGCACGGTGATGTGCGATGAAGTCATCTGCGAGGACACAACCGACTGCCCCAACCCCGTCATCCCCCATGACGAGTGCTGCCCCATCTGCCCCGACGACGGTATTATATCCCTATTATCCCTATCTGCTCTTTCTTTCTTCCTTTCTTTCTTTCTTTCTTTCTTTCTTCCTTTATTCCTGTCTTTCTTTCTTTCTTTCTTTCTTTCTTTCTTTACTGGCTGTTTTTGTACTTCCGTTCCATTACACCTGAATGTTGGTGTTGTTGATCAGGACATGTGAGGATATAACGCTCTTTATCTTAAACTTTGTGTTTAAGCTTAATCAAATTTAACGTTGTGTGTGTGTTTGTGTTTGTGTATGTGTGTGTGTTTGTCATTATGATATTCATGACATGTGTCTGTGTCTCCTTCTTTCTGCAGGATTCCAGGAGCCTGAGGTAAATATTCACAACATACATACATATCACTCAAATCATGATCATCACCACACAAGCGGAGTCATTTAGTGAAATACAGAGATTTATTCAGCTTTATGTAACTATAGATTGTAATGTTGTTATTATTATTGGTTTATGGATTATTGTGGCATATGATCACATTATAAATGACTTAATTGATTATATCAGATACATGAATGATCATATGAATCATATCCTGATACATCAATTAAATTTTAAGATGTGATCGTACACTGAGACACTATCTTTCTTTCATCACTTACAGGGACCCAAGGGAGAGCGTGGACCCAAGGGAGACAGGGTAGGTCCACAATCCTCACTTATTGATCTTGTGATTTCTGGATAAGTAAGGGCCACGTGATGCGTTCACTGTTTAGATTCTTGTGTGTTTATGAGGGAGTTAAAGCAGTTGTACTGACAGTAGTGTGATGCGCTTGGATGACTCTTGTCCCGTTGCTTAGTCCATCATTCCAGATCTCACTTACACCAAGGTAAAGAAGTGTTTTAAGTAAAACAGTGAGGTGTGTAAAGTAAGAGCACTCTAACTATTGATGGACTACTGTGTAAACAGCAACTGGTCTGATGACATCAGCGTCTTTAAAGCTGCTGTAAATGGTACAACTTGTACTTTTGTTTCTTCTACCTCTGGATTAAGTCACTCTCTCATTTGTTCTATTAATCATGATGGAGCAAGAAATTTGCTTTATCTGGGTTCATGATTTACTGATCAGTGACTGAAAACATGCTGGGGTCAGACTGAGGGTAAAGCTTTTTGAAGCAGGACAGGAAGTGGAAACACAGCTTATTTTAAGGGAAACTGAGTGAGATATATTTGAAATTTGATGTCACAAAATTGACTATATTCCTTACAAAGTTAAGGTGGGCTTTATGTGAGTTGACCTGATGACATGTTATTTTGTGAGATGCAGAGAAGTCTTTGGTTAGCTCACAATCCTATAAGACTTTGATATTTTTATTTCAACAAGTTGGTTGGACTTCAGCTGGGATGGGAGGGTGCTTATAATCACATATAATCATGAGGTTCTGGCTATGATTATTGTGATGTATTCATGATGTTATTCATACTGTGGAACTTTTTTAGATGATTGATTTTTAGTTAGTGATGATGTGGATCACCACTGAATGGGTTGTTAGAAAAGGGTCAGTGACTGTTCTTACCAGTCCTGTATCCTGATGTCACATGATGACATGGTTGGTCACATGGTCAGTCTGACACTGGAATAAACCTCTCCTCCAGGTGTGATGCTGCTGCCATCACTATAGGGACTATAGCGACCTGGTCAACCTGTCAAGAAACACATAGGATATTTTATATTATACAACAAGGATCTGTTTTTGATGATATAACAGATGTAAAGGCAGTCATTGGCTGGGGCTGGATGATGGGTTTTCCTCTCATTAGAGCCCTGCATTCAGGCCATTCTGACACTCGAGTCTGACCCCTTCTTTCTGTCATCCTCCTTCTTGTCCCCCATCACAGGGTCTTCCTGGTCCCCCTGGCAACGATGGCATCCCCGGCCAGCCCGGCCAGCCCGGACCTCCCGGCCCTCCTGGACCTCCCGGCCTTGGTGGAGTAAGTTGTCATGATAAAATGTTTGTATTTCACCTGTCTAGGTCTTAACTGACCGGGTGTAAGCTGACCACAGCTGGAAACAAAAGTCACATGAATGCATGTAGACCATTGATTGGACTAGGCTGTGGCAACATATCAGTTGGCCAACTTCTTCTTCTGTGGTGGTCAGACACTTTAAAAACACGTATTCTTGTCCACTTCCCAGCACTCACATTCCACTCCCCGAAATGTCATCTCGTCTCATAGTTTGTTGGATTGCATTCTCACAAACATGAACACCACCTCAGTGGTTCTGATTTCCAAATGTCTGCAAATGGTTACATGTTGGGGAAATTAGATGAAAATGGACAAGTATAAGCAAATAAGAGCATGCTGGGTGAGGACAGGAAGAGCTGTGAAACTCTTCTTTCACAGCCAAAGCTGATTTATTTCAGTTTTCCTGTGCAGGCTTAAAATTATCGACCTCGATTTGGAGATTGGCTTTCAGCCTGGATCCTTTTAGCATCATAATAAGCATGTCATGGATAATTTTGCTATTGGCTTCCATCATAAATTAGCATATTAAAAAAACATTTTTGACTAATCATAATTTAAATCTAATTCAACCTTTTACTCACATACTCACAGTTTTAGCATGCAGTGGTTGCTAATGATTTTCTCCCTATAGTAGCATACTTAAGGCAATATTCCTTTGTTGTTATGTAGCATTATAAATTAAAATTGACCTAGATCCTCACTAGCATATCAACAACCACATGCTGAGTGACCACGCTAAGCTAACACAGAGACTCTTAGAGCCTTACCTCCAATGGCGACTGTGATCAGATAAAAGCAGTGGTACCCAAAGGGCCCAATAAATCCTACATCACCCACAGTGCAAGGGCTGAGGTCAAAGGTCGTGGAATTGATCTGGTTGTCCGGAATGTGAAGCTAACCACACTGTTAGCTAGACACATTCAAGTTGTCACAAACCTCCTGTACTCTGAGATTGGATCTGACATGTATTGCTCGAGATGTGCCTCTGTATACGTCTGATTTTGAAGAAGCTTGTTGTGAAGCGTCAAAGTGCATTGTTTTGGACTACTCCAAAAAAGACCATAGAAGTTGCATTTCATCCATGTCAAAGAAAGTGTAAACCTGATTTACATTTTTAGGCTGTATGATCGATGACAAATTGATGATTATATTTTTGCTCTGTTTGCTTTTTCCAGAACTTCTCCCCTCAGATGTCCGGTGGCTATGATGACAAATCCCCTGCCATGCCTGTGCCTGGACCAATGGTAGGACACATACGCACGCATTCATGCACAAACACAACCACAACCATTTCATTGCCGGTCATACAGCGATTGACCTTGCCTCTGTTTGATTAACAGGGCCCAATGGGACCCCGTGGACCCCCCGGATCTCCTGGCGCTAGCGTAAGCACAACACTTTCTTCCTCAATTCAAAATGTTTCAAAGCTGAAGCTGGGAGAATCAGCAAAGGGCAGTGATAGCTTGTGTACCATAGCATGACATCACCATGACATCACCACACTCCTCTCTTCAGGGCCCAGTTGGTATGAAGCTAGTGACAAACTCTATTGCACTCCTTTTCTGCACTCCTTTTCTGAGTGCATTTTCTCCTTACAACTACAAAGACAGTGTTCTCAGACACAGACATGAACAGTTTCAAAAACATTGCAAGATGAGCAAGAAATACGCATGTATTCTGTGGCTACGTGAGTCAGCTAGTAAAACACACAGAGACTTGAGGGAAGATGAGAAAGATTAGAGGGGAATGAAAGAAAGGGCTGCAGTTGCCGAGGAGTTCTGAGTGAAGTCAGAGGCTGAGCTGAACACAAAACACAGCCATCTTAGCGAGCTTACAGGTAACGTACAGTTGGTACAGTGGCTGTTTGGCAGCAAGGCAAAGGCTGCTTTGCTTTCATTTGAAAACACTCGAGTCCCACCTGCAGACGTTAGGTCGGTTAGCTCGTTTCAGCTTCAACCAAAATACACAAACTAGTATGTAGACAGCACCTTGAGTTACTTGAGTTGTCAGTGACAGGAAGGGTCATTCAAGCATTTTAAGCTACTGGTTTAGCTTCGAGTTTCACCACTGTAACCAGTAAGATCCTGAGGGGCTGAAGCCAGCCAGGACCAACTCCAAATATACCCAAATGAATTACATCATAGTCGCTGAAAGATAATCCTGTCACATGAAAAGAGAGTTTGTGTTTGATTGCTGTCATCACAACTGATTTTAAAATTCTGCTACTGTTCCCACCTGGGTGAGCTGACATCAGCCGTGAAAAAGAGATAACCCACTGACTCAGACTGTGTAGGAGAGGATCATGTATGCATAGGCTTATCATTACAGTCATTTGACAGCAGGGTGACTTTACAGCTAATACAGAGTGCTGTCAATGTATTTGTACAGTATTGGTAGTGTTAGTGTAGCACTGATGGTGTTTTGTGTGTGTGTCCCCTACAGGGACCTCAGGGATTCACTGGCCCCCCTGGTGAGCCTGGTGAGCCCGGACCTTCTGTGAGTATAAGGAACACAAAAATAAATAGACACCAACATTTCACCTTGTTAGTTTGTCGGAATTCTCACCTTGTTTGTGTCTTTCTCTACAGGGTGCCATGGGTCCTCGTGGCGCCGCCGGCCCCCCTGGAAAGAATGGAGAGGATGTAAGTCAGCTGGATCTGCTTGTATTCAACCCCCATGTCTCAGTTTGAATTAAATAATGAGTCTCCTATTTTTTATTTTTTTTCAAATGTCCTCATCCCTTTCTTTTTATCTCTGTTTCTCGTAGGGTGAGTCTGGCAAACCTGGTCGTAACGGTGAGCGCGGACCTTCTGGCCCACAGGTGAGTTGCCATTGGCAGTGTAATTCACAGGTGTGTAATGTAAGTAACAAAAAACAAAGCTGTGATGATAAATTGTCTCCTATTGCTTATCTTTCCCCCAGGGAGCTCGTGGTTTCCCAGGAACCCCTGGTCTGCCTGGAATCAAGGGACACAGAGTGAGTCAGAGCTTTATATCTCTGCATTCAACAAATCAACAATTACATAATTATATATATATATATAAATGTATATATGTCCTAACAGTTGACTTCATTTGTATTTCTTTATGTCTCTGTAGGGATTCAGTGGTCTGGATGGTGCCAAGGGAGACTCTGGTCCTGCTGGACCCAAGGTGATTGTCCCTCTTTGTTATCAGTGTTAGAAAGATTTCAGTTTAGACACCTTAGTGGGTGGTCTATAGTAATAGAGGTAGTAGCTGTAAAGGTGGCGCTTACAGCAATGGTAAGAGTAGTGTAAATGCTAGAGCGCACAGTCAAAGAGGTAGTCGCCATATTAATGTGGTGCTCCGCCTCTATGATGATCTATAATACGGGGAAAGTTTTTATAAAATAATAAGATGATTCAAATAGAGGCTGGAGATGCTGAGCTATCCTGAATTTTAGTCCCTTTTATTGGCTAAAACTGGCTCCATATTGCAACCAGTCGCGTCTTTTCTGTTTGCAATGCAGGCTTTCTGTTGTAAAGTCCAAGCCAAGATGTTTGGTGCTTCATATGACTAGTAAACAGACTTTTCTGTGTAAAATCAGTGGAGTCACCTTTTAAGTAAGTATTTGTATAAGTTGTGGGCACAGTAAGCGGTAGCATAGCAGCTGTAGCAGACCATGTTGAGGAATCATTGGCTAGTAGCAGCCACGTTCGTTTTTTTGAATTAATATTGACCCATGATGCCACAGTTTCTGTCATTCTCATCATCTCACCTGCCTGTTGGTTATTGTTTAGGGAGAGGCTGGATCCCCTGGTGAGAACGGAACCCCTGGTGCTATGGTGAGTAAAACAAGCCCCCCACTTGGCCATAAAGTTGCCATGTTGGATTTTTGTATCCCTTCCAATTGGACTATAGCTTACTAACTGACACTCTTTGTCTCTTCCTTAGGGACCTCGTGGTCTCCCTGGTGAGAGAGGCCGTGCTGGTGCTGCTGGAGCTGCTGTGAGTCCATCCTCACACACCTGATTGCATGCACACGTACAGCTACTGTAATATATCAGACAGGGAATAGATCAACCAACTGTGTTTGTCTTTGTGCTGCAGGGAGCTCGTGGTAACGATGGTGCTGCTGGTGCTGCTGGACCTCCCGTAAGTCTTACATTCTCAAATATCTCTTTGATGAAAGTGCAATTAATGAAACTCTAAATTTGAGTCTCTGAGAAGGTATAAATTGTTCCTCAACATTTGCCTGAATCTCTTTGTCTTAATGTTTCCTCTCAGGGTCCCACTGGCCCCGCCGGACCTCCTGGATTCCCTGGTGGCCCTGGAGCTAAGGTACTACTGCTATACCCATTGTGATCCCCGCCAGCAACCTCTATTTTTTTAAGTCTTTCATCCTCAGCTTCTACCTTAATCTTCTGCGCCCTTCACCTTCCAAAGTAACACCACGCATTTGTTTTGCTACATCCCATTTTCCCTTCTTTGCTCCAGAAAGGTTGTAGTTGTCATTAGCAGCTTACTGGCCTCACTTTGCAATGCCTCAATGCATTTCTCTTAACATATGTGCAGGTAGTTGACCTTTTAATTTGATCTTTGACCCAAAGGGGTCACATTTGGTATGGGTCATATAAGGACATCAAAGGAACTCTGTCTCGTGACCCACTTATACAATACATATCGGCCAAAGCAATTATTGCTTGTGTATCAGCTACAAAACCTGTGTAGTATATGAATATTGTTATGTAGCAATACTGGGTCAGAGATTTAGTTTTGGTAAATTGTTGTTTTACTAATATTAGTTCCAGGCCTGGTTGACAAATGCTCTTTACAACTGTTTTTTTTCTGTCATACCAGTATTTCATCCCTCTATAATTCCTCAATCATATCTTGATATGGACATAATAATCTGAATAAATCCTGTTCTATGTTTCCCCTCTACCCAGGGTGAAGCCGGACCTCAGGGTGCTCGTGGAGCCGAGGGACCTGCTGGATCCCGCGGTGAGCCTGGTAACCCCGGACCCGCTGGCGCTGCCGGACCTTCCGTAAGTACAAACAATACCTTTCTGTAACAGGATGTTCAGGTCTTAGATGACTAGGTCCTAGAGGAGAAAACAGAACCTTCTCATTGTTCACTCCTTTTTAACCCTCACTGCATCATACAGAAGATCCTTGTGGCCTCTGGTTTGTTAATCAAAATCTCTTGTCCTGTTTCTCCACTCAGGGAAACCCTGGAGCTGATGGAGCCGCCGGAGCTAAGGGAAGCCCTGTAAGTATATCTTTCAACACAAATGTTTTATAGGCATGTTGGAGTTGCAGGTCTGAATCCCTTCCAGGCTAAAAAAGCAGAGCTGGAGTTTAATAGTTGCGTAGCCACAGAGACTCATCACTGGCAGTCCAGCATGATCTGACTGTCTTGTTGGCCTGTGCTGCCCCCTGCAGGGTGCTGCCGGAGTTGCTGGAGCTCCCGGATTCCCCGGACCCCGTGGACCTTCCGGACCTCAGGGTGCTGCTGGTGCCCCCGGACCCAAGGGTAACACTGTGAGTAACACTATCATGACTAACTAAAGCAAAAAATAGTGTTTTCTTAAGACTGTATCCCTGTAATGGACATGATTACAAATAATGCTTAGGTCCAAAGCATACAGTAAAACAACTAAATCAAGAGTAAACATAATGTTTTGTTTTGTATTTAAAGTCAAATATCAACTTGTCAGCCTTATTATGTTATATTTTTAGGAGGGTGTGTTTGTTTTTTGTTTCTTTGTCGCTTGTTTTTTAATGTATTTGTTGTTGAGATCTGTCCAAGTTATTGTTTATTTGTTGTGTGTTTGTTTATGTTTGTTTATCTGCTCGTTTCCCTCAGGGTGAGGTTGGTGCCCCAGGAGCTAAGGGAGAGGCCGGTGCTAAGGGAGAGGGTGTAAGTTCACCACTGTCAATATCGAGCACAGCTTGCATACAAACAAATAGGAATATGCATTTGATCACTTATTACATCTGTGTGTGTTCTCCAGGGTGCTCCAGGAGTTCAGGGACCCCCAGGACCTTCTGGTGAGGAGGGCAAGAGAGGAGCAAGAGGAGAGCCTGGTGCTGCAGGAGGCCGTGGAGCTCCTGGAGAGAGAGTATGCATCTCGCCTAATTTTCACCACATCATATTGTGTATTGTAATATTTTTTAAGAGTAATGAGGAGGGATACTTATCCGATGCTGTATTCTTACCTCAAGAAAAAAATTGAAGTCTCCATATAGAATTTTATCTATTTCTGTTTTAATATACGTTTAAAAATTATCATTTCAAAACAGCAATAACACTTTTAACTGAGTTTAATTAAAATTATTTTAGATTTTTTGCAGCTAAAAACATAAGAGATACGATTGTAAATAATGTAAAAAACAAAACGTTTTTCTTAATTATTAATCTAAACACTAATGAAGGAAATGGTCAAATTACTACCAACCCATATAATGTACATATAGTATACATGGTATAGGCCAAAAATGATGCAGACATCTTTCTGGCTAATCCTGTAAAATACTGTGGTACAGCATACATTTAGGATATTTGGAAAGTGTTTCTGGCAATCTTATGGTATTTTATTTAAATGGTTCTGTAACTCTTTACAATCAAGATAGAATTCAATTTGATATTATCTCTCAAGAATTCACCTGAGCATAAATCACAGTTATGGCTGGACTGGCTTTGTGGTAAAGAAGACATGTTGGGATTTTGGTGATGGCTAAGCAACATGTGCTTTATTTTCTTTACAGGGTGCCCCTGGTGGTCGTGGTTTCCCTGGATCTGATGGCGCTGCTGGACCCAAAGTGAGTTTAACACATACACACACACATCTGTTATGTCCGTCCATTTTACTTAGAAGCACTTAAATTCATATTCGTTTTTAACTCCTCTAATCTGTCTCCCCCATCATAGGGTGCCAATGGTGAGCGTGGTGCCCCTGGTGTTGTTGGACCTAAAGGTGCCACTGGTGAGTCTGGCCGCAGTGGTGAGCCCGGTTTGCCTGGAGCTAAGGTTAGATTTCCAACTGTTTATCACATAATTGCCAGCATTATTTATTCACTGTGCAGGCCTTACTCTGATCTGACCTCTTTACCTGTAGGGTATGACTGGCAGCCCTGGTAGCCCTGGACCTGATGGCAAGACTGGAGCTGCTGTAAGTTTATGTTTAGTACAATACATTTGATCTAATATCATCAAAACACCTATGTTAGTTTAAAATAATTCTTTATTGATCATCCCTACCAGGGAGCCCCTGGACAAGATGGACGCCCCGGACCCCCTGGTGCTGTTGGAGCTAGAGGCCAGCCTGGAGTCATGGGATTCCCCGGACCCAAGGGAGCAGCTGTAAGTAATGTGTCTCATCTGCCACACAATTTATTTGATCTGTCTGTTCATGAATATTTTAGTCAGTGGTCTACTAAAGGGTAGGCTACTAAAAATTGTCCACACATCTCAAGTAATAGTGCTTTTCCACTCCCATCTGTAGGGTGAGCCCGGAAAGCCTGGTGAGAGAGGAGTAATGGGACCCACTGGTCTTACTGTAAGTTTTCTAAACCATGTTCCCCCTGAATTTAATGTGCTTTACTGTTTTCGTGTGATCCATAAAAGCTGTGTGTCTGAAAAGCCTGCCATCTTTCTACCTAGGGTGCACCTGGAAAAGACGGTGACGTTGGTGCTCAGGGCCCCTCTGGACCTGCTGTAAGTGAAATATGCACAACTACACAACCATGCATACACACACACTTGCCCACGCTAGTACAAGGCTCAGTTGCTATGCCCCTCATAAGCCTGATTGTCTCTTAGTACAATATACCTCAACCTGCACATGTACCTACATTTAACAAGTCACACAATGCCCTTCCTCTGTTATTTTCAGGGTCCTGCTGGTGAGAGAGGAGAGCAGGGACCTGCTGGAGGTCCTGGATTCCAGGGTCTTCCAGGACCCCAGGGTTCTGTTGGTGAGACTGGCAAGCCCGGAGAGCAGGTACTGACTGAGATATGATGGACTTAGACACCAGATCAAATTGAGACTTTACATATATAAATGTATTAATTGCCTGTCTGTCTATCTAGGGTCTGCCTGGTGAGGCTGGAGCTGCAGGACCTGCTGGAGCTAGAGTAAGTCAATCATATTCATCATCACCATAGTCACAATTAATTTCTCAGTAGTCTGCTCCCAGCTCTACTAATGATGGATCATTGTAGAGTTGTATATTCATTATAAGAGAATCCTTATTAACTAGTCTACAAATTGTTTTTTTTTAAAAAACCCTACATTTTGTTGCTTTTAAAGTGACCTGTCTAAAGAGCTCCAAATGTACATTAGTGTGCCACACTGAACATTTACTTTTGCCTTTGGTTCAGTCCAAAAACTCCAAGCTTGAGTTTGAAAAGAGGCAGCTTATTTAACATAAACTGTTACCTTGCTAACTCACCAGCAGTTTCTTCTTGCAAGGATACTGATGTCATTGCGAGCAGACTGAAACTAGCTAATAGCAGGCTAATGCTAAATGGATGTTGTAGATAGTATGGCTAATTCTAAGCTTATATTGTCTTAAAGCATGAACAAATAGTTGAAGACATCCAATATGGCATCTGGAGGAAAAGCCAGACAAATAGTGTTGTGTTTTGGAAGTAAAGCTTTCCACTTCATGTTAGATCTCTTAATTGAAAATATCATCAACCTATATATCAGTGATCCCCAGCCATATAGATCCTTGTGATTTCTTTGAATCTTGCACTCTTGCACATCAACTTATCTAACTGTCTGCCAACCCTTCCCTTTAGGGCGACAGAGGTTTCCCCGGTGAGCGTGGTGCACCTGGCCCCATTGGACCCGCTGGCGCTCGTGGTTCTCCCGGATCTGCTGGAAATGATGGTGCTAAGGTAAATCCTGACTTGAAAGAGAAGTCTCCCACAAGTTGATATCAGGCAGCATTTTCTACCACTTGTTTTGAACTTCCTCTTTCCACTAATCCCTTTTCTTCTCCTCTTGCCTCTGTTCTCTTCCCCCTCCCACATTTTACTCAGGGAGATGCTGGAGCCCCTGGTGCTCCTGGAGCACAGGGTGCCCCTGGACTGCAGGGAATGCCTGGTGAGCGTGGTGCCGCTGGTCTTCCAGGACTGAGGGGTGACAGAGTGAGTATTCCCAACCACTTGTCCACAAAGACATTCCACATGATGAGTCTGACTAGTTTAACACTATCCCCACCATCAACAATAGCTTCCAAGAATTTTGAAGAAAATAATCACCATCACACTGATGACATACTTCGTCTCATATTTTAGATAGTAATTACTGACCAGCTTTGGCGCCACCTACAGAATGTTAGCAGTTTTACAGGATCTGATGTATGAACACCTGTTGCATACCTGATTCAACCTCTCCATTCAATATCCTAGGGTGACCAAGGAGCCAAGGGTACTGATGGCGCCCCTGGTAAGGATGGTGCTCGTGGTTTGACTGGACCAATTGGTCTTCCTGGACCTGCTGGAGCCACTGGAGACAAGGGAGAGCCTGGTGCTGCTGGACCTCTTGGACCTGCTGGAGCCCGTGGAGCCCCTGTTAGTACCTGTCTTTTTGTCCCTCAGGAGTTGACAATTACATTTTTAAATCCCTGACTCAACCATGTTACCCCTTCTCTTCCTTAGGGTGAGCGTGGAGAGGCTGGACCACCTGGACCAGCTGGATTCGCTGGACCTCCTGTAAGTCACTTTTTCTTGAATGTCTGCAATTTTCTAACCAATTCTTTGTGTTTATCTTGAAGCTTCAACAAAGAATTTATAGAGAAATAATTTGTCTCTCTCCATTCCACCACAGGGTGCTGATGGACAGCCTGGTGCTAAGGGAGAGGCTGGAGACAATGGTGCTAAGGGAGATTCTGGTCCCCCTGGCGCTGCTGGACCCACTGGTGCCCCTGGACCTCAGGTTTGCAGACTTATGCATTCATACCCCATTAAAATATGAAAATCCTATAATTTAGTGTCAACATCAGAAGTTTCAATAGCTACATTTCCAGTGGTTCTCCCAAGTTCACTGACATAATGGTGTGTCCTTTCAGGGTCCTGTTGGAAACACTGGTGCCAAGGGAGCCCGTGGACCCGCTGGACCTCCTGTAAGTCAGCACTCTTTTTCGGCTTTGTTCCTCTTGAGATATTATTACTTTGTATTGTTTTGCGCTTACTTGATATAGCCATTTTTCCAGCTTCAGTCACCTAATGGTCCTCATTCTGTCTCCTAGGGTGCTACTGGCTTCCCTGGTGCTGCTGGCAGAGTTGGACCTCCCGGCCCCTCTGTAAGTCTTGCTCTAATGTTTTAAGCAGTTATTGTTCCTGTGACAGGGCTCAATGTCCAGGATGTTTTTAATCAGTGTGATATTCCCCTCATAGGGCAACCCTGGACCTCCCGGACCCGCTGGACCTGCTGGCAAAGAGGGACCCAAAGGAAACCGTGGTGAGACTGGACCTGCTGGTCGCCCTGGTGAGTTGGGTGCTGCTGGACCCCCAGGAACTCCTGGAGAGAAGGGTAGCCCTGGTGCCGAAGGTTCTTCTGTAAGTTGCCTTGAACATACTGGTGGAATGCCACTTTGATCTATCAATCAATTGCAACACACAGTGTTGGTTGCTGTCAGTTTCTGTTGCCTAATACTTTGATCAACCCATTTCTTTTTGTCTCTCTCTGTCATCTCCTCCAGGGTTCTGCTGGTCTGCCTGGTCCTCAGGGTATTGCTGGACAGCGTGGTATTGTTGGTTTGCCTGGACAGAGGGGAGAGAGAGGTTTCCCTGGCCTGCCCGGACCTTCTGTGAGTTCAGCAAACTCTTCATAGCTATGAAATCCACAGTGGAGCCGATGGAACCAGAATACCAAAATGTGTTTAACAAGCTTAAGTTTAGAACCAAAAATGACTTCGAAACCAGAAATATTAAGTGATCACAAACCACCTCAAGAGGATATGAGAATGAAAGCAAAATCATTGCCAAGGATTGTGAAACGTAATTTAGCTTTTGTTTGATCCATAATGTTTCTAAAGTCCTCAAGCTTCAGTAAATTAGAAAAATAATAAAGGTTATTATAACTGGACTGATTGCGGTCATGTCACCCACAGGGAGAGGTTGGAAAGCAGGGACCAAGCGGACCCGGTGGTGAGCGCGGACCTCCTGGACCTATGGGACCACCTGGACTGGCTGGAGCCCCTGGCGAGCCTGGACGTGAGGTGTGACAAAATAAACATACCTGTACACCAGGGTTTTCTGTCTGTTTTTTGTATACTGATGTAAGCATAAGTGAATCCTGTATCTAATCAGTTAACTTGCTCGATGTTTTAGGGAACCCCTGGTAACGAGGGATCAGCTGGTCGTGATGGAGCCCCTGGACCCAAGGTGAGTTTAGAAAGACATCATCAGTCATTCATCAGCACCAGGGAGTGAATTCATTCTCAGTCACTGCAAAAATAAATGTACTTTTCCAAATAGAGATTTCACTCACAACATAAATTTTGTCTGTAGCCCCAGCCTCTATTAGAGAATTGAGCAGTCAAGAGTCAGCAGTTTGTTGTTTTGTACAGCCTGGACAGTGTTACCACAACAGTTTTACCAAATCTTGTGTTAATTATGGCAGCCCTTTAAAATTCGTGAACATGGGACTGGACAGGCCATGGTGATAAAAATACATACATTATGGTGCAATATGTAAGAATTGGCCACCTGTCAAACCGATCAACTAGGGGACTGCATATAAATGGAGAAACCACTATCTGCTGCCATTAGCTAGTTAGCTCAGCAAGCTGTCTAGACTAGGAGTTCAGAGAACCAGGGGAGTGTTGTTGTTTACACCACTTGCACAGGAACTTTGGACTGTGATGGGAAGGGGCTAGCTGGTTAGTATGCTAACTTCAGTTAATATGTCTGCAATACAATACATACATTTGGAATGTTTTTCACTAAATTTAATACATATTGCTCCTTTTAAGTGAGTGAAATTAAAAATATTTTTTTGTTTGAATTGTAGGGAGATCGTGGAGAGACCGGACCTTCTGGAGCCCCTGGTGCCCCTGGACCCCCTGGTGCCCCTGGACCCGTTGGACCTGCTGGAAAGTCTGGTGACCGTGGAGAGACTGTGAGTGATAAAACTATTTTATACTTTAACAACTGTCTTTTTATGCTATTTATATCCTCAGTCCATGTTTAGAAATGTTAGCCATTGATACACCCACGACTGTGGGTGGGGGACCTGCCCTTTACATTAAACTGATTTTTGCACATTTCAGGGACCTGCTGGCCCTGCTGGTGCTGCTGGCCCTGCTGGACCTCGTGGCCCTGCTGTAAGTAATGACATCAACACAATTATTAGACAACAGCAATAGATGTTACTGCGAGCAGAGGAAGGCAAAGCAACCCTCCTCACTCCCTTCTTCCCTCTAACAGGGACCTAGTGGACTTCGCGGAGACAAGGGAGAGACTGGAGAGGCTGGAGAGAGAGGCATGAAGGGACACAGAGGATTCACTGGCATGCAAGGACCTCCCGGACCTGCTGTATGTCACTTTGCACTGACCTCACCTACACATATACACAGTAAACCTGTATGCAACATATACACTGAAGATCTAACTCCTGTTTATGTTTGTTAACCCAAAGGGATCTTCTGGAGAGACAGGACCCGCTGGTACTGCTGGACCCGCTGGACCTAGAGTGAGTTAACATGCCGGACCATTTTTAAGTGCTTGGCGCAGTTGAAAGTGTAATGCAGCATTAAAAAATGCTGTATTTTATAAAACTCAGACAGTTTGAAAAGACGTTGTACATTCAGACAGTAATGTTTCTGTTTTCCCTTTTTGCTGTTCACAGGGTCCTTCTGGATCTGCTGGTTCTCCTGGTAAGGACGGTATGAGTGGCCTGCCTGGACCCACTGGACCTCCTGGACCTCGTGGACGTTCTGGCGAGATGGGACCTGCTGTAAGTCCATCTGTTTATCTCTATTCTGTCTCCTCATTCAATCACCATATGGAGGTTATGATTTTCTAAGAATGCTAAACTTGCCAGGAAATAACTAATTATCTTCCTATTCTCTCTGTGCTTGTCTCTCAGGGTCCTCCTGGACCTCCTGGACCTCCTGGAGCACCTGGTGCCCCCGGTGGTGGATTTGATCTTGGCTTCATTGCCCAGCCACAGGAGAAGGCCCCAGATCCCTACCGCATGTTCCGTGCTGATGATGCTAATGTTCTTCGTGACCGCGACCTGGAGGTGGACAGCACCCTAAAGAGCCTGAGCCAGCAGATCGAGCAGATCCGCAGCCCCGACGGTACTCGCAAGAACCCTGCCAGAACCTGCCGTGACCTCAAGATGTGCCACCCTGACTGGAAGAGCGGTGAGTAAATGCTTCAAGGAAAAATTGATAAGGATTGGGGGACAGACAGTGTGCCAGCGTTTTGACTGTTCCTCTCCAAACTCTTTTCTAGGCGAGTACTGGATCGACCCTGACCAGGGCTGCACTCAGGACGCTGTCAAGGTCTACTGCAACATGGAGACTGGAGAGACCTGCGTAACCCCAACTCAGCCCGAGATCGCCAAGAAGAACTGGTACACAAGCAAGAACATCAAGGAGAAGAAGCATGTCTGGTTCGGAGAGGCTATGAATGGTGGCTTCCAGGTAAATGTGCTTAACGTGCCAAACAGAGCACATCTTCACTTTTTCTTCTCACCTCATCTGGGTTTTGTCTGTTTCTCTTTAACCTTCCCCTCCTCCTTGTGTGTCCTGTCTTTACAATTAAATTTGATAACTTTCTCTCAGTTTCAGCATTCAATTCTTCCCTACTAAGGACAACTCTTTCCTTTACTCCTTTCAATTCCACTTCTCAGTTCTATTGATTCCTCAACTATTCCTCATATTCATCTTACTTCTCCACTTCTTACCCATCCTTTCCCCTTACAGTTCAGTAAGTAACTTCTCCCTCGTCCTCTTTCCCACACAGTTCGAGTACGGCAGCGAGGGCTCTCAGCCAGAGGATGTCAACATCCAGATGACCTTCCTGCGTCTTATGTCCACCGAGGCATCTCAGAACATCACCTACCACTGCAAGAACAGCATCGCCTACATGGACGCCTCTACCAGCAACCTCAAGAAGGCCGTGCACCTTGGCGGCTCCAACGAGATCGAGATCAGAGCCGAGGGCAACAGCCGCTTCACCTACAGCGTCCTGGAGGATGGATGCACGGTGAGGAAACTTTTAATGAACAATTTCATCCCAATTCTAATGTTAAAACTGCAAATTTAGCGTAGAACTCAGGGGTCAGACATCACAATTCAGCAGGCAAACGCAATACAATCAGTACATGAGATCAAACATATCTGCTAGCTGCTGTAGCTAGTCTTGCATTCAATGTGCTTTAAAAAAAAAAAAAAAAAAAAAAAAAAAAAAAANNNTTTTCTTCTTTTCTGCTTCCAGTCACACACCGGTACATGGGGCAAGACAGTCATTGAGTACAAGACATCGAAAACATCTCGCCTGCCCATCATTGATATTGCTCCTATGGATGTTGGTGCTCCAGACCAAGAGTTCGGCCTTGAAGTTGGACCCGTCTGTTTCTTGTAAAAAGAGAAATCTGGACTTGAAATTGTTGTTGTGTGTGTGTGTGTGTTTTATTTTTTCTAGCAGTCATCTCTCTCTAAAAAAAGCCCCACCAAAACATTTCTCTAATGCCATTTTTCTGAAAAATCCAACCCCTCGCTCGTGATTCTACGAGTTTCCATTCGGCCGTTGTTTCAATGGTCCACTTTGCCTAAAACCTGCACTTCAACGAGATGGCGGTGATGTGGCGGAGTCTGCATCGTCGTGTTTGGGACCACTACTTTTTTTGTTTCTGACTCTTGTTTTTTTTTTTTGTTTTTTTTACCATCACCAACACCAAGGATCCTGTAGAGAAGACATTTTGTTTCACTGGCAACAAGAAAATAATATATGCTTCTGTAAAGTGTAAAAATTTACTTCCCCTCTTCATCCAGCCAAACCAGGCCTCTCTGGAGTTTACAGAAACCAACAGAAACACACAGGTGACTTTTGTATTTTTATACACCACTGCGGTAAGAGGAATGAAAGGACAGTCCCAACAGACAGAACTCAATTGCTTTGTACCAAGTTTCAGGTGTTGATGAATAAACGGTGAAACTGACAGCCATGTTTGTCTCTGTTGTTCTGCCCAACCCAACTGTCCACCTGCCCCAGACAACACTGACAACTCCCTCCTCCTCATCCGTTGATGTTGTAGCTGTCGTGACTTGTTTGTTGTTGTGGTTGCTTTCTTGTCTGTTCCTTTCAATTTCCCCTGATTTTTTTAAAAGAAATGTCACATTAAAACAACGAGCAGAGAAACATGGGTTGAAACCTCTTTTTGAAAGAAAAAAAATCTTATGGCTACCTCAGGAAAGCAAGGAAATCCAGCTGTTCAAAAAAAAAAAAAAAAAGTGTTT
>CAEMYA010000065.1:278673-291966 GCA_903131615.1 Diplodus sargus | reverse complement strand
GAAATGTTTATTACAAAGCAGAACATGTAAGATTTGGCATCTAGGCTCTGACCTCATCACTGAGTGATGATTAAATATATTTCCCCCTAGACAGAGCCTGCAGGTGGATGCTGGGGTGGTGGTGGGACTGAAGGAGCAGGCAGCGTTGACAAACCAGAGGGAGAGAAGGGAAATTCATGCCACTTAAATAGCCCGCCCAGTAGAGAGGGTGCGTTTGTAAGACGGTCTGGAGAGTGAAGAATGTCACGTGTGTATGTGGCAGTTCAGCTCAAGTTGACTGTCTACTAGCTCACAGGCATCGCTTCATTAAATAATAATAATAATAATAATAATAATAATAATAATAATAATAATAATACATAAAATCAGCACCCTGCAAGAGCAGAGATTAAAGGGCAGGGCTGTAGTTTACAAGGCGGCAGGGGCAAACCAAAAGTAGAAAGGTCTGTAAATTAAAACATTGTGACACTGTACTCACACACACACTGGACACTCGTGAAGGGGACCACCACCAGGGACTGAGCTGCCGCCTCGGACCACACCACCTAACCAAAACACAAAGAAAACCAGTTAAAACATGCAATAGGGTGCTACACAGAACTGGTATGGCAAAACACAATGAAAACAAAATACAGAAATACAAAAACACTAAACAAAATAGAAACTAATTATTCATTAATACATGAAAGCCATGAAAACAGTGGAATGCCCTTTAAACGGCTCAGAAGAGGGCAGCTTATCAACGTTTTACGCACACATGAACAATGGGAGACTAGCGGAGAGCATTACTTGAATGAGGAGGATCATGCACCCGCGTCGGCCACGCCAAACAACCACAATGGTCAAGCCACAGCCACCGGCGAGAAGTGGAGGAACAGGATGAGACAGGTGTGTCTGCACCTCTATATGTAAGGGCGCATGGTGCTGCCCCTCAATCAGGATGTGCAGTAAATTGGCCCAGTGCCATATAGTGGCAGGGAGGGAGACGACCTGTCACATGATAAGAAAACACTAATTAGAACAAAACAAAATTAGATTTCCCAGTTTCTTTCTGGTTACTTTCAATACTCTCAGCTTTGAACAATACAAGCACAGTCTGTTTTAAGGTTCTCTCATTCAGGGTTCTATTGTGTAGCCGAACAAGGCTCCATTTACACCTTGCTGGTCCAAACCCACAAACCTTGTCTTAAGCTTAGTGAATACATGTTTGACTCTAAAGTCATTGTTTGTGTAATGCTTTCATTAAATTGCAATTAATTATTTCCCCTGAATGAATATGTGTGTTAAGAGACCCACTTTGCCAGATCAGCAAGAGGTTCCACTGTCTTATTGTACTGACTAGATGTACTAGACTGACTAGAGAAATCAGACAGAAACATGGATACTCATATGATCATACAAGGGTATGACTGACCCTCACCTTTATGTTCCATTGGCAACGTCGGATGCACCAATACATAACGTCCCATAGCTGATCAACTGGATTTAGTCAGGGGAATGAGAGGGCCAGTCAATGGTAGCAAAACCTTCATCATCTAGGAACTGCCTACACACTCAGGCCACTGCATTGTCCTGCACCACAAGGAACCCAGGGCCCACTGCACCAGTGTATGGTCTAACAATTGCTCTAAGGATTTCATTATGGTACCTACCAGCAGTCAGGGCACCATTGGTTGACTATGACATGGAAGTCTGTGCAATCCTCCGAGGATACGCCTTCCCAGACCCACCGCTAAACCGGTCATGCTGGATGAAAACACCAGATGTCTCTGCACACCTGTCACATGTGCTCAACGTGAACCTGCTTTTCTTCTGTGAAGATACAGGCACAAAATGGCGGACCTGCCAATTCAGGAGTTCTCTTGTGAGTGTCAATCGAGCTGCACGTTGCTGGGCTGTGAGCACAGGTCCCACTGGAGAATGTCGGGCCCTCATGCCACCCTCATGGAGTCTGTTTCTGACACTTTGGTCGCAAACATGCGCACCATTAGGCTGCTCATTAGGGCTCTGGCAGTGTTCCACCTGTCCTTCCTCACACACAGGAGCAGATACCGTTCCTGCTGCTGGGTTGATGCCCTTTTATGGCCCTGTCCAGCTCTCCTCGTGTAATGCCTGGTCTCCCGGTGTCTCCTGCAAGGTCTTGAGACCACGCTGGGAGACACAGCAAACCTTCTTGCGACTGCACACGTGGATGTTCCATCCTGAAGGCACCTGTGCACCTGATTGGGCTGCAGGTACTGTCTCATGCTATCAGTACTGAACACAGAAAACAAAAACTGGAGAGGAATCAGTCACATGGGAAAGGAGAGTGCAATTGTTTGAGGCCACCACATGCAAAACCATTCCCTCTTTGGAGGTTGTCTTGCTTTTGCCTCTCCATTGTACATTGGAATCACTTGTGCTTCCTAAATGGACAGCAGTGTTTCGTATCAATAAAGAAGACTCTGGTGGCCCTCCATAGTATAACTTGCCTAGCATAACCTAGCTGGGCAGTACTTGGCCTCCATCTCTCTGTCTGTGTTTTATTTACCAGCCACTTCCAGCGCTGTTCTGTGACTCTGCGCCTGAAAAACGTGAGACTGAATAACTACTCATGTTATCTGTTGCGTTTGATAAATGACGACGGGCAAGACAAGATTAACCCATTGCGTGTGTACATGCTTTCAAATTCAGATGCACAAAATATCACTCACGTTTTTAGTATATAGTGAAGATGGCACACACAAGCACTCAAAATGTAAAACAGGACAATGATTATGTGGTCTCTGAGTCAGTGTTTAGTTACAAGTCAGGATTAATAGGCTACAAGATTGAAAGCAATAGACTGATCTTGAATGATATCTCTGAAGTTTAACTGACCTAGTTCAATAGATTTAGTGTTCCCTTCAATTTTTTTTGAGCAGTGTATTTTGAGGGTATTTTATTTGCCAAAGAAAGTGAACAAACACACAGTAAACATATTTAAAGAGTTAATAAATTTGATTGCTATCATTTTTTTCTTTCAAATTTCTATAGCTATCGCCATAATGTATTTATCATGTACCCATTTGCCCACAATAATTGGGCAGTGAAAATTGGATTGTGACAGGCATGACATGAATTATGTAAACCTGTAGAGATTTCACCTGACATACGGTATGTGAACATTTTTGGTTGTCAAAGGGTGACAGAGTTGGACCAAGTGCAAGAAGGAGCATAAAGAAAGTAAGGTTTTGTCAGTCATTGTCATTGAGATGTTTCCATCTGGTGGGCAGTCAGTGTAGTGCACCGAAGACAAAACATTAACTTAATACCACTTGTTTTTGACAAAGCATTTACATAATTATGATACTGCCCATGCAGCAAATTTTTTACTCAAAATCATCAGGTTTTTCAGTTCATTTTGTGAGGTCAACTCTGCACGAGTAACCTCTGATTCTAAAACAAATCAGCCATCATTACGCAAGTTTAACATTTCAGCCATTCCCTCCACAAACCTGAATGTTTCTGACATAAAGAAGACATGAAAGAATCAGTTAAATCAGTCATATAAACAACTGCCAAAGTACCCATACACACACACACACACACACACACACACATACACACACACACACACACACAGTGGTGTCTTGTTAGGGAGTGGTGAGAGTGTGCAAACAACCAATAAAAAGATAAGAGGTTAACTCTTCATTTTCCCATCCACACTCACCGCATGCTGGGAAATTACGGGGCTCATGATATAAATAGTGCATGTACACCCACGTCATAGATCTGTAGACCCAGCATATGAATCATTTGATTAGTTTTAAGACTCACAAGGGGAAAACATTTCCAGCCAACACTGGTAAGAATGAGACCCCAGACTTTACCTTACCAGCTCCCGTGTCCTAAGTCCGGATGAGCCACATGTATGAATGGACTCCAGAGTGAATTCAGTGCGAGCATGTGGGCCTTTTGACAATGTGTAATCTTCCGTGTTAGTGCAGGTTTAATCAGCTGTAGCACCTGCTCAAACATACAGCGGGACTTGAGATAATGGCTTGATGTTCTGCAAAACACACGCCCAGAATATTTCCCAGCTCGGTCTCTCACGCACCTCTATGGCCCATTCATGCTGCTGCTGAACACAGATCCAAAATGCTGCAGCTTCGCTTTCTACATTAAATCTACCCGACCAGAAAAGCTGCTTCATCTCATCCGTATCTGCCTGTATATTACTTTCCACTCTTTTGTTGAATATGCGTAAAGGTTCAAATACATGTATATGTACCATGTGTGGACACATCTTGCACGGACAGTCTTCTTTTGTTAACTGCATGTGTGAACAACCAAATTTGGACAATAACCTGATCTGATTCTCTACATATTGTCCGCAGTTCATATTTGAAGTGGGCGCAACCAAGACATCCTCCTGCTGAGCACTGAAGACTATTATACTGCTGTCTTGATCCTTGTTCCCCGAAGTCTTGTAAGTTCTTGCAGTACCTGATCAGTGTCACACCGTACAGTATTATTTTGTGACAGACCACTGTCAGCTTGTACTTGTGCATGTACACCTCTAGTGAGCGAGTGTTGTTGTTGTTTTTTTTTTACTGACTGTCTTGGCATGCTGAAAAAAGCAATATAATGGAGAAATTACATTTATTTGTCATTATGGTTCCCACCTGTCATTCATTGTTTAGTTAGCTGTAGCAAGGTAACAGAGAGACTATTTTCTAATCCAATACAAGTTAAATACATCTAACTTCGACACTATCAGTTCTATTCAAAATAGAGATTTGGTCCAAAAAATTACTTTCTTACCAGACAATCAGTGTTTTGGCCTTAAAATTGTTATGCTTTTTCAAACAGCTCTGACACATGCAGAAACAGGTCACATGCTCCAGGAAGGAAACGGTCATATTTGAAATGAATCACATGTCTTTTAGGTCACCCTTTCTTCATGTAAAGTGGGGCTTTACTTTACTATCCAGTTATTATAGTGTAAGAATAACAGCTAATACATATATAATACAGTTATATAGCTTTGCAGGACTAATCTAAGAGGAGGAGGCAGAGGCGCATGGTGATGGCCACAGTAGACAAAGTAGCGCTCTGGCCTGCAGAGACAGACACTATGCTCTTAGTGTGGCCGAGGCTGGGCAGCGGACAGGAGCTGCCGGAGCCATATTTCCCTCCGAGCGTGGACACACCCTCACTTGCCAGCAGCACACCAGAGAAGGTGATGGTTTTGGAGATGGTGCTAGCCCAGGCGCAACTCCCCACAATCTGCCTCATCCAAACCTGGTCACCTTTCTTCAATTCATCCATGAGGTAGCAAGTGTTGAGGGTTGTGTCACCTCCGGACACCTGGGGGACAGGAGTGGAGGGTAAGCATTCTTAGGCACAGTACGTTAATTAGAGCACAGCAACAAAGGTGTCAAATAATGGCAGGCAGATACTTGGTCAGAAGGGCAGGCTAAGGTCAGGTAAGTAAGACTGACCAAGCCAGAACAAACTCACACAATGAAAAACTGGGAGAGACTACTTATTCTATAGCTCTATACTCTCTAAACTCTCTATACTCTCTAATACTCTAGAGCAGCGGTCCCCAACCTTTTTTGCACCACGGACCGGACTCATCATTGGGCCTTCTCCTCCGCAAAGTAGCTGTCCGTAGCTTTCCACTCAATTTAGCTCGCTTGAGGGCTTATTTTTTGGGTATAACGTGACTGAAACAGGTACGTGTCAAGCGGAACAGATGGATGTTATTAAAAGAGAATCTGTTTTTCAAAATGAATGAACTTACAGAGTGTGATCATCAGTATAATGGAAATAAAATAACGTATTTATTCTTTCTCTGCGGCCCGGTACCAAACGACCCAAGGACCGGGGGGACCACTGCTCTAGAGGGAAGACAATGAGACAGAGGTGTAACATATTAGGGCTGGACAGGAGGAAAAAACAGAGCAGGAATGGAGGAAACCTGAAACAAGTTTCATAGGCTATTGAATATCAAATATATGTTTGTCTTCTATGGCATTGGTATTTGTCATTCAAATCAGATTTGAACACTTGTTTGTTTTTACTTTTTGAAGAGGAAGGACTTGTTGTATTGGCTGCACTGAAAATTAGGCAAAGGACTGATTAAGAGCAAGAGATGGAGCTCTTCTGTGTTGTTAACTTAGTCTCAAAACAGTAGCTGTGAGCAAGGGAGCATCTCTTATCCACATGCACAAATGCAGTCCTGCAATAGCTTGTGTACCTGAGCATGGCATACCATCCTCTGGTCCCCCTTGACCATGAAGTGCCACACATTGTTGTGGTTTCCGCGGCAGAGCTGTGCAGCAAACACAAACTGGTAGATGCCAGCAACTGGCGCGGTGAACACGCCGGTATCATTGCTGTAGGCGGAGCCCTGGTTAACCAACACTTCATTAAAGATAATTGGGTTGATCGCGATCTCTCTGAGAATACCCTGGTAGGATGCAAAGAAAAGAACAGCCCCCCCTGGGACACAGATGTTAAAGGTGTAATTTGTATGAAATGACCAGAAGGTGAAGGTAGCTTCAAAAATATAAGGGGCAGCATAACCATTAACTGCTGCTCACCATATTGGATTTTCTACTCTTTGCTGTAGCTATCCTTGGCTGTAGCGACTAGCTGCCATGCTAGCTGCTGTTAGCAAGTAGCCTAGTAAGCTGTGGAGTCAAGTAGACATATTAGCTGTCTGGAGTCTGCACACATTGCAACCTTAGATAAAAGGTGAGTCATGGTAGGCAATCGGGCTCATATAATTGGCCTTTCAGTGAGCATGGCCTGATGACTGGGACTTAACACAGCCTCTTAAACCAATGGATGCCAATTTGAAGGCAGGGGATACTGTACAGAGGTGATTTACAGCGGCTCTGACTTGGACCATGACTACATGTATGAGAAGACACAGGAGGCGCGTAGGACGTCAGCAGAAGTGAAAACATTGTGCAGAGCTAGAATATTTTCACATCTTACCCTGGTGATTGAGGATTTATGCTCTTGGACAAACCAAGACTGTTTTGGTGTCTTTTATTTTGTATGATTCTCAATTTGAGCCTCAATTAAGCTTGTTTAAGTTTAAAAGAGAGAAACTGAACCTCCAATGGTTTTACAGTTGTATTTGCCTCTTTAGTAAGGAAAAAAGGTGTAAAAATGTTGCCTTTTTTCATATTTTGTGAGATTATTTTGTTTACTGATTAGACTAAGTAGTAAACTCTTCTCCTGGCTGAAACTACAGGGGCTTTATGACTATTGTGTCTTGTGACAAAATGTGGTATTACAAGACAAGACAGGCCAGGGCTCGCTGGCGGGCAAGCTAACTTCAGTGGCTACAGCACAGTACATAGACGTGTTTGACTTACATCAACACTCTTGTTACTTTACACACAGTTGATAATGTTTGTTCATTTCTTTTTAATGTTTTTAACAAAAATATTCTGACCATATGTTACAAATTGCTCCTTTAAATGACTGTAATATTTTGTCAGCTGATTTCCATGTCTAACAACAAATAAAATGTGCATTTGGTTTAGTTTCTACTTAACACGTGCACATACGTAAACAACATGCGAATACATTCCTATGTAACATATATACAGTATAATGCATGAGCTCCTTATCTCATACCCACATGCAGATATATAGAAAACACTACATACCCTGTTGCCTGGCTGCTGTCTGGCGTGATACCTGTGGAGAGAATCAGGGGACAGTTGCTTATGTTGAGCCAGCTGAGTTTATGACTCTCGGTCAAAGGTCAGTTCGCTCACCAGCTGCGATGGTCCTGCCACAACCAATCTGGTCACACACAACACTGTTATAATAACAAAAGCAGAACATATCTGTAACAAAAAGAACAAGAACATATAACTCAAAGACATCCAACAACTTAACACCAGACGTGACAGATAGACAGACAGGTAGTCAGGTACCTTGGTGGGGCTCATCTTCCTGCTGAGAGCTATACAGCACTAATACACTCTGCCAGGCATAAGTGTTGCTGTGCCCAGCAGACAAAGTCCATCTGATGCTGCTGTTACAAAATCTGTTTGACCACACACACACACACACACACACACACACACACACACACACACACACACACACACACACACACGCAAATACCATACAAACTTGACCATTAGGTTAAAGGGATATTCTGGTCTAAGTTTAATCCATGGTCTAACACACTGTGACACCGAGTAAGACCCCCCCCCAAGAGATCAAGTTTGCAGACCGCTAGCTTACGTAGTTTTAGCAACTTCAGAAAAGACCACACGATAACAATACATTGCAGTATATGCCTCCAAGATGAAACCGCCATCAAAAAGCCACAAATAATGTTCAGAACAGCACCAAACTTCAGCAACAGTACAAGGCAGGAGGCAGTTCTTTGTGGTGGTGTCCTTACAGAGCTTTTATTTACATTGTTAAGGTCAGTCCATGAAGAAGCTGGAGGAAATTGGAATTTGTCCTCTGATGAAACAAAAACACTGTCTGACCCAGTTTAATGAGCCTTGTAGTGTTCTGTGTTGGTTACAGAAGTTCAGATCAGGGAGGCCTCCATCCCAGCACTAACCCGTATACAGTGTTATAACATGCTGCACCAGTATTGCTGTAATACTATAGGATAGATGGTAGGAATAAGATCGATGCAGCCAGACCAGGAATATCTTTTTGATTCTATCAACAGCCACACATCACCAAATCAACCAGGTAAAAGAAACTTGAGAATGCATCCAAATGCTGTTCACTGATTAATTGCCTTGATCGGTGTTATTTTTACATAAAGCTTATACGCTGTATACACAATAAAGCAAAATGTTACTTATGTTGCTTTTTTACATTTGCAAGATGAAAATTATAGCTCAAATTATTCGTATTAATATGATGTTAAAGATGGTAAAAACTGATTTTTGAGTTTTAGTCTTTGGTGTCCTCAAGACGATGTCCTGGTGTTTTTGGAGGCCAAAGGCTTATTTGTCTGAGCAACTCCAACCGCTTGCTCTGCACTATGTAACCTCAGTGAGAGGGTAGGATCACAGGGTTCATCCATTACATTTTTCCCTCAAGATACAAGTTTTCAACACATATCACTTGACAAATGACATGACAAATCATTACAGATCTGGGACTTGTATTTACCACAGTAACTCAGTAACTATGGGGGTGCCAGATCTCACAACGATCATTTGATGCTTTGAACACCTGACATATAATGTATACAGAAATAGCCAATTATATTAGCAAGCTGTTTCCCTTTGTTTCTAGTTCTTGAGCGCTGCTAAGCTAATCACATACTTTTTGTGTTCTACTCCTCATCTAACAATTAATCAGAATCAGCTTTATTGGCCAAGTATGTGAACACATACAAGGATTTTTTTTTCCTTCGCTCACAATGTACATAGATACATACCCGTACTTTTGTTTTAAATGTTTAAAAAGTAATATGCATATTTCCCAAAATAACAAACAGTTCCTTCATCTGTCTCCTGGATAACACACTCTATAGTAGCAGAGTGTCCATTGAAAAATCCTCTTTCAATTGGAAATACATAACATTAAGTAAAGATAGAATTAAGTTGCATAATTGCTTCCTTTACTCACTTATTCATTCAATCACATTTTGTAGCTCCTCCCAACAAAGATGTGGGGATCCTATTGGCCTGACATTTTCTAATCTCAGGAGATGAGTCACCCCATCATATAGTTTGGATCCAAAATATCCTTGCTGTCATTCAATCACTGCTAGGTAAATCCCCCCATATCCCTCGTGTTACAGTCTGTTCTATTCACCTTTAGAACGAGTTATTATAACTTTGGCATCACTGTCTGTTTGGATTCAATATTGAAGTTTTGAGGTATTCTAGTTTGGCCTGGTTAGTCCTGCTTAGATGGCAGGTCAATGTATGTAGTTTTTGAAATGTACCTTTGACAAACTTTGGTTAGTAATGGAGATACAGTAACAAGTAATAACATTACTTTTGTTGATGAGTTGCCTAATAAGTAAAGTAATGCAATTATTCTATCACTGAGCAATGTGTAAATGTTTGTTTAACTCAGTAACGGTGCCAACCCTGTTCTTAATCATTCTTTAAAGATTTTTGTTGACTCTGACATTTATGTATGATAATATATTTATATAACAATGGCAGTCTCTGCCTCTTAAAGTGACTACGAGGGAACTATCAGTTTTTGACTCTGGCGTCCCCTTTTAACAAAAGCAGTACAACACCAGGACCTGCTGTTGTAAAGATCTTGGCTAGAGCGTGCCGGTGGTGCGTGCATTTGTTTTGGAAGCGAGTGACAGGTTATTTACTTGTATGTGTTATATGTGTGATCGGACCCGAGCACAGGCATGTGCTATTATTATATCTGTATAATAACAGCAATCTTTTTGCTGATAGTCTCATTTGCTGTTACAGGTCATATATAGTCATCAGATGAATCACGAAACTGTTTAAGAAACACGTAAAAGTTCATGGTAGTCACTTTAAACAACCCCCAACACACACACACACACACACACACACACACACACACACACACACACACACACACACTTTATAAATTTAGTCCAGTCCAGCAGTATTTATCTTGACATCTGGCCTATGGCCTCAATAGGACTGTTTTTCCTCTTTCCCTCCATCAATCTAGCAGTAATCCTCCAGAGACATATGGTCCACCTAAAGACATCTGCCTCTACTGCTGTAATTTTTTAAAATAATTTTCTTATAATTTCTTTTTTGGGAGAGCAGGTTGGCCCTTGTATTGTCTGTGTGTGTGTGTGTATTCATTTGTCAGCCTGGCATTGTGTTATTTCAGTCTTGTCTTGTCATTAGGGATGTAAACATTAAATGTCCAGTGTATAGGATTTAGTGGCATCTGGCAGTGAGGTTGCCACCTGCAGCCAGATGAACATCCCTTGTCTCGCCCTCCCCTACAGAGGCCTCGAAAAGCACGAAAAGCCCCTATCTAAGCCAAGGTCTGGTTTGTCTGTTCTGGGTTACTGTAGAGCAGGCATGTCCAAACTGTTCCACAAAGGGCCGGTGTGGCTGCAGGTTTTTGTTCCAACCAGTCAAGAGCTCACAGTTTGACCAATCAACTCTCTGAAGACTGAGATCAGTTGATTAAATGAGTCAGGTCAGGTGTGCTGCTGCTTGGTTGAAAAGAAAACCTGCAGCCACACCGGCCCTATGTGGAACAGTTTGGACATGCCTGCTGTAGAGACATGGTGGTGCCCTCGATGGCTAATAAGGCTCATTCAAATTGAGTGAAAAAACAACTCATTTTCAGATAATTAGACATGAATTAAACATAATTAAATCCCAAATACTGGGTCTTTAAAGAAAACTGTAAATGGGAGTCAGAGATTTAGTGCCGTTGTCCAATGCTTTCAATACAAGCCAAAGTAATACAGGCATTCTCATCCAACTCCTAACTCCAGTTGTTTTAAAACCAAAGGGATGACAGTCTATCCTCTATATCAGTTTTTCGTTTTTCCTATTACAAATAGCCACACTATACAATACGTCAATCGTTTACTTCAAATCAAGAATTAAACTATCACCACCCTCACCATCGTCTTTTTGTTCTTTACTTCTTCTATAATTAATAGTGAGATAATTTGTACCAATTTGACTTTTTTATTGAAAAGAGGTCAAATATTGAATAAAAATAGCTTATAACTTTAATCTCTTCTCTATCCAAATACCGTTTATACAGTCCTTAAAAGTACCACACAATGATTGTAAAATGTATTGAATGTGGGCAGTAGAATGACAAAAACACACACGGTATCAAAGTTTTTTATTATTTATTTATTTATCTTATTTATTTAGCATCACAAATAGTGTTAGAAACAGTTCATTACCATACAACTTGGGTAAAGTAACTATTGCAGATGCATTTATGTAGTTGACAGTTTAGGTTTTGCATGAATGCAGTGGGGGGCGCCTGCCATCTCTCGGGGAGGAGCAACTGTTTTGATGATAGTTAAGTTGACTTTTATTATAATTAACCTAAATCAGCTGATATTATACATTGTATACATTGTACCACGTATACATGAGCTTCCCCTCAAGACACCTTTGGATGTAAAGGCAACTACTTATTGGAGCAAAATAAAGAACAATGGGACTCGGCCTGATACTGCGCAATTAATAAAACTATTTACAATTCAACTGTTAGGGTTCACTTTACTTGTATATTTCCATTTGATGCTGCTTTATGCTACTACTTAACTACAACTCAGAGGCAAATATTAATATTTTTACAAAACTACATTTGTCTGACAGCTTTAGATAGATCTTCCTCACCTTCGTGTCCAGTGAAAACAGTGAATCTCCAGATTTGTTGATTTCAATTATTTCTCATAAACTGAAGTGTGAAATGTTCCTCCATGTGTTGAGAAAAAGCTCCTCCTTCTTTGCCGTGAGGCTGAAATCAGGCTACTTTTCGGATTTTTCACAGATGCACTGTTCTCAAAGGACAGCAACACTACAAACAAATGATAATCTTATAGAATATGATGCATTGTTGTAGATTAAACTACCCAACAAAGTTGCTAAAATGAGCTGAACCTTAAACATCTACAGCAGCTTAATGCAACATACACAATAATGCAGTAGAAATACGAATCCAAAAGCAGTAGACACAGGCTAATAGATATAAGAAATCAGTCAAACTGAATGGTATTTCTTTTAACTACATGATTGTAGCACCTCTGAGTTGAGGCAACGGAGGGCGGCTCCCTGCTGCCCTCTATTGACCGGCCACCCCTGCATGAATGAGAATGGATGCTGAACAGGAAGGGGACCAATGCTACTGCATATGCAGAACGCCCAGATTTATGTGGTACATCCCCTACCCAGTGGCCATGGATATGTTTAAACTTTATGTTTCATTATCTTAATTTGCTGTTTATGTTGTTTCAGCACTGTGCTTGTGGTCTGCTCAGGTTTAGACACAAACCTCATGTTTGGCTTGCCTGGTTATGATGTTACAAATGTCTCTGAAATGTCTTAATGTCTTAAATGTCTGTTTTGTTGCCACTGACACAGCTTAACAAAATCTCTCAACTCTTGATTAAAAACAACAAAACTGCAGTGGATTTGCATTTGAAATGCCATCTTGAACACTGGTCTCTGGTTTGGCAGCCATCTTACTTAGGTGTCATCCAAATCAGCAACTTTGATAACTATTAAATGGTTCTGGCATGAAGGTCTGCAGATCATTTTATAGATGTTCAAAATACAAACAAGAAGATGCTGATCAGAATTTTCTTTGGTGATAATG
>CAEMYA010000065.1:254467-271657 GCA_903131615.1 Diplodus sargus | reverse complement strand
ACGCTGACTCAGTGCAGTCAGCTGTGCCAATAATCCTCTAATCCTCTCCAATCGCCAAATGTTTCCTCTCATCCTCTAAACTCTGGCAGCTCATCTGATGTTTTTATCATGTGTCGCTCTTTCGCTTTATATAAAGACTGTCAATGTCTTGTGAAGAGCTTTGTGTGCAAATGATGGACAAGAACAGTGGAATATAAATATATACAAATTTGTATATACTTAATTTGACATGAGTGTCAATGGTGTTCTCATAGAAGGCTGGATTTACAACCAGACAAGGCAGACCCTTGTCCATGGGGTCTCAGAAGTCCAAAGTCTTTATCATGTATAAACTGGTTTCTTTCTTGACAATTTGGGAATTTGCATGACTCAAGCACAGTTATATACTAATATAAGGGTCTCAAATAATTGATTGATTAAAAATTAAATGGCTCCATACAGCTTGTCCAGTTTCATCCAAAGGCCCACACATGTTTTTAGGCATTTGTCTTGCACCGATAATCTGCCTCACCGTCTGTGCTGAAGTCACAGAAGTGGAATGGGTGGACAGTTCCGTTCCACATTTGATCCACCAGCAGAGGTAGTAACACAACCACGACAGAGACGATGTCTGTGTGAAAGGGTAAGCCGACACAGGGGTGTGACAGTCTGACGGCCTTCAGTCTTACAACTAAACAGAGCCTTCGCTCGACAGATAAAAGAGAAATGTCCCACAATTCAACCCCAAAAGCAACATTACAGGACCAAACGTGGATGTGGAAGAGTGTCTGTCATCCCATCCATCATCCAAATTCTTTGTTACATTTTCGCCCGGAAAACCTTGTGGAAAGCCTTCCCAAGAGAGGTGAAGCTGTTGTATCTGCAAAGGGTGGACCAACATCATATTAAACCCTATGGATTAAGAATGGGATGTCACTTAAGTTCATATTCGAGTCAAGGGTTAGCGAATACTTTTGGCAGTATAGTGTAACAGTCCTGCTTCAGCCACAGCTTCATCAGAACTGAATTGTCCCTCGAGCCAGTTTGTCTTTACCGTTCATAAATGAAAGTAAACAGTATGCAGCGGCCCGCCACCCAGATCAACAGATGGATACACAATAGAATGTGGGTGGCTAATCTCCCTACAAAAAGTAAATACATTATATATGAGCTTTAAATTATAAATGAACTGACAACAGTTTTGCTAATTCAGAATGTGAAGTTTTAACATTATTTCACCCGTGAATTTTCACTTCACTGTGAACCGAAAACGGGATCAGAAGACAACTGTAACGTCAATGCTTACATGGCTGATGATTTGGTAAAGCAGCCGCTCTCCTAGCGTAATATAAATGTGACAACACAGCGTATCCCTTGATCAAATTTCTTTCTTCTAATTTCTATTTTAAAAGGTGAAGTGTCTGTTGTGTTCAAAAGAACTTAGATACAACAACAACACCTCATCTATGCTGAAGCATTATAGGGCCCTGCATGAGAACAAGGAGACCAAACAAGGTGGACCAAGCTCAGGTAAGCCATTTTTGGATGCAATGATAAGACAGCATACAAACATAAAGTTACAACATTAATGTAATATTTTAAATGAAAATCTGTAATTGAATACTGCATGTGATTGTCCTCAGGAGAGAGAGGACAAGTATACGGAGTCCAAGGAGAAAGTCAAAGTCCTTGTGTCAAAGGCATCTGCAGTTACCTCGACTTCAGATATGTGGACCTCAATCAACACTGATGTGTATCTGGCTGTGACATGTCACTTCATAGATGCAAGCACCTCTTAGCAATCCATTGTTTTAGGGGTGCTGCATTTCCCCGAAGCCCATACTGCTGAGACTTTGGCTAAGGTGAAAGCAGCACTTCTGTCAGCGCGGGGAATTGCACAGAGAGGCTCTTGGACAAAACTTCGTGTTGCCTGACATCCGGGCAAAATCGAGGAAGCTAGTGGGCTATTTCAAGAGCAGCACCACTGCAAAGGTGAGTTCCTTTTTTTCATTGCAATATTCTAAATGACGCCGTTTTGTTTAAGTTGCTGCTGCAGTGACACTTGAATTAATCACTTTTTGTTGGCTAATTTTAGAAGAGAGGCTGACACAGGCGCAGGAGCAAATGGGCCAGCCATCACTGAAGCTCATTCAAGAGGTGGAAACACACTGGAACAGCACTTACCTATGCTTCAACGTGTGGATGGCCTAAGGGAACCCGTGGGAGCAGCTTTGTCATATCTACATACTGACATTGCCCCACTCACAACAGAACAGTACGACATAATAGCAGAATCTCTAAAAGTGCTGTTCCCCATTCAGTGATGTCAGAGTCGAGCTGTCAGAGAAGAGTGTTGGGATCTAAAGTCATTCCCCTGCTATCAATGCTACACCACGCACTGGAGGAGGAGGACGAAAAGACCAAACTCCTGAGGGCACAGCATGGCTGAAAGTCTGAGGAGGCAACTACATTCTAATTGTTTTATTCTAGGCCTATTTAGTCACTGACAGCCCGTTTCTCCATCCTAGGTAGCAAACTGTGGCATCGGATGGCGCAATAGTCATGCAGACGAGGACCTCAAATGTCACTGCGGACGCAACAGTGGAGGTCCAAAAGTACCTGGGCCAACCGAACACTGAGAGGCTGGAGAACCCCCTTGATTCCTTGGAATGACAGAAACAAGTATGTCCGAACTTGAACAACCTTGTTGTGGCGTTTCTGTGTACTCCAGCTTCATCTGTGCCCCGTGAAAGTCATGATTCTGTGTCTTCTTATTGTAGCTTGTGTTTTAATATTGTGCTCTTTTGGGTCTTCTTCAGTGTCTCCTCTGTGTTTTTCCTTCTGTGTTTCCCTTCATTACCTCACCTGTCCTCTTCTCTCCCTTCTCACCTCACCTGTTCCTCATCTGGTCATTACTGTGCCTCTCTCAATCGGAGATATAACAGGGGTCGGGTCACAGCCAGCAAGTGACCCGACCCCTGTTATATCTCCGATTGAGAGAGGACCGTGGAGAGATAAACCTGTTATTTTATCAATGCTATTGAAGATTGTCTGATATTATTGACACAGTGCTTCTAAATACAGATTAAGCCACATTGTGTTCTACCATAAGTTGCATATACTAGCAGCCGCCCTTTAAGTCATTTGGACTGTATTTGAAGGTGTCAATACTTTAGCCAGGTACTTTTTCAAATTATCTTAGGCCTATATAATGGGCCACAGAGCCCAAGCCCAACCTAGACAAACATGGTAGAAAAAAAAATTTAACTTGAGGATTCCCAGGGTAGAGTTACCCTTAAGGTTTCTAATGAGATGGCTGAAAGGATTGCAACTGGTGAGTAAGCCAAAAATTTCTTGACAGGACTTTATTTGATCAAAACAAATATCTAACAAAAATTGTTCTTAGGCTGATTATTTGTAGATCAACAAGACTTGGTACAGGTGCTGAGGGATGTGCGAATGTACCAAAAAAAAACAAGGTAACAAAGTTTCCCTTTGCACAATGTTTTATTTTATAAATTATTAGATTGATTTTAGCACTAATGCTTAAGGGAAAGATCACACAGCAATGAAGTTACACTTCCAATAAACAATTACTGAACCATTTAGTTAAGAACAATGGGCCTCATTCACCAATCTCACCAATCTCTTAAGAATTTGTTTCCATTCATTCTTTGGGTCAATTAAAAAAATATCAAAAATCCACACTATTGTACAATTGCAGAATTAACCATGCAACCATCAATTATTTTGCATGCAGAGGCCACTCAAATGTTTGATTCCTATTGAGTGTGGTTAGATTTTGTTTTGACCAATTTCCACATACAGAACCAGTTAACAAAACACTGGTAAATACAAAATCTTGCGCATGGTTTCAGAACGGATTTCTTTATATGAACGTTTGGAGGTTAGTTAGTTAGCTGGTATGTCTCTTTATCTCTACATGTGCTGAAATGGAACAACTTGGCAACCCCAATTATTTGTGCCCCTGGGCCCAATACAGAGGCCAACGCCACCAGCCCACTCTGCAGGTCTAAGCTCTGTCGCCCCCTGCATGTCCAGGCCTACACTGCAGATCTAAGCTCTGTAGCCCCTGCATGCCCAGGCCCACTCTGCAGCCCAAACGCCTGTGAAACGGCCTGCTCCTGTTCCCCAACCAGGTCCAAGCTCCCAGTCGTTTCAGGATTTCCCACCAGGTATGTTTTAGAAGCTGAAAATAGAGAAAGTACATTGAAATGCAAGCACAAATATGACTAAACTCTCTGTACTCACATCCACAGATCTAAAACACAAAGCCACCCTCCTTTTGCTGTCATTACAAAGGAAATATCACTATCTGTGTTGCTCTAAAAAACCCAGTATTACCAAAAAAATCTATGAGGGCATGACAACAAGAGGATACTACATCTCCCAAGAAAACAAACAAAACAACAACAACAAAAAAAAAAATTGGAAACATGCTGGTAACTTACAAGCGGGCTAAAGATTGCAGCCAATCAACCGGAGAAACAAGGGTCAGCCGGGAGTACTTTAATGTAAGAAGAATGTAATTGTCTCGTCTCTCCTGGTATTGATAATTGTATAGCCTACATTTCTATTACTTTTTTGACCTAAAGCAAAATGCTTACAAAAGCAGAAGTAACATAATGGACAATCAGTGCTTTGGTAAAATTACATGTCTTTTGTTTGTCCACAGGAAATGGAGGACCTGTTTGGTTCTTCTGGTGTGGGCAGCTTCCCAGAGGGCATGGTGGTCTCCACTGCTCTCCATGCAGGTTCCCAGCCAGAAGCCATCCAGCCACCAAGGCACCCGGGCCAAACAACCAGCCCCAGCTCCTCCGCCTTCAGCTGCTTCAGCCTCCTCCACCAGACCAAGGCCAGTGACTCAAGAGTCTTTCCTCAACACTTGCGCAGCTCATGCAGAGAGGAGGACAGCGGCTCTTGAGTCACTGGTACGTCCACATCTGGAGAGGTGGAGATGGCTTGGAAGAGCTTGGAAAAGAAAGTTCTACCAAGACTCACTGAAATGTCAGAGACACTCAGAGATATTGCAGAAACACAAAAAAGTATGCTACATGCATTACATAATTTGTCGAGAGAATAAAGCCTTTCATGTATGTGGAGTGGCCATTTGTTTTGCAATATTATGCATGAGCACAGGGTTCCCACTGTGAATTGATTTTTCTATGACTTGCCCTGACTAAAATGCAAAGTTTCCATGACTTTCACTCTAAATATTGTTATTTAAAACCAATGAATCTGTAATTTCCATTTTCAAGTTTATGTGTTTTCAGTGCAAAACCACAACAACTCAAGCAAGACATGAGAATCCGTTAATGACCAAGACGTAAGCATGGAAATAAACACCACATCTTGGGGACAACTATTCTCTTACCAAAGTTCCATGATATTCCCTGACTTTGTGCACCAAAAAATATCTAATTCCCTAAGTTTCATGTCTGGAACAGACTGTATTGAAATTCCATGACCAGTGGGAACCCTGACTTGTGCAGTGGTTGGTTAGTCAGCATCTAAGACAATGTGAATGTACCTCTAGGGACCACTGTTGCTCCGAGATCCCCTGCTGATTTGGCCTGGTTTAGTCCCAGTTTCCGTGAGCTGCCGCGTGGAGGCACAGCAGCAGTCTTGATGATTGAAAAGCTAGCTACATTAGCTACATCAAAGGGCATAGCCACAGCGTCACACAAGGGTGGGGTGTCTTGATAACCTTGTATTCCTATTGAAATTCTTCTGCCTAGCTGTCAAGTGCTCATTGTTCCTGTAGGACTTTAAGAGCTGAGGGAAGAGAGGATAGGCAGAATCTCCAATTATGTGCATCCCTGCAGGGACAGGGGACTGGGGATGTGCCTAAAGTACTTGGGCTACTGAAGTTAGGCGGAAGGCCCTAGCATCGTGCCAGCTCCCAGGGTAGCCCACAGCAATGTGGCAGAACCGCCTGCAGCTGGTGCAGAAACCGGTGAGTATGACAGAACACAAGTGTTTTCTGTTTCAGTATGCTATTGGGTTTTGGACATGAGGCTTCTGGATTGGGATATGACACCCATCTACTGCACACATTGTGCGTGGAAATCCCGCTCTGGCAAAGCCCAGCTCTGAAATGTCGAGGGCTTCCCCCACAGGCCAGTGGATGTGATGACCCAGATTTGCATTAACAAGTGTGCTTGCTCAGACTAAATCTGTCTGCCACACCCCTATAGGACTCTTTGTTGGCTAGAGTCCACACACAGGACAGGACACAGTGTGTAATCGGAATTTTAGTGCAAAGTGGATTCTGGTACACTGGCCCAAGGGCAACAATAACATCCTGGATAGGAAACAACAACAGAAATGGTTATTAATAGGATGTCAACCTTGTGTCCAATTACATGCCCTTCACATCATCTACACACCTCCACTTGCGCTTTGGAAGTCCTGAAATGTGCCTTAAATTCAGACAGGCTGTACAAAAGGCACAACAGTGTCCACATATCCCCAGATTTTTGGAACATTCCTGTTAAAGCAAGGACAGGGCATCTGATTCAGTATTTTGTTCCGATTATTGTATTTCATTCATTCAAGATCAATGAAATGTATTTCATTCATTGTGAATAATGTTGCTAAAAGAAAATGCATCATCTTATGTGTCTACAGTTATGCATATTTGTTAAATGTAGTCAGCAAATTCCCCTCAGCTGTGATATAATCATGCACCTAAGCACAGTTGTCATCATAATAATCAATAACTGTTGTAACTGTATTGTATTGTTATTGGGCAGGACTTACTGTTTTGTACCAGATAGACAAAGTTCAAATGTATTAAATGGTGACATTACAAGGAAAACGGAACATGAGCATTTACAGTAAGACAATATTTAGGCTATTTATCTACTCTGATAAACCAGTTGGCCCATTAATGCGCCACTGTGTGACCGTCTTGAAGTAAAGCCAATACAAAATATCCAAATTTGAAGTTGTTGTTACTGTGACAAAGCTGTAGTAGTAGTAACCCTTAAAAGGCAAAACTCACAGTATATTTAAAAAAATAAAAAAAATAAAAAAATATTGATATTTTGGTGAGGACTGTAGGCTAGCTTACAAAAACATTTGGTGTAAAGAGTTCAAATGAACCTGGTAGCCTACAGAAGGAAGACGAGAATGAAACGATATTTCCTGAAGGAATCCTGAATTTCACTTACATTCAATATATTATAGTAGCCTAGCTATCTCTCTGTACAGGTAAGTACACTTCAAACAAATGGGCAATTAATCAGGTAAATACACCCTCTGCAAAAGAGACACTTCACACGGCCTTGAACCTCGGCCGTCTGCATGCAACATGGCAGCGATTCCACTGCTCTATTAACTCAGCCTGCATTTCTTCAGATTGAATCATTTCTTAAGGAGATTGATATGAGAAAAAAGGCCAGCAAAGTTCCCATAGCATCAGGTAAGAAAACTGATCACCTTCGTTGTTGGTTTTCTTCAAATTCAAATGTTCTCCATTTCTTCGCAGACGAAGAAGGCAAACGCTGCAAGCTCAGCCATGTCTGGTCACGTCTACGGGTAGTAGAGAGTGTCCAACTTCATAGCAGCGTTTGAACTCGCTGTTGCAGGAGGTCAGCTGGAGTTCAACTTGAACGCGCCGGTAGTTGTGTGTGTGCCGTCGAACTGGTTAAAAAATGCCACCGAGGTCAAAAGCGTTGGTCCATTTTAGGAAGATTAAAGCCAATCGTGCGCGATGCAGTATGCAAAAAAGTGTCATCGTTGCTAAAGCCGGCAACATGTCTAATGTGATGAAGCGCGTGACCGTGCAAGAGCAGAAAGTTGCTCCGTGTTTGACCGCAGCCTCCTCTGTGTTTAAGTCCGCCTGAGGACGTTACAGAGCCCGAGCGGCCTGATTCAGAATCTCCACCACCGGTCTCCGGTGTGTAACGCTTACAAGATATAAGTGTGTAGCTTTATGTTATGGCTATGTAGCTAGCTAAATCAAAAGCTAACTAGAGATTGAGAGTAACAGATTAAGTTTAGCTTGTAAACATCAGTTGGGTCGGCTGGTTAAACAGCTCAACCTAACGTTCTGTTTCTCTTCTCCTCACAGTAGACACCATCAGCCAGGAGCGGGCTTGTCTGTGTCCTGAGAAAGCAGACATGTTGATTTTTCTGAAGAAACGCTGCTAAGTGAAAAGGTCCTCAGTATGTAGCAGTGATTTTGGCAGTGACTTGTCAAGTGTTCTTTTGCACTGGAAATTATTCGTTGTTTTTTTTTTGTGTTAGAAAACTGCTTGATATTATAAAATTGGCATAGATAAAAGTGTCATTCAGGAGCTGGTATCGAAGTGAAGGTATTGGTAACGTTACTGCATCGAACATTTTTGATTGATAGCTAGCCCTAGTTATTTAGTGTGTTCTTTACTGTTATATTGTTATTCAGTTAATTTATAAGTTCTATTTATTTCAAATTATTAATTGTTCATAAGATTTCATTTATTTAAATATTGTTCTATTGATACATGTTGTCTTTTCCATTTAATATTTACAGCTTAAGTACAATTTATAACAGGGTTAGCAAACGGCACCAAGTACTACTAGTCAGTAGCAACAAGGGGTTGATTTTTTTCTTTTTATTATCAACGGTCTTATTATTCTAAATGATGGCCAGTAACAGGCTGAGCAGGAGCCCCTGGCAGTGCTGCTGGGCTGGATGGGATGCCACATTAAAAACCCTGGTGTCAGTGAGACATCATCTGAGTCGGTACTCAAACAAACACCCTTGAGACCACCCTGTATGATGCAAAGGAACACCAAGGTCTCTATTGTGACACCCCATCCATATCTCCAATCCTGTTGGAGAAGGTTCAGCAGCACTGCCAGTGACTCTGCTCAGCCTGAAATCCTGCCTGGTGTCTCCCTCGCCAAAAACCTGTCCAGGACAGGGACGGCCATATTGACCCTGCAGTACATATGTCTCGTCTGGATTGGGAAAGGAGGGGAAGAACAGGAGAAGAATAATTGTAGTTAATGATATTTCAAGTTCATTTTAGAGCTTTAGTAGATAATGCTGAATTGGATGGAGTCGCCTCTCTTCCTCCAACAGTAGGAAGATTAAAAAGAAAATCAGGATCTTCTGTCGCTCTAACATGATGACAAATTTACTCTTACTTGTATCACTTTCTTGCCACTTTCGCAGGCCTGGGCGGCATACAAAGTGACGTACGAGAAAGGGCGGGAACATCCAGTGACGCCACCAAGAAATGCTCAGAAGGCTAGACTATCCATTTAACAACTGTTGACGCAGCCTTCTAAGGTCTCTCCGAAGGATTCACCTTGGAAGACCACAAAGGCCGGGTCCTTCGAAGGATGCAGACCCTGAATTGAGACACAGCAATAGTCTTTGTTGTCTTTTCACTGTTTGTCAGTTCACTTTGTGATGTTCTCCGTTCGTCTCATGTTCTGCTCTAGTGTGCCTACAGTTTCTCCTTGTGTCTCCTGTGTGGCATGTCTATTATTTTGGCTTCCTGTTTTTCTCTGCTGATTTGTACTCTGCGTTTGTTGCTACTTTTCTTTTGTCCTTTTCAACTAGCTTCTGTCCAACTTTCAACTTTATTCATTTCTATAGCACCTTTCATACATGAATGCAGCCCAAAGTGCTTCACAGAGCAAAATGTAAAAAAAATAGACAATAATTCAGTGAGTAAAAAGCAGACATAAAAATAACAATTAAAGTGCTAAAAGGGGAGGTAAGTATGTGCAAGTTTATCTGAAAAAAAAAACCAGACACTATATTAATGAGTATATTATTTGTTTATTGGCATTAACAAGCACAATTCAATACAAAGCTTCACGCACCAAAGCCATGGTGTCATTCTAATCGCTCAGCCTGTTTTACATGTATTGTCCACTTGATGGCACAGTAGAGCAAATGCACCATGAAGCTCCGGCCCATGAGTGAACCGATTGCATGGAGAGCTTTAATGCTTCATGAAGCTTCATCTCGCCATCGCTACGTGATAGATTATGACCAAACCGCAAACATGCTTCACTTAAATTAAAAGTCCCGTATTCAAGACCTTACTGAAACTAGAAACATCTGCATGTCCTGCGTCTATGGTTTGTGTCTCTCGTTTTGTTTGTTTGTTTTGCTAGTGAGCGGAATACGTGCCCCTACACTGCGTCATGATCTCATGACGTTTCGAAATAAATGAAAACGTCTGATTGCGGAAGTGAGGGTTGTCATGCAGTGCGTGCTGCATGTGTACCTGTGTGCACGGCGAGTGTTCAATAGCGGAAGAGAAATGGCGTGTTAGCTTGTCTGTGTGTGCTGTCATGTTCAGCGCAGCTGTAAAAGTGCTTTACAAGAGTATGTAAAGTCCACGAAGCCTGAGGAGACGGCAGGACACCAGCGACGGAGTGCCGCGAACTCCGCTGTAGTTACAGCTAACAGCTAAGACAGGACGGTATGTTGTTCTGTGTTTCTTTTAATAACGTTACTCTGTGCACTAAAATAATGTATATATATTACCGTTACAGACCCTCTAATAGAAAAATGTGCAGAGAGAGTGCAAGATATTTAAAACGGTCGCTCAGACATAAAAATTAATGGTTGAACAAAAGTTTTATTGAAATCAAAGGAGCAACAGATAAACTACCTGTCAAAAAAAGCTTGAAGATCCCAGCTAGAATAAACAAAGACAGATCACTGAGCCAGCCACACAGTGGGCCCTCACACCAGCTGTCCCCTCCAAACTGTCTAAAAAGAAATTAATCTAACCCTAAATAACGACAACTGGACTACTTGTGACCTCCAAACTAAACTGCAAACAAATCCCCAGCACTGAAAACATGTTGTGGGGGAATAGGTAAAAAGGTCCCACCTTTAGGGAGAGCTGGGCAGTGGCTCCAGAGAGAGTGAGGCTTCCACTCAATCCTGCTTAAATACTGTCAGGTAATTGCAACACACCTGGACAGATGTGTCTCTAAAAGATAAAAACACAGGTAAAAGGAAGGAGGGCGCCAGAGAGCAACGGAGGGAGAGAGAACCCAACCAGTACAGGCCCACATGTAACTATTACTGCATCAAGTTTACACACATCGATCTAAAGTGACCCATTCATACAAGTGTGATTTAAAATTGAATTACTTAATACATGAATAATAATTTGTTTGAAGTTATTACTTAAGCAGTGTCTGGGGCCAAATTCTTATATATTTAATATAATATATGCACACCAGCTGCTGACCTTTCTGTCTTTGGAGACTGGTCTTCCTCTCCCCTTGGCTCTCCTGTCTGATGTCCTCTGGCTGTGTTCTGTGTTTTTAACCCACATCTTCCAGTTGCCTCAATAATATGCAGTTGGAGTTTGTGCATGCCCTCCATGTGCCTCTTCATATGTGGCATGACCAGCTCTCTGCCCTGCTCCTTGATGCAAACACACATGCCAAGCGTGCATTGTTCACACCAACCAGACAGTCAGGGTGTTGTGCGGTGACGTCGGTGTAGACATGGAGGGTGGCAGCATCCGCCTCTGGTTCCTTCTTCTGACTGCTGTCATCCACTGCTTTGTCATCATACATGGTGCTCAGGAGGACAACAGCCTTTCCCTTCCTCTGCACATAGCTCACCATGGTCATGATGAAATTAATTTCTTGTAAAGATATAGAAAATAGCAACTCAGCTGGGTCACTTTTGACCCATGCTGCACGTCAAAGATGTAATCTCTGTCGGCCAAGTTAACTTAGAATGTAATACGTTATATATTACTAGTAGCCATCATTTTGAAGTCATATATTACGTTACAATGTTACTGTCTGCTGAAAGCAATAAATTACTCATTACACTCATTTTTAGTTACTTTAAACTAAATGTCCAGAATAATGAAATAGCTGAGATCTTGTAAAGTAAAGGAATGGCCGTGGACACAGTGATGACAGAGGATCACAGTTTTTTCTGTGCCTTTTTTATTTTAGACCACAGAACGAGGAATACCTGGGCATGTGTGATTTAAGACTGTTAATTATAGTGCACTTGGAGGATCAGGCTTCATCATTAGGCTTTGCAATACGGCTCATTTCAGTCACACACAGACCGAACAATGAACTTAAGGTTAGGCTGTATTAAACACACATAGCCTATATTAATGATATGGCATAGGCATGATGCTATCTGTCAATCAAACAGATTTCTACCAATTTTAGATTGTATTTAAAGGGCGGCTGCACACATTTTGCACATTAAAGCGTTTGCATACCGTTTGTCCTCTTGTGCGTAAACTGAAAACAGTCCTTGTGTTGTGTGTATTGTTAGACAGCCATGGCTGAGGCCGGAGCCCACCTGACCTCCGCTGCTCTGAACGAGCAGCCATCCATCTTTGAGGTGGTGGCGCAGGAGTCACTGATGGAGGCAGTCAGACCAGCATTGAGACACGCTGTCAAGGTGAGGCTACCTTTTTTTTTAAAAACACAAAATACTGCTAATCTTGTTGGTGTAATAACCGATAATTACCTGCTTCTCATGGCCGATACCAAGAAGATAACCAGTAGTTTTACATTTTTATATTCTCGAAAGGAGTCTCGGACATTCAGTTTATGCACACCTGAGGTTTACAAAGGCTTGATGGATGATTTATAATTAGAAGATGAATATTCTTAGCTCTGAAAAGATTTAAGTGTGTTAAACTTAATCACTATCCTCTCCTCTCCAATTGTGGAACATGTAATGCAAGTCACAATCGTGTCGCACAATGTCCACACCATCAAGAACGACATCTGGTCTCCACAGACAGCAGTTCTAAGCTATGAGCATGACGACAGCGTTGTTGCTGTTTTCTTCTCTGTGTTTATTGGCTGCTGGCAAAGCAACATTAGATGTGCATACTGCTACATACTGTGTATAGATGCTGCATTGTTAAGTCAGCTAAAGTAGTTTGGTTTTGTATTATTGGCTATAATTTAACGTTAATGTACATTTTACGTTATCCGGACCGATAATTAACTGATCCAACATATATCATGCGTCCCTATCAACAGTCTTACTTCATAGATGTTTATCGTCATTGTTTCAGAAACAACAAAACATGGAACGAATGAGATCACAGAGAAGCCTGAAAAAATCTGATCCTCATTGCTTGATTAATCATGCAACTCTTAACTGTGCTTTACAAATAACCTTCAACCTCAGCTCTGTTAACCTCCTCAGGTTCTGGCTGAGTCCAACCCGTCCCGTTTTGGCTTCCTGTGGCGAAGCTATGAAGAGCTCTACCTGCTGCTGGACCTCCTCCTCCAGAACCACTTCCTGTCTCACTGCAGCGCCTCATTCTCTGAGAACTTCTACAGCCTGAAAAGAGTGACGGCAGGGCAAAGACCTCCTGCTCTCCTGGGGCTGCACAGGAAGTCACACTGGCGCTCTCTTCTTCTTCTGTGCCTGGTGCCTTACCTGAAGGCCAAGCTGGAGGCAACACTGGTTCAACAGAGGGATGAGGAGGACTTCTCTATCCGGCTGGCACAAACCAGGCGCCAGAGGCTGTACCGAGCAGCCATGGCAGCGTATCCCTACGTTAACTCAGCCTGGCATGCCTGGGTGTTCATTCAGCAGCTGCTCTTTGTCTTTGGAGTCGTCAAGACCCACAATCCTCTGCTGTGGCTGGCCAGGGTCAGACTGGCAAGACTTAATGCTCAAGATATCAGACACATGGAGCTGAAGAGCAGCAGAACTGGCAACCCAGCTGAGGGGAGGTACATTTTGTGTGTGTTATTAGCGTTTGAGTTGCTACGGTTCTGGGTGCTAATGGAGAAATCCTTCTTTACCCTGACTTTGTTCTCACAGGCAGCAGTGATTTCTCCCTTGTCAGGTCTTCAAATAAGATACTGAAGTTGATTAGAATAGAATTACATAGAATTCTATGTACCTGGCTTGGATCAGTGCTCAAAAAAAGGGGAAAAATACATTGGTTCTGAAAAGGAAAAAAATGCTTGAAACTTCACAAACCGAGTTTTCTGTTGAAAGTGATGTGCAGACTCATTCAACTTGGACGTACAAGTGAAATGAGACATCACAGGCAGAGAAAGTGAATAGAAATGAGACTAAAATCTATTAAGATAAAACTAAAGTCAACTTTAAGCAAAACAATTATTCTCTACAGTACTTTTTTCACATTTTGTTATGTTGCAGCCTTTGTGCCAAAATCATTTATGGTCATTCAAGAGGAAACAGAATTTTAGACATTTTGCTAATTTATTAAAACATTTAATCTCACATTGACAGAAGTACTCAGAGCCTTTGCCATGACACTTGAAATGTAGCTCAAATGTCTCCCTTTTTTCTTGATCATCTTTGAGATGTTTCTCCACCTTGGCTGGAGTCCACCTGTTGTCAATTCAGTTGATTAGACATGATTTGGAAATGCCCACATCTGGTTATATAAGGCCTCACAGCTGACAACATCAGACATCACATCAGAGCAGCGGTTTCCACAGGTCTCTGTTCTAACACCTGACAGCGGGACATCACCTACTAAAGTTATTGTCACTGATTTCCTGATTAAGTTCAATAATGATTCATGACGGGGATATTTCACTTACAACAGATTCAGAGAGAACTAACACTGTAAACTGTGGAAGGAAGCCTCCAACCTGGTGCATGGTTAAAAATATTAATTACATTAAGAAGTGAATGAAATGGGTTTTGGAGATTTGTGGTTAAAATCTACCTATTAAGAAATGTGTGGGAGACTGCTGTGAGCATCTGATTATTAAAGATGCTGCAGTGAAATTATGCTTCTGATCAAATCTAATAATTGGCAGCAGTGAACTGCAGTGCTTGTAATGGAGAAATGAACCAAAGTTTAGATGAGTAATGTGAAAGTGTTCTTGCACTAGGTCCAATATACATAGACACACATCTTATATCCTCCACCCACAATGTCTTCTGTGTTTGCAGCCTGGTGCAGAGAGCGTTGTGGTTGATGTCACAAGGAGCTCGGGGCGTGGCCTTGTCCCTGTCCTCGTCACTGTCTCTGGGCGTCTTTTTCCTGCAGTTCCTTGAGTGGTGGTACTCCTCAGACAACCAAAACACGGTGAAGACCCTTACCTCCCTGCCTGCTCCTCCACCCCCTGTCCACCTGCAGCAGGAGCACAGTGGCCAGGACGCTTCACCCATCTCATCCAATAAAGCTGAAGACACGCAGCTCAGTTCCGACCGCACGAAATGCCCGCTGTGCCGGAGGCTTCGCACAAACGCCACAGTGCTGTCCACCTCCGGCTTCGTCTTTTGTTACCGCTGCATCTATACGTACGTAAAAGCCAACCGCCGCTGCCCGCTCACCAGCTACCCCACTGATCTGCAACACCTCATCAAGATCTACTCGCCAGAGAGCTAGACCACATCAGACCATGACACTTTCCAGTTGAGATGGTCCATGTGTGGGGTTACAGACTGCAAACTTTCAAGCTGTCTCATTAGAGGTCTCCCTCTGCAGCCGAGTACTGAGGAGCTCTCTGAGGTGAAACACTGTGTGTTTTTGTTGAGCACATTTTGTTTTCCTTTGTATGAAATAGGGTTTCTAATGAACTTGCAGTGTATAGTTGAAATAGTATTGATGGCGCTCTAATCCAGCAGCACTTGGGTGTAAGTGAAAGTTCCTGTATGTGACGGCTTGTTTTAATTATCAGTTAATCGTTTGGTTCATATAGTGTTAAAAAACAGTTGAAAAATGGCCATAAAAGTTTCCCAAAACACAAGATGACAAACAAATGTGTTAAATCAACAGTCCCAAAAGCTATTGTAAGAGGACAATCACATGTTTACAGTTTAAGAAGCTAGAAGCAGTTTGTTTTGTCAGTATTACTTTAAGAAAATGAACGAATCAGTACCTGAGAAGTTAACTAAGCAGAGTATGTTTCACTTTCAATAAGGGTGAGACCAGACCGTTGTGTCTTGGGTTCATTTCAGGCCTGGGATCTTTACTTAATGTCATTCCCTTTCTACCACGCTTTCCTGCCTCTTAAGCATTTCAAATAAAAGGCACAAACACCTGAATATATATATATATATATATATATATATATATATTTTTTTTATTATTATTATTTTTCATTCTGACAATTGAGCTGAATCATTTAACCAATTGTTTGGATCAAATTGACAGAAAATGTAAACTGGTTAAACTGGCAATAGACCCTTTTTTGCTGTAAGGGCATTGTGGATCAGACAATGCAATGGACCCATTTATTACTGCTTTCATGTCTCTATCAGAGACCAAATAAATGAGTAAACTCATGTTTTGTCCTGTGTTGTTGTAAAGGAAACAATCCAGTTGTCATGTGCTGAGTGAAAACGGCGGCAACAATAATTGCACTTGAGGCACTAGTGGTCAAAAGAAATCCCACTACTAATCAGATGAATTGAAAACAAGGGGAGCGGGTGCTTTTGGGGGACTTGGACTGATAAGTTCAGGATTTCTAGTCTTTTCTACAGTACTGCTTGTATGTGCACATAAACCTGACAATTCTCATTTTAAAATGGACTTTTGGAAGTTAAGCTTTAAAGACAATTGCAAAATGGTTGGACGACGTGATGTTTCTCACCACTTATGAGGTAAAGACAATTTGTTGCCTCTATCTTTGATGGTATTATATAATTTGGAGACATTTGGGACATTTTGACAAACATGTTCAATCACTTTCTTGCTCAGTCACATGAGATGATCAATACAAACGTTTCTATAAATATGTATATATATGTGTGTGTGTGTATATATGTATATATATATATATATATATATGTGTAGATATATAGATATATAGATAGATATAGATATATATCTATATCTATATATATATATACAGATATAAATATATATAGATATAGCTATAGATATATATAGATATGATATAGATAGATATGATATATATATAGATATATATAGATATGTATATATACAGATAGATAGATAGATATGAGATATATGTATATATAGATATATATATATATATGATATAGATAGATAGATATGAGATATATATAGATATATCTATAGATATGTATCTATAGATATATCTATGTATATAGATAGATAGATATAGATATAGATATGTATATATACAGATATAGATATATATAGATATGTATATATACAGATATAGATGTATATATATACAGATATAGATGTATATATATATAGATATATATATAGAGATATAGATATGTATATATATATA
>CAEMYA010000065.1:216301-234795 GCA_903131615.1 Diplodus sargus | reverse complement strand
TATATATATGTAAAAAGGCTACTCCCTCAATTTAACAATGCACCCCTGTAACATTGTTGGTCTCATGAATAGTTTATTTAAAGAATAAACTAAATAACTAAGTAAAAATAAGACTATTTTTCACTATTCAACAACTGGCTCAACAAAATTCAATGCATATTGAGGCTACTAGTTTAAATGTATTAATAACAGTTTGTATAGAATCTCTTTTTGTCCATCCATCCATCCATCCATCCATCCATCCTTTTTCTGCTTATCTGGGGTCAGGTCACCGTGGCAGCAGGCACACTAGTGTATTCCAGATGTCCTTCCTGTCAACTGTTTGGGGACTCCTGAGGCATTGCCAGGCCAGGTGAGATATATGACCCCTCCAGCAGGTTCGGGCTCTGCCCCAGGGTTTACTCCCAGTTGGTCGTGCTCAGAAAACCTCAGAAGGGAGATGCCCAGGAGGCATCCTAATCAAATGCCTGAACCACCACAGCTAGCTCCTTTCGATGGATTTTACAGCATGCAGGCTACCAGCTGGCCAAAAACCAGTGTTAAGCCCTGGACAACACACGAGCTAGTCATTCGAGCACACTTTGTCTTCTCTTTGACGTGAACACACACTTCAGTAGAATTTTAGTAAGCTAAACTACGTACTTTTCGTTAAGAGAACATAATAGACATGTTGTGTAATGAGCTCTTCTTCTTATTTCTCTAAAAAAGCAGCACACGAGAACAGAATACTCAGTTGTGGTCTGCAAACGCATTGCAGCTCAGGAATTTCTATGTATAAAAACAATTGTGCGAGGGTGATAAACACCTGAAGCCATCTGAGGTTAGGACTGAAGTAACAGACCAACAGTTATCAGTGATGAGTCAGATAGCTATAAAACACAGCAACAACTGTAAGAAACAGAGTGAGACAGAAAGCAGCAGTAGGTCGGCTGATGATGCATCTGTGTGATTCATCCTTCTGTGGGATGATGCTGCGTAACCAAAATGTTCAGAATTTAAGACTGACCTAAGATCTTAGAGCAGTGCCTCTCCAGATTTTTGGTAATACATGCCTGTATCTCTATCAGATGAGCTTGTCTCCCACAGAATCTTCTCGACAAGACTCAGAGAGACAATGAACTCTGGCAGTCATCCGGAATTCACAGAACCAAAATATACAGGAAGAAGCCCACGTAGCTGCAACATTGATGTCTCTCAGTGGGACACCCCTCAAGGCAGCCCAAGAAGTGGGGACACTTATGGTTGCATGCCACTTCACAGTGGGGACTTGGAGGCCCCTCAACCGATATTCCTGTGTTAAAGTATCAGCAACCCAGTTTGAGAGCCTCTGCTTAGACAATCCGCTACCCTTCTTGTGCCCTCCATAACAAACAAGTAGCACATCAGACTTACCAAATGCAGTCAACAGATCAAAGAAGTGTCTCTGTGCCCAAACTGGACAAATGAGACTGACAGCAAGGATGCAGTTCCCCTGTCCCTCCCTCTGAGGTGAAGACTGCCAAACAGATTGACTTTAAAAGCATAAAACCTCTTGGGAAGAAATAAGGGGTTGGGCTACATAGCAATCCCAGACCCATCAGTATTCCAATGCAGGCAGTCCCTGGCAACTGACAGTTTATGCAGCTTCCCAACTCGCTTATCAGATCCAATATCAAAGAGAAAGGCAGGCTTACCAGACAGCCGTCTAATGTCAGCCCATTTAAGGGGCTAAAGAGGTGGGAACATAAAGACTCTAGGACAACAGGCATTAAGTGGGGTCTGGACTACAGCAGGAACTCAGTAGCGAACGTTCGTGCATCCTGTCCCAATGGCCTGGTCAGTTCCAACAGCAAGAGCCACAACAGGCAGGGTCGACGAAGGCAAAGAATGAAGGCATTGGTCTGAAACCCTAACTATCCTGCTTTGGTGCCTCTTGGCATCTGGTCAAATCCCTATTGGGCGACATCCCTCATAGCAGCCAAAGCCCTGCAGTTGCTTGGCAGGTGGGAAAATACCTTCGAATCTGGCCAGCACCTCTGAAGTTTGTCATTGTACGGTGCTGACGGTAGAACTCTGAAGGCAGATGGTTGTGGAGTGTGCTTGGAAAGAGCTCTAGAGGGAGCGGCCTCTACAGGGGCAGCTGCAATATGGCCAACTGAATGGCTTGATCTACTGTGAAATGGCCAGCCTTTAAGGACCCTGCTTCTGACTGGTCCCATATTAGTGAAAAGATTCCCTGAAGCCACAATAGATGTTGGTTAACAACAGAAGGTAAAGAGGCAAGGGGGTCACCCTCATCCAGAGCCTGGAGTGGCAGCTCTGATACTGTAGTGACAAAGGTAGCAGATTAACTGCCCGGCTATAAACTGAGAAAGAAATTAAGATCTGGGGAAACTCAGAGGTCAAGTCCACTTTAAGAGCCAGAGGTTTATCACACTTTCGTTTTTCTTACACTTGGAGGTGTCATCAAGCGTGTTTGATTGATTGATTGCACTTTAATAATCCCCAAGGGGAAATTCATTTGCCACCAAGCCACCCCACACACAACAACATTCATCAACAGGACAGTTGATACTGAAGACAGGGCACAGTACACCACACACTACAACAACAAATAATAGGTTTGCACTGTACATAGGCACTGGAAGGACACAACAATCACAGCAATATCCCAACATAAGTTACAACAACCAACATCATAAGTCATAAGTGTTAAAACCCAAAGGGGGCCAAATACAGGCATCCTTGAAGGAAGTAAATCAGCCTCAGTAATGTTACTGTCCAAACTGGCCAATCTTGTGGCCCTCTCTGTCAATGGCATACAGCTGCAATTAGTACAAGCACTATCCGTCAGAGCCTGTTTGAGGTGTTAGATACCAAGTCATGATGGACATCTGTCGTGGCCATTGCCTGGACTGCGAGGGACCATGCAAGAGGTGCAAATGGAGAGCATGATCTGCGATTTCAAGACGAGGTTACTGTCAAAAATACTATCATCTAACAGGCAGACGCCATCAAGGTAGCACCCCTCAGCATGGGCCACACCCTAGTAGCGTGGGGTAGGGAAACACTTGGCTACAGATCCAAATGAATCAGCAGATATAATGCTGTAAGGCTAGGGATGCAGCAGTAGAGCGAGAAACACTCCAAAAACCAATGCCGATAACACCGTGCGCCGATTTAGAAGTGGAGCGAGATACACAGAAACACGCTACGAATCCAACCAAAAAAATGTGTGCTCCCAGGTCATCCCCTCTCTCTCCCCACACCAGCATCATGGTGACGGGTGAAACTATATAGGTTAATTGAGGGGTTCATCCCACATCATGTCCCCACACCAAAATAAGTGAAAATTAACAAAAAACAAATCTAATGTAAATATATGGCTCCTACAAGTAATTCAGAATGTGCGGAGTAAATGGAGGTACTGAGAGCCACTGGGAGCTTTTAATATTAAGCAGACTGCAGCACATTCAGTCTCCGCATAGAGAAGCATTGTGTTCACACACTAACCTGGGAGTAGCCCCCCCTCTCTTCTTCGTCACCCTCCCTCAGCTGGATGATGTCTTCGTCCTCTTCCTCTTCATCAAGCTCGCTCTCGGTACTCTCGCCTTTCACGTGCACAGCCCCATGCTCCTCCTCACCCTTCACCAGCACACCAAGTCGCTCAGAGGAAGGTGTGCTGTCATCAGAACCTTCCTTCTGAAGCCTGATTGGTCAGAAATACAGGGCAGACTTAAAAACAACAACATATACGTATAATGCAATAACATATATAGATATAAAGATCAATCAGTCACTATGAATGACTGATTGGCATTTGTCAGAAATGCCACACCTGTGAAGGCTTGTCCCTGCATCGTCCTCCTGCATGTCACTTGTTTCTGTCAACTCCTCCTCTGTCTCCTCTGGGTGGGTGGGTGGTGGCCTGGGAAGCTCTGCCCCCTTTGATAGCATCTACACAAACAAACAAAGATAACTTTAGTGTGTGAATGTATGAACGTGTGTGTGTGTGTGTGTGTTTGTGTGTGTGTGTACCTTGTAGTGTTTCTCCAGGAAGTGCTGGTGTTGCTGTTGGACCACCAGCTGCTGCAGGGCTTGGGGAGACTGGGGCAAAGGTGCACTCTGGGTCCGAGCCAAGGGCCGATGGCGAGGCAGTTTGTTGACTGTCCGCATGCCACTGGACACGCCCCTCTCTGCCGTAACCAGCGGTGACTGGCTGTACATGGGGACTGAGTTGTTGGAGGGTCACAGCAGAAAGACAATGAGTTGGATACCTTAACTGGACACTACGGTGGATGTTAGCATAATATGTAGTGCACTTATGCATGAGTGTGGTTACCAGCTAGCATAGCAGTCTGTTGCCTGGCCTGCTCCAGCAGTAGTACATGTTGCAATAACGAGGAATGAGCAGAATGAGAGCTGGGGGGTGGTGTCTCCACATCATGCCCCACCCCTGCAAAGAAACATTATCAAAAATCAAACACATTTCAAAAGTAATTGCATGTTCTCCTCAATAATAAATGACATTGCAACGTACGTGTATTTACATACAAATGTGTTTAATATGTAACAATGAAACCATACTAACTCAAATAATGAGCTAATAGTAAAGCTTACCTGCAGGTAGGGAGGATGTGGAGAGAAACTTCCCTGTTAAAGCTCCGCCCCCGCGCAGTGACTGGATGGCTTGACGCTCAGCCTCTTGCTGGTTAGACAGCTTCTGGGTTTACAGGAACATTACCATGATTACCACACAGTCTAGAGGCCCCAACCTCACAATCACTGGTATGGTAATTTCCAGTGGCAAGGCCCCAGCTTGTAAAACTCATTCATCACAAATCAACAGCACATAATGTGAGACCAGAATATATAGTATGTCTTTATGTGCGCTCATATGCTTTTGTGAACATCATTGTGAATAATGTGTGCATATTTGCTGACCCACCGTGATGTGTGTGTTGGCAGGGAGGCCCAAGGAGATATTTGGCAAGGAGGGCGAGGTGTAGAGATTCAAAGGACTCAGTGTCCCATCAGCACCCAGTGTCTGATGGAGAGATCTCAGCTGCAGACAGACAGACACACACACACACACACACACAGACAGACTGGTTAGTTTAGGTTTCTTGCTCTGGGAAATGTTAGCAGTAGTTGAGAGGGTTGTCTGTAGATTTATCCAAGTTGCTATCTTACCCACTGTACTCATTTCACTAACTGAGTCCTCTTTCCAGTAGCTCGTTATTTGTGCTTTGGCTGCTTACATGCATATTTAATAACTATCTGATAGTTATCAAACACATCTGCAAATAACCAAAATTGTCCAGCTGTTTCACCCCACTTTTTGTTTACACCCCACTTCAGAAAATAAAGAAGTTCATTCACACAAATTGGGGTAAATTGCCATGTTTATCAGCTCACATTTACAAGGTTCATTATCCCTGTTTATGTATGCATAACACTTTCCAGAAATTATGTGCAATATGTAATCCATGTTCACATTTCTAAAATAATTCAATATGACTCGTTAAGCTTGTAGGCAACAACAAACTACTACAGTGGACATAATTCCCATTCTATTCTTTTGGGCGTAGACACCTTTATTAGCAGACAGAGAGGAGGGGACGTGATATTCAGCAAAGGCTGGAATCGAACTGGGGTCGGCTGCGTTTATGGCATGAGCTCTAACCACTCGACCACCTGCACACCCATTTACCCATTCTCCTCTCTATAAAGCACTGTGGTCAACACTTCATCTAAAAATAAATTCTCCCGAAATCTGCTTGAACCAACTGTTGATGGCAACTCAAGCTGTTTGTTCAATGTGAAGAAACAAATGCAATAAATTAAAACCTGTGCTGGATGAGTCAGTGAGTATAACTTTAAATCATAACATGAATTGTTAGGGTGTGTCCTTGTGTTCACCTCAGTCTGGATGTTGGGGACCGATCCCGTGTTGCCGTTGGCAATAGCTGAATTGGAACTGTTGGGACTGCTGGGACCTGAACCTGGAGCACTATTACAGAGAGAGGAGACTGGGCGAGAGACACAGACACACACATCATAAATACTCAAATTTGATTGTCAGTTAAGTTTTGATTTACGGGCATCTCTAGAACCCTTCAAGCATTTTCAGTGAAGCTGCCTGTTTATCCTTCTAAAATAATATGCTATAGCCTGTATTTAAAATGACCGGCATTGGCATCAGCTGACTGCAAACACCTCAACATTTGAGAGAAATTAAACAAAAAAAAGCTGAGTATCTTATTTACAACATTAAGCGTAGTTCTTCAGAGCATCATCCTCTGAACACCACAGGGTGGCGCTTGTAACACCCAAGCTGCAACAAGAAGCCTACAGTCAGGGCTGTAGTGAACTGAACAAATGGGTAACCTAAGTGTCCTGTGGATGAACTGTCCATAACAAAACTTATAAAAAGGTGAGTAAAAACTGGGTTGACTGACTTAGTGTGCGCGTACCTCCCTACGTCAGCCCTGCTACACTGTCCCTCTGAGCTTACTGTATAAAGCAATCCTCCCACATCCCATTTGCTATTAAACTCAGTACCTCAGGCTGCAGTCAGCCAGTCATTTGTTTGTGAAATCTTTTATTGATTTGGGGGACAGTGAAATGCACAATATTAACTATCTGGCTAATAGCTGAGTCGAAGGATTCGATATGTGTGTGTGTGTGTGTGTGTGTGTGTGTGTGTGTGTGTGTGTGTGTGTGCGTGTGTGTGTGTGTGTGTGTGTTCACCTGATATCTCAATGGCTCTCTTCTTAAAGGTACTAATAATAGTTCCATCCTTCCTGCGAAGGAGTGGAGAACTCCGCCTCTCTGCCACCTTCTGCTTCAGTCGTGAACGCACCTTCAGGTTAGGCTCCGACACTGGTTGAGAGACACAGGCAGACAAGGAAAGTAAGAGGGAATAAATGAAACCTGCTCCGCTTGGAGCCACCGATCACCAATCCTTCTTATAGTTATAGTAAAGTCTGTTTGGAATATTGGTTGAATGAAGAGAATGCATTTTTTGTTGAAGTTACAGTATTATGTAATTACTTTTCTGTATCTCTGTTTGCTTTATTGTGAAGTGCAGTGGCTCTGTTTTGCAGAGTATTTTGTGTATTTACGGTGCCAGGTGATTTGCCAACAGGAGCCTATCAGGGCGGACGGGAGCACACGCTGTCTGGTGAGCCTACATTACATTTTGGCTGGCTGCATCTTGGCCGGCTGGCAGGATTGCTGGATAAACAGCTACAGTCCGCGTATTTTAAGGTAGCTTTGGTCTACAGGTCGAGTTTAAGGGCAAGGAGCAGGAAGAGGAAAAGGCATGCAGGTTCTATTCGTTTAAGCTGCCTGGACAGTATTCAGCAGTCCAGAATCTACAGATACCTGGATGTTTTGTTATTGGTTACTATTTGACTGTGTGGCATCATGGTAGCAAATGACGAATCCGGCTGAGCAAGATGTATTTTTTTCTATAATCCATCCAAATTTGTATCATCATCATCTGTAAGACTGCAGCGGCCTAGATACAGTATGAAAGGACACATTGGTTGATTTATTACTCTGCATGTTATTACGATGACTACAGAACAACAGATACAAGTTAGTCAAACAGCGGTTCATCTGATTGTGCCACGACGCACTAAAGAAGATCTGATGATGGTCTGTTTTGACATGTGTTGGTCATGTCTGTGAAGAAAAGTGTTCTGTAAAATTGATTTCCGCTGCTGAACTTCAGATTCCCTTTTGAAATTTCAAGTGTGTATTCATCCCAAATGATGAATGCAGTTGAGTCTGTGAGGACATTTCACTCAGCAGCCATAAACTGTGGCTCAGCGAAAAGAATGGATCCTTCCTTTTTATCAGATGAGATAATTAAATAGGCCCACTTAATTGTCACTCATATCACGCTGAACGGGAGCTGCATTGCCCTGCTGGAAAAAACCAGCTTAGCCCAGCACCAAAACACATCATATGTTGATGCTATCAGAGTCAAGGTCATAGGTTAGCGCTTAGGCTATTGGTAGCATCTGTTAATGAGCTAAGTTGTCAAATGCTTTTGGACTATTTGTTGTATTCAACTGGGAAAAATTCTAACTTTCCAGGGACATGTTAAAGCTACATGCCTTATTCTTTTAGCACGACATCATATATGTAAACATCAACTGCATATTCTAAGACTCTGGTGTAAAAAAGCGTTGGATGGAAACATTACAAAGTCAGATAGATATAGCATCTTAAAACAACTCCTGAAGCTAACATTAGCTTATTGATTATGTTTCCTACAGCTGATAAAGTCCTCGTTTCACCTGGCCAAACTAGTAGTCACAGGCTAGAAGTGGCCTGCTACTGTCTGTTGTCCATCCAGATTGAGCACAAATTAAATCTGATATGTTTTTCATTTAAAACTGAATGTCAATTAAAAAAAACTACTACTACTACAGTTTCCATTATTCTATAAGATTTGAACGACTACAGACATTTGGTGGTAGTAATTTGCAACAATATGGCACAAATAAAATAGCACTCAAGCTAACGAAAACATGCGCAAATCATGATGGAAGTGTGGCATTCTGTGGATCTAGTCACATGATTCAGGTAATTTATAATCTATTCACTGTTTTCTTTGCTTTTTGAATTTTACAAATGCACTGACAGTTCCACCTCAGCCAAGTATAAAAATATTTTATTTCTGGTCTCTACACTCGTGTTCTTCATATGCACAAATTGAAAAGCACACAAACAGGAACAGGATGGAACTGAATTATACGCTTAGCAGACACAGCAATAGTAACTAATGTGGGCTCAGTCAACAGTCAATTCAGGTTCCTGTAGGCACACAACCAGCTTCAGCTTCTGACCTTCGACATCAAATGGACATGTACGGAGAAAAAATGGTATCGGTTATATCTTTGTGCGTGTGCTGAAGGGTGTGNNNGTGTGTGTGTGTGTGTGTGTGTGTGTGTGTGTGTGTGTGTGTGTGTTATCTCTAGGTTTGGGCTACCTCTTCCCTGATGAGTCAGACCCACACTGACTCACACACATACATAAACACACCACACTCCACCTCCGCATAGCCCTTCGTCAAACTACTTTTACATGGCAAGTGACAAATAACACAAACACATTCTCCTTCTATCTCAGTGTGTTTCTCCTACCTGTCTTGCGTAGTGGGAAGTCGTCTTTGCTCTCGTAGTTCCCCAGAAGTGGGGGCAGTTTGTAGGAGGGAGGAGTTCCCGGGGTGTTACTCTGTGGAGGAGAGCCCTGCTCCAGGGAGGTGTGCTGGACTCCCCTGCAAACACACACATACACACACACACACATATGAGAACACAGGAGGAAATCCGACGAGCTGTCTGGTAAAACGGTCACAATATTGAGTAATGAAGTGTCCCAGTAAAGTCATTTTCTGTCGACCTGCTTTGCATACTTTGATTTCATTTCCTATATTTCCTAGAATGCCTTTCCTGTTATTTCCTGTCACTGTGTGTGTGGAAATATTTTCACCATGTCTCTTCTTCAATAGATTGTTATTGCTGAACCATGGTGCAAAATGGATTCAGGGGCTGACACCTACACATAGCGTTTTCTCGTGTTGGATAAGTGAAACATTTCTTGATGAAATGAACTGGACGTGACATCATGTCATTTATAGGCCCGTTTCAGACATGGAGTATATTACAGTTATTACTGTGTTAAAGAGATGGCTTGTTGTCTGCCAAACACTGCTGTCTTATATGTAAATGAGCGTCACTACCTTATTCAGATAAACGTGCAAGCCAGCTGGATCACATGATCTCCTAAATCCATCTTTCCAGGCTTCAGGCTATGCACTTCAGTGGTTTGGAACAATCAGACGCCTTTGAAGAACTACTGGTATCTACAGGCATGGATTTGGTGAGACGGCCATAGAGAGATGCAACTGTTCATCCTCCTAAAGACGTTGGCCTATGATAGACGGTGACAGACAAATGGTTCGTCCAATCCCCTGCCAAGTATATTCTGAAAGTGCTGGCCCCTTTCCAAAGTGTTTCTAGCTGCTTTTTTTCCAAATGGTTCTGTGTAACGAACCATCTGGCATGTCAAGTCATCATTCAGATAAGACGGAGCTTATTCAAAAGGACACCGGCAATATTGTCACTATTATGCATTATGAATTCATGAGTCGGGATCTGGATCAGTATATCTATTCAATTTGTACATCCATCTATGCTTTTTAAACCACACGAATTTGATTACTTGAATTGTACTTTGTAAATATTGATAAGTATCATTACGGGAACCAGATATTTATCCATCTTGGCACGATGGTTTTTCTCATATAACCTTGGTAACTAGTTTCCCGAATTATTTACCTATGAACTGGAAGTCCACACATATTTTCTGCATTTCAATTTCACATCTCATTTCTTAAAAAGCTTCTTTAAAAGTTTCGAGATACTTGGGCCATGGTTTAGAAACCCAGTTAAACTCTCAGTGAGTGTCAGAGCTGCTGGGGTCAGACTATAGACTGTTCAAGCTTCTCAACGTAGAGCAGGAGCTGACACTCCATGACAGGGCACCTGACAGTTCACATTTGACAAACGAATTTCTCATTGACACAGTCCAGTAGTGCTGGGCAATAGGGCTTTAGAATAATGCTGTAATAATTTAAGGCTATATTGTGATATGTGATATATGTGCCACTACTGTGAAATCTATTAACAAGTGGGTACAGACAAGTATTAGAACAAGCAGAAAAGCTCAGAAAATGACATCACTTTCAATAATGCGAGTGATCTGTCCAGGGACAGGTTGAGCCCTCACCAACACTTTGGGGAGAAGGAATGGTTCAGTCCGCCAATGCCCGGCTCTTTCTTATTGAGAAGGAACTCCTGCAGCTTCAGTTTTACCTCTGTACTGGCAATGGCACCTTCCAAATAAAATTGAGGAGAGAGGACAGTGTCAGGACACTCTACTGTCTTTATAGGGGTGGCTTGCAGACGAAAATGAGCTTTTTTGCTAACTCTGGCATATTTACATTTTGAGTGCACACTGAAAAATGTCAATTGATGTGCATTGTCCCTTTTAAATAAACAAATAAAAAAAAGACACAAAGCAAACATGTGCAGAGCGTGATAGTAAAAGCAGTGGTGTGACAGACATACTCTCTTTGCCTTTCTCTTTGTTCCTCAGCAGCAGCAGTTGTTGCTCCAGTCGGTGTTTCTCCTGCTCTTCGTGTCTTTGTTGCTCTAGTTTCCTCTTCTGCTCCAGCTCCTGTTGCCGCTTTGCTGCCAACAGCTCTTGTTGTTGCTTACACACATACATACACACACACACATATACCCCTTAGTCACAAATAAACCAACTGGCGAGCCTAGAGATGAGAGAAAGCGTTGTGTCCTGTGGACTAGTCAGAGACAAACCTGACTAGCTACCTTCAGGTGTTCCTGCAGCTGGACTTCATGCTGTCTTGTGAGAACTTCGTGTTTTTTCTGGAACTCTGCAAACAGCAGCTGTTTCTGGAGCTCCTGCTGCTGTTTCAGTAGTACAAGTTCCTGCTGGAGCTGCTGCTCTCTTAGGCTTGTGTCCACCGCTGGCACACCCCCAGAGAGAGACCCCACCCTGGGCTCTGTCCGCAGATCCACTGGGCCTCCACTTCCTCCTCCACCTGGGCCTTCTGCCGGACCCCCGTCTGGTGATGGAACAATGAACAAGAAGTCAGCATTACTCATCCTGATCAATTGCTGACGTCTGTTGTCCATTTTGTATGCTTGTTTTTGTAATTTTGACTGAAAGTATAGAATATTTTATTGAAATCATGTCTTTGTTTGTCTTTGTATCATATTGTCATGCTCTACCTTCTGTATTAATGGCTTCCCAGTGTAAAACTAACACACTGGTTGCCTATAACTTGGAAACCAATTATAACATTCTGAAAACATTATGAAACTAAAAAAAGACCCCTGGAAATGATCCTTTACAGCCTACAACTTGGCCAGCTGAGTCATTTGACAGAGCTTCCGTGACTCTACAAATCAACCCCAAAGGCCAAGGTCTGCTTGAAATAGACAACCCTGTACAATGTGTTTTATGATCACATCAGATGGAGAAAGTGTTTAAAGCTCCTTTCAATAAGTTTTTTTGACAAGCTTTCTATCATGCGTATGACACAATGATCATTCAGATATGGGGATAATGGCCACACTTTGCAACCATCGTTCCATATAGATAATCATGTTGTTGCACAGTGGTGCAAATCGACATCTTGATGGTCAAGTTGCTTCACTGCATGAAGTGATACCTTTACACATACCTTAGCACTCTCAAAGACCCGCGGAAGTGGCCCAAGAATAATTTTCTCAAAATAACCTGAAACAGGCTTAGATATCAAACCCACTGTCATGGTTTTCATGCCAGTATTCTACTATTCAGTAAGAGACAAGGTCAAATAGAAGTTACCTGAATGCAACTCCAGTTATATAAGTGTATAGATTAGGATCAATCTATGTAACTGTCGCTGCACACGCTACTGCATGACTATGGATGCATCCCTCTAGTAATGCCTCAGTGCTAGCAGCGCATGGATCTCGACCCTGAACTAAATATCGTGGCATGGAGCCGGTGGCCCAAACTTTTTTGTGTACTTGTTGTGGCTGTGTACTTGAAAGAGCTCAGCTCAACTAGATTTGTCAGCCTGACAATAGCAAAATACAGGCAAGAGGTGATTTAAGGAATATTTTCAAACGTGAAGTCTTCAGCTCCAACCAGCATAATCACAAATAAAAAAAAAATCACACAGCTCCTCTGAAGTCTTACATATACATTGTACACAAACTTTGATCTGTTAAATCAGCTCAGTTCCCATATAAGTAACTCGTGAAACCATCCAAAGACCCTAAAAATAGACCCAGAAACCTCTCAGACAGTCAACTGGTCTACTTACAGCAGACATTTTAGGTGGCACCCACTTAATCAAACCCCTGTTAAAGCAGGAACACACCGGGCCAACCGTTGGCCGCCTGAAGCGTTTGGGGAGACTCGGACGAGTTCGGGAACAAATCTGTTTGGTGTTTTCAGCTGCGCTGGAAGCTTTTGGAACCGCGCAGACAGCGTCTGCTCCGATTCAACATGCAGAGTCTGAGGAGGTTGGCTGTCGGCCGTCTGAGCCATTGGATTCTCTGATTGGTTGTGTGCTAGCTGTATGATCATTCTGATTGGCGGTGTGCTAGTAAATCAGCACGGTGTGTGGGAGGGGCGGAAGTGTTGATGGTAAACAAACCATATAACCACGTCTTCGTATAATAACGAGCCCGAAAGCACACAACGCAAGTGTCAGCTCAGCACTTAATCATCTTTCAGGTAATGCCAATTATTTCGACCACAAACGTCTTCTCAGGTTGAACGAATACCAAACCAATACTGTGTGCGCTTTGTTTTTATATGCACTCCATCCCGTCATTTCCTGTTTTCACGTTTTGGAGTACTGGTACGGGACCTGCAAGCGCAGAACGTACACGCGACTGTGGAGTTGGAATCACGTCAAAGCGGTGTGTTCAATGCAACTTTTCTGCGAAACGGGTCAGACGAGAGGCAACGTAGCGGTTAGATAAAGGCAGTTGGCCGTTGGTTTCAGTCTGGGCGGTGTGTGGGGGACTTTAGAGACATGCAGCTCCCCCTCAAGGACCAGAGGACTACCTACTCACCAGCCTCTCCACCTCCTCCTCTCTGCTCGCTCGCTGTTCCTACCGGGCTCTGCATGCCCGAGGGTAGGCTGCTCTTCACCTCCACCACTGCAGGACATAGAGGAGAGAGAAAGACAGAATGATTGATTTGACTGCATGATTGATTAGTTGAGCGCAGCAGCGGATAGCACTGACTTAGAATTACCCCAGTGTTATCTTGACTTTAGCCCAGACCAAATTCAGTGTGGCTACTCTAAAAGGCACTGCTGAAAATGTTAACATGGTCCAGACAAATTAGGAAAGAAAGAAAAAAAGAAGGATTTCCGGATCAGCCGTTGGACAAATGAACGTTAAGCGTTAAAACAGTAATGGTGTCCCTCCCCTTAATTAGTAAAGAAATGCGCAACCTTACACTGATCTGGATTTGTAGCCTCTACTTGAGCTAATCATGATGATGGATTAATACTGATCTCCTTATTCAGGCATCAGAGTGGACAACTCTCTGTGCTCACTCAGTGATAAGCATTTTAAGAATGTTTTGGAACATTGACAATTGCAAAATATACCAATTCTGATTAGCCTTCATCACACACTCTCTACAGTCAAATTTCCTTTAAGATGTAGCCCCATATTTAACCAAATTTTCAGAAAATTGCAAAAGAAAACAGGAACAAATGCACATCTATGCAATTTGCAATATTTATGCAAATATTTGGAATTGGGCATCAACAGTTGGTAGCATTAACTCTCCAGTCAGGATTCATTAAACCACTGCAGAGGAAGGGGGCATATACATTTGATGCAGTTAAAGTAAAGGTAGTATAAAGCAGTTGTAATATGATGTAATCTGATCAAATTGAGTCCACTCAGAGGCTTAATTGCATTACGGGCAATGAAGGCACCAGGTTTTGTGTTATAGGACTGACATGATAGACCAGTGGACTGCAAAACCTGCCTATATCACCCACAAGTCAGCCACTGACTGACATCACTGGAGGCATTTTATCATATTACATGCAGCATCCTTTGAAGCCACTTATAAGTGACTTATACTTTTTTCACATATTCAGGAGTACTCCCCAAAACAAAGAATGTGGAACAATGGCAGAAATATGGCATTTTGGCTTGTTTCACCCCACCGGCTCAAACAGATCAGATGTTTTGCGTATCCTCAGCTGACGTTTAAGTCACGTACGTCATGATTTATTCACTAAGTCTATTTCCATTGCATTTCATTTAATTTTGTTTGTATTGATACACGTACTATTCTGATGCAAAACTTGAAAATGCATATAAATACAGGTGGATTAAAACACACTTTCTGTATGTGGTTATTCAGGCTTCAATGCTAAGAATTTTCCACTTAGATCGGAAGCTCCAACAAGCTTAACTGCTCCAATCAGCTTACATGATCACTTGCATGTGAGTGTGAGAGAGAGAGAGAAAGAGAGAGAGACAGAGAGAGAGCGAGAGAGAGTGAGAGAGAGAGAGTGAGAGAGAGAGAGAGAGAGAGAGCGAGAGAGAGAGATTGGTTGTGTGCAGTGTAGAGAGCCAACAGGTGAACACATGGCCTGATACAAACAGACCAGGGAGGCAGGGAGAGAAGTGAGTGGGGGATTTTTAGTGTACCATCATGATCAGCACCTACAGATGTGTCCTTGAGCAGGCCAGTGACCGTGACCTGCCACAAGTCTCTGGTGACTGCTCTCTCCTGGCCTCGGCTGACCCCTGTTATTGGATCAGGATACTTCCTGGAAGTTGCTACGCTGAGACATGTTGGGATGTCTGCTGGCCAAAGAGGAAATTCAATTAGGACTAACCTACTGTTGAGTCTGACCTTTGAGCTTTATATACTCTCCCCGATTGGTCACCAGCCATTCTTTGCCACATCCTCTCTGCTTTTGCATCACGTGGGTTCCAAGCTAATGAAACACCAACATCCACAATAGGGAAAAGCCTATTAGCCAAGGTCTCGAGAATTGTGACTAATTAGAGGAGGAAAGATTTCATCATTTCAGATTTTCATTATCTTTTGTCACAACCTGACCGGTGACTTCTGACCTTTGACATGAGGGAGAGAAACATGATAGATAGATAATGGGTAACAGGGCTGCTGTACTCAAATTCAATGTCAGGGGCTCAGATAGCCTCACATGTATTTCTGACTGAATCTTGGGGATTAGAAAATTTCCCCCATTCATGCACATGTGAAGAAGCTTTCCAGTTTCAGGTTTGCTAGTTTGTGACCATTAGGTTGGCTCAGTCAAGAAAGTTGGTAAAAAGTCCAAAAACTGAGAGCTGGGAATAAACAAAGCTGTGTGTGTGTGTGTGTGTGTGTGTGTGTGTGTGTGTGTGTGTGTGTGTGTGTGTGCGCGCAGCCACTCACATCTAAATTACCTAAACAAATATTCTGGCGTTTCACTGTGACGCACGTGTCTCCCCTTCAACTACAACACACACAGTGTCCCTGTGTACGTGTGTGTGTGAGAGACCGGTCTGTGAGTGTGTGTACAACAGTCTGTTTGGCAAGAGAGCAGCATTCCACAGCAGCCAGCGTCTGACGTCAAACTGAAGACATTTATAGTCTGGTAAACACGCGCGCACACACACAGACGCACGCACACACACAAACATACAGTTTGACAAAGAGGCAACGTTTCAGTCGGTCATGTCTGTCAAAAAGAAATGAAAGACCGACTGTGCATCCAGTCAGTGAATCTTGAAGAATTGAACACAGACTGGTGATTATACCTTGTGCCAACATGCACCACAGAGAACTTTAAAGACACAATATGCATTCAAATCACTCGAACTTTGTTAGTTGTCTACTGACATTATCCAGAAAGTTTCCAGCAATGCTCAAAGCCAGAGAGAAGATATATACACTATCTTGCCAAAAGTATTCGCTCACCTGCCTTGACTCGCGTATGAACTTAAGTGACATCCCATTCTTAATCCACAGGGTTTAATATGACGTCGGTCCACCCTTTGCTGCTATAACAGCTTCAACTCTTCTGGGAAGGCTTTCCACAAGGTTTAGGAGTGTTTATGGGAATTTTTGACCATTCTTCCCGAAAGCTCATTTGTGAGGTCACACACCGATGTTGGACAGGAAGGCCTGGCTCTCAGTCTGCGCTCTGATTCATCCCAAAGGTGTTCTGTCCGCTTAAGGTCAGGACTCTGTGCAGGCCAGTTAAGTCCATCCACACCAAACTCTCTCCTCCAAGTCTTTATGGACCTGCTTTGTGCACTGGTGCACAGTCATGTTGGAACAGGAAGGGGCCATCCCCAAACTGTTCCCACAAAGTTTTGAGCATGGAATTGTCCAACATTTCTTGGTATGCTGAAGCATTCATAGTTCCTTTCACTGGAACTAAGGGGCCAAGCCCAGCTCCTGAAGAACAACCCCACCCCATGATCCCCCTCCATCAAACTTTACACTTGGCACAATGCAGTCAGATAAGTACCGTTCTTCTGGCAGCCGCCAAACCCAGACTCGTCCATCAGATTGCCAGATGGTGAAGTGCGATTGGTCACTGCAGAGAACATGTCTCCACTGCTCTAGAGTCCAGTGGCTGCGTGCTTTACACCACTGCATCTGATGCTTTGCATTGCACTGGCTGATGTATGGCTTGGATGCAGCTGCTCAGCCATGTAAACCCATTCCATGAAGTTCTCTACGCACTGTTCTTGAGCTAATCTGAAGGCCACATAAAGTTTGGAGGTCTGTAGCGATTGACTCTGCAGGAAGTTGATGACCTCTGCGCACTATGCGCCTCAGCATCCGTCATTTTACGTGGCCTACCACTTCATGGCTGAGTTGCTTTCGTTCCCAATCGCTTCCACTTTGTTATAATACCTTTGAGTATAATACCAAAAAATATTCAAATTAATTGTTATGTAAGCCCAAGAAAAGCAATGAATAATCGCATTTAAGTACCTAAAATGATCACATTCTGCATTTTTGTTTAAACACCAATTAATGTCGGTCAATTGACTACTTGTTGCTAAATCGTCCAATTGTGAGTTAAAGCCTGTCATGTTTTTGATTGGACCACTGGAGTGGACATCACCAATTCATTCCAACAACTGTGGACTTACAACTTCTGCCTTTGACAAGACCATTCCTGCTTTAAAGTGACAGTGATCCAGACTGCATCCAGATATTAAAGGCTGCTTGCAGTTATACTTACTCGCTGTCTAAAGCCTCTTTCCTGCGACACAGGAAACATTTTATGTGTCCTCTTTATGCGTAGCTCGTCAGGGAAGCTACAAACGCTCAGACCTGACACGTGATCTCTGGACTGTATAGTTTTGGAACATATGAACTAAGCAACAGAATGGATGAAGATGGAGACTAACCAGAAACGAAATTGGTCTAGTTAGTGGAGAACATCTGTTGTTTTCGCAGCTTATCAATCTTCAGTGATGTGAAGACTGTGAACTTAAGTTTTCTCTTTGCTCCTTCAGTTGTTTTCTCTGCCTATGTTTATCATCTACGGCTGTAAAGAAAGACGCTGCAATATTTGTTTGTGAATATTTTGTAATGTCATTCACCAATAAATGTTCATAATACACAAATAGAGAAGACAGAGGTGTGTAGCTGGAAGTCCAGTCTGTGTTTTCTGTCCCTCATATTTCTCATTGCTGTGACTGCTACTGCTGCAAGGTATTTCTGGAAACCAATATTCGTCTTTTCGCTTCTCTCTCTCTCTCTCTCTTTCTCTCTCTCTCTCTCTCTCTCTGTCTCTCCCTGTCTTGTTCGTTCTGCATTGCTAAAAGAAAATAGGCACTATGACATCAGCCCTGCAAAACACTCTAAAAAAAAAAAAGCCAGAGGAGAGAGAG
>CAEMYA010000065.1:191330-216279 GCA_903131615.1 Diplodus sargus | reverse complement strand
AGAGAGAGAGAGAGAGAGAGAGGGGAGAAAGAAAAAGACAGAGCAGCAGAGAGAGTGAGGTAAAAATAGTATAATGGCTGTTTGTACTTTGGACAAATTAGAAGCTTAGAGAGAGAGAGGAGTCACATGTGTAGTGTTGCTATAGAGACTGAGGCTGGGTCAGAAGTATTATGGGCTGGCAGACAGTAGGTCATCCACAGCTGATGCTGTCTGTTGTGTTACACCGAGCTTTATATCTTTGACAACATCTGGTTCAATCATTCACACATCAAGCATGCAGATTTTTAAAGAAGCCATGGCGATATTATTTGTATTGACAACGGGTCAAATGACTATGTGTAATGTGAAGGAGTCACATGAATGATCAACAACTCTGCGGTTCCCCTCAACAAAGTGTTTTAACATCTTTCGGCTCATTATTTTGGTTGACTTGGAGCATTTCAGCATCTTTCACTTCATTATTTCCAGAGCCGGCCAGTCCAATACGCACACTACCCGAGATGCAGAGGGTCCCACAAGGTACACAAGGGCCCACCTCCCCCTCATGTCAAAGTGGATGTCAATGTTTATAACTGAGAGATGAGAGTACGAGGAGTCACTATCCTTCAGGTCATGAGAGGTGGAAAAAATATTCGACAAGAGAATGAACTGCAGGAACCGCAGTCAGGTAAACTTGTGAATTTCCCTTCTCCTAGTGCGATATCAGCAGTTAAATGCCATATAAGTTCACGTGCGCTAGCTGTCAGTGCCAGTCCACCTGACTGCAGTCTGTCCGTCTTGTTAACATCAGCTGGGCTGGGCAGTGAATCTTTTATCTGTCTGCATCTTGCTCACTGTGGTCTGTGACTTAATGCATGACAGAAGTGAGAGTGAGATCGGCCTGCAGTGATTTATTACGTTTGATAAATGTCAACGGGCCGAGGTGTTCATAAGCTGCAGCTCGAGGAGACAGCCGCATCACGCCAACATGCACTCATATGCACAAAGCGAAACTCTCGCTTTCCAGCAGCAACTGCACTGTCCACTCCACTGCATATAAATAATAAACTCCTCTTTGGTGCACATATTATTAAAACAGGACAATGATGAGTTGGGCTCTCAGTTAAGGTTTAGTCACAGGAGTAAAATACACACATGTTCATAATGTGATTGTCCTGTGGGAAAAACATATCAAAAAAACATTTTAGCTTTGTTGACAATGTATTTTTCAGCTACTTCAAGAGGATATTAAAAAGTTTATTTAGCTTAAAAAGTTGAATTTTCTGAATTCAAAGGGGATGGAAAATTGTATTATGAAAGGTAACTAGTGACTGAAGCTGTCAAACAAATGTAGTGGATAATTGTAGAGGAAGGACGAGGGGTGTCACTTGTCACTGTTAAGCAGTGGGCAATGGCAACGGGTTCACATGGCTCACTGGTCGGGTACGAGGGCCCCTTATCAGGATTTTGCTTAAGGCCCCAAGGAGCTGATTATTTTGGTTGACTTTGAACACTTTACCAACTTTCAGCTCATTGATTAAGATTAATTGGAACAAAAGGGTCAAATCTTTCCCCCAAGTTGGTAGAGATCAAAAGAAAGCTACAGAGTAAAATACAGCAGTCATTTTTGTTGTTTGGATAAAAACAAGACTAAATAAATATTAAATATTTTCAGTCACAGATTCTTCGTCACTAGCTGTGTGGTTCAGAATGTCTTTCTACCAAGTTAAGCAACAGCATCACTAAACATCATACCTCATATGAGATGCAGAACCAGTTTTAGAGAACAAATGTGATAACATCATTAAAGAGCAAACACAAGAATACATAGCATCTCCAACCCCAACCGTCAAGTGTCTGTGAGCCAGTCTGAACAAACACACAAACACATATAAACACTGTCCTGGGTTCACAAGTGAACCAACAGTGTAATTGCAGCCGAAAAGAAGATTAGAGTGAATGTTGTGTCCTGCTTGTACCAATTAACAACCTGCGGGCATCAAGAGGTGGCATCAGGCCGCACTCCAAATAGGCCCGCCCAACGTCAGCAGCCACATTGTTCAGCAGCCTTTACTGTACCAAATCATCCACAGGTTGAATTCACACAAGAGATATATTTACTACTTTTGTTGTGTTTTGGTATTAAATCAATTCCCTAAATCTAAAGGTAAAGACAAAGATAAGTGCCTGCGAGTTGGCTGAACTCTTAAGAGCAGCAAAGTTTGCAAAAAGTGCTGTTCGAAGTCTCAAAAGGTTCCCAGAGAAAGGTTATCCAACCTCCCTAAACTGACGAGGAGCAGCGTAGAGAATGGATGGAAATCACGAGAGAGTGATGATTTACGGAAGAGCGCCCGGAGCGTTCTTGCCCCTATTTCTCTACAAACGTGAAAAGGAGATATTGTTGTTTCAATGAATGACTTTTTTTCTGTCTGCATGTCCACATGTTTTCAACACGGGGCAAATACCTGTGTTTCAGGAATCTTCGAGTCATGTTGATGGGACATTCTATGCCTTATTAATGTCAAAACAAAATGAGCATGAAAAAAGGTAATACCAATTTAACAATCACACATGATGATTTGGTAGTACAGTTCCTATAATTTATAGGCTTCAGGGGATGTAAACAGGAAGCATACTGCATCAGTGTATTCAGTGAGTTAGCTCTGGGATAAAACTCGAGCACAGTTTGTTTTAGCCTATATTTGCTCACATTTTGGTAAACAGGCACCGTTAAAAGGATGCCGAATTAGTTATTAGCTGTTTCTGTTAGCAGTGCATTCCTGTGTATACAGTCATCAATTACTGGATGACTTTCATACTGAAAAAACTCAAAAATGTGATTATTCTCAAGCAAGTTCTGCAGTTATAGTTTTAGTTTTTTGGTCATTTCTAAGCAAATGTATGTTTGTTTATTGGCACTGTACTCTATGTTGAATGATATCTTCGTAAAGTGTAAAATCACACTGAGTGTGAAAGAATGTTCATCATGTGCATGTTCAGGACACAGAGAAAGAATAGGAACTGTGCCGCAAAGTGTAGCAGTCACTATGGATTTAGAATGAGTATTACTTGCCTCAATAAACTGTCTGACAGCCTCAACTGCTCCAAACGCGGACCATGTTAATAACTGTGTCAAACAACCAACTAACAGCAGCATGCCCCTGCCCCTTCCACCCCACACAGCATCTTAGCCTCACATCCCCGCAGTCTGAAACCCTCTGACCATAAACTATGGTCACATTCTTACATTCTATTCCATCAACAAAACAACTGAGCCTACGCAAATATCTTGTCATTCGGGGAATGTTTTTTACATTCAAGCTTTAGTCTGACGAACCCATCAAACCTCCAGCGCTGAGCAGCCCCCCTCCCCACCTCTCCTTTCCCAGAGATGACTCACCGGTGGTGGGCATGGCAATGCTGGAGCCCCTGTTGTCACTTAGGAGCTCCAGAGGCTGGTGGCTGTCTGTGCTGGCGGAGGAAAAACAGGACTCAGTCTCATAGATGGTCTGCAACATGGCGCACAATCCTGACACCGTGGGATGCAACAGCATGCCAAGACAAGAAGCAGCACTTTATTTTGTCACAAAAAATGACAGTCAGTTCCTCTTCTGGGAAAGCAGCATGGCTTAGTGTAGGACTCAATTTGCTAAGGATAGTGGGAAACCAGCATTAAAACGTAGTTTCAAAAATACTGAATCATAGATGACTCATTCTGGGGTGAAACAAAATTGAAAACTTTCAAATGTTTTCTGTGCTTTTATAATAAAAATGATTAAAAACAGTTAGTGTGAATTCCGTTAAAAATTCCGGAGGGAACTCAGAAAACTCCTCTGTGCTTTTATTATGTAATCCAGCAGAGGTAGCCTGTTAAGGCTGCAGTCTGATTTTTGCAGGTAGTCTCTCTCCCTTTCAGTTGTCCTGGAGCTCCTACTGGCTCTGGCTCCTGGTCCGCGCTGTGATGACCAGTAACAGACACTTCAGACAAAATCCTCCTTTGTAGTGTTGTGGCCTCGGCTGCAGGTTTGAAAAACACCCTCCTCTGCTTGCCTCAGAATGAATAAAAAATCAAAATGTGGCTTTCTGGTCTACATCACCTGGAGTCCTGATCCATGCACAACACTTTGCTCCTGAAACAGTGGCTGGTATGTTGCAAAAGGTAGAAAAAAAAGTTTGTTTCCTCTGGCGCACTGGACATTCTCTCAGTCCTTACCAGCCAAATTGAATGAGCAAAACCAAGAGCAGGAAGGAATCAATGTAATCTCGTTGCTGTGTGTATTTCCATGAACTGAGAAGTGATGGAAGGGATCGGTTGGAGAGTGGTGCTGCTGCAGCCTCTCCACCACTTCCCACCGCTAACAACACAACAAAAACACAGAGACGAGGAGAAGACGAATTCCCCTGCTCGGGTGCATCAAAGGATCCTCATGCTGCTCTCCTCCTGTACGAGAGGGAGAGGAGAGGACGAGGAAGAGGAGGTGGAGGAGGAGCGGGAGGAAGAGGAGGAGAGGCGAGGATGTAAATAGCTTTGGGAGAGCGCTCCCCGAGGTTCCATGCTTCCAAAATTAGAACGAGGCGCTGAGAGAATGACAGAGAGAGGGAAATGGAAAGAAGGAGGGAGCAGAGCAGTAGAATAAAAAAAAAAAAAGAAGAAGAAGAAATGCAACGAGAGGAAAGGCTGGGCTCAAGAAGACGAGCGGCAAGTTAGAATCCTCCCAGCAAAATAAACAGCCACGGATCACACGGTGTCCTCTTATCCCTCGCTTGAAAACACACAAAAAGAGGCAGGCTGCTGCAGAGCCGAGCGCTGTACAGCGACCAGAAACAGCTGCTGGTCAGACAGCTAATATTCACTGTCTGAGAGTCCTTGGTGTGTGTGTGTGTGTGTGTGTGTACAGGGGAGTGTGTCTATGACGCTCTTTGAGCTGCTGAATGAACGCTGAGAAAGGGAGAGAGGAGACGGAGGGAGGAGGGAGAGCAGGAGCAAGAGGCTGAAAGTAGATCACTGGGTGGTGAGGAAGATAGACGCATGAATAGAAAGTCAACAACGGCGTCTTTGGATTCAGTGAAAGCTTCACAACGAACAGAAAGGTGAAGGAGGAGAAGATGAGGACTATCTTTAACAGCCACCCAACTTCGTTCATTTCCCCCTCCACTGCATGTTTCTGGTGTTAAGACGGGGTGACTTTTTTAAAGATTAAAGAACACGAAGGGGAGAAAGGAGCGGAGAAGAGAAGCATTTACTAACACAGGAGATGGGGGGTTGATGGAGGGACTATAGCTGAAAATAGCCTGCCTGGGAGGAGGAGGAGCCACAGATAAAAATAGACGGAAAGGGAGCAGTAAGCCTACAGCTCTGGGGTGGGGTGGCGGGGGTTGTGTGGGGGGATGGGGAAGCGTTCGGCGCTGTCATGTTTCTGCAGCACACTGCCCAGAGATCAACTGTCAATCAGATCGTGTGGGCAGGGCTGCAACCTTTTCCTCCTATGATTGTGTGTTGGTGCAGTCGGAGTTCCAGAAGGTGGAGATGGACAACTTTATAAGCATGGTGGCTGTGCTCGCTCACGCTGCAACCTTGTCTTTTCCGTGCACTATGTTTGATAAGATTCAACTTGTGGCTGATGCCCCATTTTCATTCGGCTGGTGGTGTAAAGGACAGCGATGCTGGCCTTCCAGTTGGTCCCACCACATTGGTCAGGACTGAAATGTCTGAACATGTTTTCATAAAGTGCCACCAGCAGGTCAAAGTCTTCAATCATCCAGTGAATACGACAACATCTCTTGGATGGTTTCTCCATTTTGACGAGACATTCAGTGGATGAGTCCTGGCTTTAGTGGTGATTCTGCATTCCAATATTTTGGTATGATTTTGGAACAAATAATTGCAACATGGGTGACATTCCAATCCGACACAGCTGTACTTCATATAATGCTGATTGGCAAACATGCAAAATGAATGAAATAATGAATGCTAATTTTGCAAATAATAGCATTTCTTAATGCCAAACTAATGAATAATAAATGGTGCACATGGCACATAGCATATTATTGTTATTTGTTTTTATATCCAAGGTTTGAGGTACCATTAGAGAGTTTGTCCACCAGAGAGCACCGAGAAATTGATTTTTACACTGTAATATTTCCTGCTTAGTTTATTTTTATATTTTGTCATAATTCAAAGACAAAAAAAAACATGCTACCAATGTAGCCATTTCTGTTTAAGTTGTGACGTTTTCGAAAATATGTAATATTTGATGAAATATCGTAAGTCATATTTTCAAACGTTCAAGTATGGATACCAGTATTGCCTCAGAAATACACTACTGGTTGCGATAAATCAATATCAGCTCTCGGTACAAGATGGTTTTAAATACTAAGTTTTACATAGGATGATAATTTATTTTTTTGCACTGGTGCGCAAAACTTTTTCATTTAGGTGCACCTAATTTCTTGACACCTTATTCAAATGTTTGTAATTATTTCTACATCACAGTACACAAACAATACATTGCACTAGCCCCCACATATGCGTTGGACGCAGAATCAAAGCAGTCCACAAAACAATCCTGTGAATCCAGTTTTGTCACAAGGCAGCCACTTTGCATCACTTTGCATTAATAAGCAGTACTTCCAGAAACGGTCTAGAGAATGACATTTCTACTGGCAGATGAATGTACGTATTATCATATCATGCAACCCTGACATGCAGGCTGACAACTCGATGATATACAGTAGGTTATGGTCACCTATCAATACTATCAGCAAACTCAAAACCATGTAAAGGACTAGACTGTTTTTTATGGTAACTTATGTAGATGGCACATTTCTTGAAAAAAGCAGGGCAGACTTTGGTTGAGCTGGCAAGAAATTAAACAACTGGCATAAAGGTTGACATTTTGTCAAATACAGCTATTTGCTTTCTTAAGACCAGCTCTCTGCTGCCTGCTGTGTTCCGTGATACGCCTCGGTTACAGTAGGAAGCTACAGCCATGAGCCACTTATTTTAGCATTAGGACTGGCAAACAGGGGGTAAAGCTTATAAATCTTGGCTGTGTCCAATGGTAACAATGACCACTGAAGCTCACCAGTGAACTTGTTGTATCGTGTCTGTTTGATCTGTGTAAATACCACAGACAAATCTGAGCATGGCCAAGAAATAGTCATTCATTATCCACAACCACTTATCCCTTACAGGGCTGCAGGGGGCTGGAGCCCATCCCAGCTGACATTGGGCAGGCGGCGGGGTACACCCCGGACAAGTTGCCAGTTCATGTCATGGCTGACTTATAGAGACCAACAAGCAATTCAGAGTGACCGATTAACCTAATTTGCATGTCTCTGGACGATGGGAGGAAGTGTGGGAGGAACTGTTGGAGAACCCCCGCAGGCACAGGGAGGAGAACATACAAACACTGCAAACAAATGCAGCTGCTCCGTAGTCTGGTGGTATGACAGGATATACCTCTGTATCTTTTGCCAGATGGCAGCAGGGTGAACAGACTGTGGCCAGGGTGGGTGCCGTCTTTTATACCAATCTTAAAACACTTAAGTAAAAATGTTACTTAATCCAACAGCAGCATTTTTAAAGGTGCATCACACGTGGGAAGTGCGTCTGTCACTCTGAACCCTAATGCTGCACTGCTCCTTTTTCTCACATTGCTGTCAGTGTGGATATTATTAATTGAAACTGCTGGCTGCTATTTATAGTAGTTGTTTGTTCAATTCAGCAGCTCAGTCAAAGTGAAGCTGTGCCTAAAGGAATAGGTTCCAATGTTTAAACGGAGTGCTGTGGGATGTCACTGACTGCTGGAGTGCATGGATTACAAAAACCAAAGGATCCGAATGAATCAGGCTTTATGCAACCAGTGCTAATACATATTTTAAAAAGTCTTGCATGGGCGCTGTACAATGTGTGATATAATGGGTAGATGATTCTGACTATTCATCAGTCGCCTCTGTAATGCCTGTTTCCTTTCCAGGAATGATCATTTTTCATTAAATCATTTTATCATCACCTTCATCCCACCTCCTCTTCATCACCTTCATCGCCCTTATCACCCTCACCTCCTGTGTAAACAGCTCTGTGTGTCCTCAAGCAGATTTAAGGCTGCCTCAGTATGACTCACATACAGACAGACTAAATACACTGCAAACACTGAAAACTCATTTTTCACGTCCTATAATGTTTTACATAGACTTGAGCTGATGCATTGCTTCTCTGTTATCCAGTTCTGTGATTATTTATCAAAATACTTTTTCTATTATCATCATAACATCGTCATTTCACATCATTGTGGCAGCCAGAGAGACAGAGAGATGTGACTGACCAGGCATCATGTCTGACATGCTGCCACATACTAAACACATCTGTTAAAAGGTGTGTGTGAGAGTGTGTGTGTGTGTGTGTGTGTGTGTGTGTGTGTGTGTGTATGTGCGTGCCTACTGCAGTAGCTCGGTGGATGACTCATCTCTGCGTTTCTATTTGAGGCACATCAACCCCTGGAGTCATACTGCTGTCTGTGTGTGAGTGTGTGTGTGTGTGCGTGCGCGTGTGCGTGTGTGTCTATGTGTGTGAGTGTGTGAGTGTATGCGTTATGTACTATATCTGTATCCATGACAACCAGATCATACAGTCAGTCAGCAGTCAGTCAAGTCACTCAGTCCGAAACACAGGCGTCATAGAAATACCTGAGGGCGCCTTACAGATGTCTTGACTTTGTTCGGCCAAATAATTCATTTGTCAACCACTGATTGTCAACAAACACAAAAATACAGCTATTAATACGTGCATTATGTACTAGACAACTATATGGAACAGTAGGTGAGAAGTAGAGCTTGACAATTTATCGATTCTATATCCTTTGAGAGATGTGAGTTTAAATATCGTTTTAGATTGGCCTTAACTTACTTAGTCATTATATCCATATTACTGCCATTTATTTTTAGTATTGCATTTATACTTTGGGAAAGTACCAACTGTGATCCCTTCAATGTTGTTTCAATATTGAAATCAAGGTACTGGGACAAAAATGGCGATATCTGATTTTGTTGCCCCATTCTAGCATTCATCAAGTGCTTTGGCAGAGATTTTTAATATAGTATTGCAATAATAATATCTGAGTATTATTCTAAGGCCATATGGCACAGCCCTAGTGAGAACCCCCCTAAATAATCTCATGATCTTCACGTGTGCTGATGTCTTCTTTTATGTATAACTTGAATACAATTCATCCTAAGCAGGACGTACAATGTAAATGGGTGTAACACATTCCATGGCCATCCATCCCATAATTGTTTATATTTCAGTCTGGACAAAATTGGTGAGCCTGACCGGCTGACATTGGCATCTCTGGAGCCATAAACACTAATATTGCTGAAAGAAGTCGTGCTTGTGACCACACCGCTTACACAATATTTTCAACCATATCAGAACCGTCATAGACACACAAACATACACTGAAGGGCAGCCGAGGGAGGCAACACACAGGATGATTATGTGACTGATTCTGTTATTGACCCCAGCGCGAGCAATGCATCAGCTGGAAAGTGCTGCTAGAAAGCTTCAAATATTTCAGTCCTTCTTACACTGTTTATCTCGAGTAAGTAAACTGAGCTGCTGGCTCAATAAAGTTTCCTTTACATAATTGGCTGGGCTTACAAGCATAACAACAGACCACACAACTGAAATAATTCACCCCAAAAAAAGCCTAGAGCTTGCTTTGCCTATATGAACTCAACTGGGAGGTAAAAACTTACTGAGATAAACACTGAGATTATTTAAAAGAATGGTATTCTGTAATGATATGTAGTATGGGTACACCCATCAGTCAAAAATACTGTTTTCATGCTAGCAGTAACCCTGGATAATCGTGAAACAAAACAGAAGAAAGAAATGGACATTTGACATTGTAGGAATTCAAGATATCCAGTCATAGGCCAGCGCCCAATGTCTTATCTATGTCACCACCAGCCAACCAGTCAGACACTTTTTCATTTGTTAAACCTGTATAAGCCACAAGAGCACCTGTCTCAGTCCAGTTACACAAGTGATAACCACAGCAGCTTTCGAGATGGAAAGACAGATTGATAGAGACTTACCTGAGGTGTGTGATGAATTCATGAAGGTAGAAACCTGGACTTCCTTCCCCAATCCTTCCACAGGTGTGTGTGCGTGTGTGTGTGTGGTTAAAGCGGGTCCTCAGAGTCGGCCATGTGTTGGAGGACAGACGATGGACAGGCAGATGAATCCGACTTACTCCTCAATGTCAGCCTTTCTGCAAAAGAGAAAATGAAGTTGTTCAGATCACTACTCGGCTCTTGTTTTTTTGTGCCTTTCTCCACCCAACAGTTGACAGTTCATTAAGCTCTTGCCCCTGAGCGCAATCATCTAACCATTCTTTAGAAACCATGACTTGGCACAGCAGGTGTGTCAATCTTTGGATTTGTCTCCATGCTGAAGTGGTGATGGTCCATATTTGAAGTGGATGGAAAGTGATTTTTTTTTTTGCATTTCTAAACCAAAAACACCTCAGCTAAAGTGTAAGAAATGGATTTGTGTGTTTATCTGCTCAATCATAAAATACAAACATTAGCATTTCTAAATTGTGCAGCTAATTAACTTACAAACTAACCCAGTGGTATATCCAAGTAACATGACATTCTTTTGAGGTAACATTTTTAAAAAGCCCTGCTCATGATAGCACATCTGATTTGTAGTATTTTCCTACTGCGTGAAAAGGGGTCCAGGATGCTACAAAGTAAGAGTTGAGGCTAATGGTATATATTTCATACATTTCATTCTTCATGTAGAACAGTGTTTTTCAACCCTGTTCCTCGGGGAACACTGAGCTGCATGTTTTAGATGTTTCCTGCTCCAACACACCTGATTCAAATGAATGCCTCCTCGTCAGGCTTCTGCAGAGCTTGATGATTGGCCGATAATTTCAATCCGGTGTGTTGGAGCAGTAAACATCTAAAACATGCAGGACAGCGTTCCCTGAGGAACAGGGTTGAAAAACACTGACGTAGAAGACATGAAGAAAAACTGCAATCTATCCTCGATCATTTAGCATGATGTCATGTCTACTTGAAATTCTTAAACAGGGTTTTTGTTTTAAAATGACAACATTAAAAAGGCAGCCACAAGGCACACTCGCACTAGGTAATCCATACCTTGCCTAAGCATGTCTGACCCCCAAAGTCGTTTGTTTGACTAGTATCATCGCTCCGTATCGTGCTCAAAAACGGTACGGTTTGTACAAGAGGTAACGTGCTCAGGCACAGTTGTGGCTGGATCAATGCAAGTTCAGGCCGGCGGGGGACTGGGGGGAAGGGACAATCCTGCTTCGGCATGGTACAGAGCACCTTGGCCTAGTGTGAGTGCGCCCTTAGTTAATGTAAATCAGCTTAAACTACAAAACGTACGAATAAGCTCCTATCAACTTTTTTTTTCTTTTTACCTCGCCTCAATCAAAGTCAAACACAAATGAAAAAAATACAAGACAATGGTTTTCTTTATTGATCTGTCTGATATTTATATTGTCAAGGCTTCACCTCGGAATCCTCACACACCATTCATATTTATAATATGGATGTGGGCTACTTACTCTCAACGGCGGTCACACAGCACGTATTCTGTTAACAGAATGACCTATACCTATAGTGAGGTCAACATCTACACCAATAGGCGTTTGCAGTTGTTGAAACTGTAGCGCTGTCACATAAGACTCTGATGTTACCTTCACAGTCATATGTGGAAATGTGAAACATCAGGTGTTCAACTTCATAATCTGGCATATTTTCTTGCTCCTATATATTGATAACTGCCAAAACAGAGATGTCCTGCGCATCACTTCATTCACTGCTTATCAGGTGAATAATTTACATTGCATTTCTCACATTTATTTTTCGTTCTCCGTTCCCACAAGCTGCAAGCTGTGTCGCTCTTACTGTTCACCCTCTATAGCTTCCTCCTCCTCCTCCTCCTCCCCCCCTCTTTTCATTCAGGTTCCCTTCTGATGGGCCAGGGGCCCCTCAGATGTTCTACCTCTCCTGGCTCATGCTGCCTCACATATTGATGGATCTGAATCATCATACCCTGGGCACAGCTGGATCATTACTTTCCTCTGTTTTACGATCTCCTTATATCTGTACTTCTGGAGAAAAAAAACATTTGATGCCTCTTCATTCCGATGTTTTCTTTTTTACTGCTAATTTTCTCGTGTGGCCTGTCCTCTTCCAGGTCACCACAGTGGACAGGAGGTTGTGTGGCTCAGCCTGCTCCTGGTTCTACAAACCAAACTTTATATATATTATAATTTGTATCAGATATTCTGTCAATGCAATTTGTCAGCTCTGATTTTGTTGTTCTGTTCTGATCATGTGACGTCTGTTGCATGACTGTCCATACTGGGAGAGGGATCCTCCTCTGTGGCTCTTCCTGAGGTTTCTTTCATTCTTTCCCCGCTTGTTAAAAGGTTGTTTTTTAACTCAATATGGCAGATTTTTGCTCGGAATAGAGGGTGTTTTTCACTGTACAGATTGTAAAGCCCACTGAGGAAATGTGATTGGGATTTTGGACAATATAAATAAAACTGATTAAAATATAGTGTATAAAGGCATTGAGTTATGTTTCTTCAAGTACCCACATTTCCTTTAAACTTTTTCATTTTTTCAACCAATTTCTTTTTTCTCTTTTATTACAAGCCCCTTGGGCTCCACAGAATAGACCCCATTAACTTTTGGTGTGGCTCTTAATAAAGGGACAGATCCAAGACTTTCTTTTAACATTGTAAGAGAGGGTGTTTTTTGACATTTTCATTAATTTCTCAGGAAATTTAAAAACAATCGGGCTAATTTCGGTGCCTGGTATCAACGTGTGAAAAGCTCGCTAGTTCCTACATGAAAATAGTTTGTTAAAGTCAGTTTGAGTATTGCCATCAAGCATCGAGGTTCCACTCAAATGTATTTCCTGTTCCTATCTAGTGTATATTGTTGTTTGGCCGTTGTACGAGGAAACTACAGAGGGAAAATGTGTGTCTGAGAACTTCCTGCAGTCAGCAAGGGCTTTTGGTCTCTGATGATAAGTTCATATCCAGACTTTCTCATCGCTTTTCAGTGTGCCCAACTTGTTCTTAACATGTTCATTTATTTTTTTAAATAAATCTTGCGGTGGTGCAGTGGTCAACACTGTTGTGTCACAGCAAGAAGGTCCTGGGTTTGATTCCGAGCTGGGCCCTTCCTGTGTAGAATTTGCACGTTCTACCCACGTCTGCTTGGTTTCTCTCTGTGTGCTCTGGCTTATGTTAACTGGTTACTCTAAAATGCCCATTGGTTTGAATGGTTGTTTTTTCGAAGGTGTACCCCATGACCTGCCCAATGTCAGCTGGGATCAGCTTAAGCCGCCCACAACCCTTCTGAGAACAAGCGGTTACAGGTAATGGACAGAGGATGGATAAGTCTTTTAAACTGGAATTTTTGTGGTCTTCTCCAAAATGAAGACATATTACTGTAGAATAAGCACAGGTGGAACTAACAATATCATAACTTTTTTGTGGGGCATTGTGTGTGAAAACGTGTCAATAAATCTGATTTGGCCTCTGTTTTTGAGAGAGTTTTATCAGTTTTCGAGAAAACAGGTTGACACCTGCAAATATCTTGTTCTGTCTGATCAGCAATCCCAAACCGAAAGATAAACAGTTAAAAATGATAGAAAACGGAGGAAAGCAGGGTTAGAGTGGTAATGCATTTCATAGCGTATTATCATCATATAGTGTATAGTACATATATTACCTATACTGCTTATATTTAACACTGCATATTTTAATAAATCTTAAAGGTTTACTGTAATTATTCTTCATATCTAAACCTACACATACAGTACATTATGTACAGTACACACATCACGGCTGCCAGATTTTTGTGCAGTCCACTTAAACAATCTAGGGTATTATAATGCATATAGCTTTAGAATGTGGTTTCTCACAATTTTCTAATTTTGATTGCATTGATGCAAATGTATCTGTTTTCTTACCTCACTGCATGTGAATTTCCTCTCTGAGAATCAAATCAAATTTGAGTTTTTCTTATCTTGTGTTTTTTACGTTCCTGGTTAAATTATACTCAATTCACTTTATTTTTTGTAACTTAACTGATGTCTCATTGGTCTACATATCTGAACAATTCGTCCACGTGTTGTTTCCTGAACCAACATTGTGCTTGAACAGGAATTATCACATTAAGAAATCAAGCCGCACCCTGTTGCACACTTTGGCACCCTGGTCCTCTGGCGCCCCCTACTGTTTTTGTCCTGTGGGTACTGTGTAGAGGGCGATCGAGAGGAGGGGGGGAGAGAGCAGGAGAGAGAGAGATGGAGACAGAGACAGAGAGAGGAACAGGCTACACAGAAAAAATGTACCAAGTCCGACATCCTTGAATGAATGTCAGTGTGTGTGAGCGGATGTGATTGTGTCTGACACAGGTGAGGCTCAGGGTACTTAGCTGTACTGTGATTTTAAAGGAATATGTTCTGCTCAGTTTCCTCCCATCCTACCCTTTGATTCCACTCAAATGCCCACTAATTTCTTCTTTACACCACACACATCACACTGACACACAGATCTGCATGCTCTGAGCCCAAACTGGGGCAGAGGAGGATGGATACTTCATCGTCATCATTGTCGTCATCATCTTCACATCACCTGAACCCACTGTCTGTTAGCCTTTAACTGCAGTTGAAATAGTCAAAATTGGTTCACAGTTGCGCAGTGTAAAGATCCACAGAGTAGACTGGTGTACACAGTCCATGGGCTACACCTGTACAATCTGATGCAACCCAGTACAACAGCCACAGCCCACAGTAAATATTTAAATAACATGTAAAATAGGCTTTTTGCTGTTTGTTTTTTGTCACCATTATTCAACACTAAAGCACATCTTAAAGCTGCAGTTGATAATGGCAGTGTGTGCCCAATAGTATGTCCCACTAATGTACGTAATGGAGTGGACATCAGAAAGAACCTATTGCTAAAATCGTAGAAATGATGCAACAAATCCAACACTAATCCTGAAAATATTTTGTCCTTGGATTTCAAGCTTTAATTAATGAATTAATCAGTTATTTCAACATCACTGATTTCACATTCTTAAGGGTTTAAATGGTCAGCAAATACATGTGGACATTTGTACCTGATATGCGAAGTTCAGTAACTGAGATAAAAAGTATTACATGTAAAGCTACTCCACGCTGTCTCCACATCCATATGGTAAACTAACAATCATTAGCTTAAGACATAATCTGGCCAGAACACTCTTATTTGCTAATGAAAGATGAACATGACAAAAGCTAAAAGTGAATTAAATCTGAGACCTGAATAATTAATTAGCCCGGTTAGGTCCGACTGCTCTGTCTGAGGCTCTTCTCCAACTCTGCCAACTCTCGAAAGAAGTCGCAGGAAGTCTGTGTCGGAGCAGCACCTGGGCCGGGTGCCTTGGTAACAGTGTCAGGGCCGGGATAATGGGATGAAAAGCTGTGGGTGAGTGCATGTTTGTGTGTGTCTAAGTGTGTGTGTGTGCTTAGGTTATGGAGCTAACTAGATGTGACGGACTAACCTTCTGGCCAACAGCTCCATTAGCCTAATGACATGCAGATCAACAGAGAGAGAGAGCAAGAAAGAAAGAAAGAAAGAAAGAAAGAAAGAAAGAAAGAAAGAGGATTTGAAAATTCAACAAGCTCACATGTGAGTCATGCGTCTCGGTGTTGCCAGAGCATCAAGAAAAATACATTTCTCTCCCTTTCTGTCACTCTCCCTCTCTCCCTCCCTCCCTCTCTGCCGCCTCCTCCTACACCTCTTCACACCATCATTTCCTAAAATACCTGGCCCCTCCCATTTTGGAGAGGAGCAGGAAGTGCTGCCTGGCAACCAGGGAGCTGGCTGCCGTGGTAACGCTTCACCTGAGCACCTCTTCCCTAAACAAACAGCAAGTGTGAGAGAGTAAGACAACAGGATGTAGAGTCTGGATGCTGCTCTGTGTCTAAATGTCTTGATCGCTCTTAATAATGTTCCATTGCACGCACACACACACACGCACACACACACACACACTACACTTTTAAACCATGACTATGTATAAAATCTGCCCACCCCCTTCTCTTGTCAAGCAGGCTCAAGGAGAAAGGAGACAAACACACATTTTCCAACACACACACACACGCACACACACACACACACACACACACACACACACACACACACACACACACACACACACACACACACACACACACACACACACAGTAGCTGTCCTTTCGGAGGACACATCAGGACTGCATACTAAGATTACAGATAAATGAAGCACCGTAAAGATAAATAGGGATTTTAAAAAATCATCAGCTATTTGGAGAATCAATTAACTGATATTTTTTTTAAAGCAAAACTCTGACTTTTGTTTGGTGAAATGCCTGAAAAATGTCTGTGGTTAACATGAGCAAAGAAGATTTATTCAGCATAAAATTTGTCAGTAAATACCCCATGTTTGAATTAAAAAACATGTATAAAAAAGCAGGGTTTCTATCAAGTGCTAAACTTTAAACATCATTACATGAAGTTATCTTCTTACTCGTCTGTCTTTACAGGTGGACTATAATTGCAAACTATTCTAACTCTAACTTTACAGCTTGTAGACCGATCAATATATTATAAAGTGTGTATAGTATAGCGTAAGATGCTTAGTGGTGGTGACATTAAAGTCATAAAATAAAATAAAAAATATCATAAAAGGGGAGTTCATCTATTGAGATTATTTTGCTAAACCAAATGTGTTAGTATCACAAACTTCTTTTTGTCACAGACTTTATTTTCTGCAATAATCCAAAATCAAACTTAAAAAGGCTTTTTGTACAAGGAATCAGGGCAATGCTAACTTTCAGGTTAGCCTGCAAAAATACATCATCCCGGCAGCACTCAAACAGCTTTTCACTTAAACTTGCATTCATTACAATATTCATTTGCATTTATGGCATCCTGGTGTTTGGTAGTCCAATATTCCCTCTGTTTCAGCTCTGTTTTTGGTCTCTACCAACACCTGAGGGGAATATTCATTTAGCCAACAATGAAATCTTGACATTTAACAAGCGAGAATCTGACAATTTTTACCTAGACCAATTAATCAATTTTCAAAATAGTTGGAAACTCACTTTATAGTTGACAACCAATCCATCAATCATTACAGCGCCACTGTTCTTATATACAGTGTTATACTGCTGCTACTTCCCAAGTTGACATATTTAAGGGAAAAATATTAAAAGATTTATAGTAACATGTATATTTGAATGTTTTATAAGTTATTAGTAGTTGTAATCATTCCCCCAGTCCATACTGGCCATGAAGTGGTCTGTTCCCACTAATTCATGAGAAAACCCATTGGGTATCTTCATCAGAGCACTTGGTGTAGGCTTATTGTCAGCCTACATCTAGTAGAACAAATTAGAACAGGCCTTGAATAAAATCTGGACATTGAAAGTGAAAGTCAGCGTTGCGGCCCTTTAAGTTCTTATGTAACTAATGGGATGACTTCTGACCTGTATGATCAGACCCTGTGCATCATAGAACTGCAAATCCCTCATCACCATCCCTCCAATGAGACTAACAGCAACTGGATGATGAGGCGGTCAGGGCCTTTGAACATGGATTTATTAAGAGAACTGGATACAATGTTTCACCCTTTATTTCCGAAGGTTGCTCACCAGCACATAAGCAATAAAGTTCTTCAGGCCTCCACATGTGTGTGGTTGAACCTACCGGCTGTCAGGAACAAAGGAATGCGGCTGATCTGATTTATTTTATAGTAGGGCTTGAACTGTGATACAATGAAGAATAATTTATGAGCATATGTTATGTTAAGTAAAGTGATGCCAATGAAAGAAGGAGGTGATAAAGGAAGGGAAAAGGGAAAGGAGGATGTATATGTAAATGTAAAATTAAGGAAGGAAGGACAGCCAGAAAGACAAAGACAGACAGGGCATGAGACTATGACACAAACTGGACACAAATAAAGCCACTCTAACACCCACTAACATCTGAATTTGATCTTTAATCGGAATGGGGATAACTAATATTTATCCGCGTGCCAAATGACTTTGAAGTTGTCACAGGTATTTACTGACTCAAGCACATTGAAGCTAAGGATGCTGGCTTGTTAACACTACAGCTGTCCCAAACAATCATCTTTCAAAAGATTAATCTAGTAATTATTTTTTCAATTAGTCGACTAATCTAACAATTCATTTTTCAGTTACTGATTATTTCACATTACTTGATCAATGTAACTATTCACACAGTATGGGTATCAAAAAATGTATTGTTAACATTTCAATATCTATTAAACATTTCTTTTACATGGCACTTAGAGCATTCTGTGTGATGAATTAAATTTCGCAAAATAATGCATTCTGATGCCAGATGTAGAAACTAACAAAAGAAATAAGAAGAAAAGTCACCCAGGAGGAATACCAAAAAATACAAATCTTACCTATGTATGTCTAGCTTATGTAAAATAGTGCATTGAACAGCCAAGCTCAGGACCCATAATCTCATGCTCTTTGGCCTAAACATTTCTACATTTAAACACTTAAACACTGCCCTACAGATCATTCAAAATGAAATGAAATGCAGACAGATCTGCATTCCAACATAAACGATCAGAAACCTCACAGAAGCATTTTGTTCTGCTAAGGTTGCTCAACACACCTTAAACATTGGCTTCCTATTCAGATTGTATTCTAGCGTCTTGTCCAAACAGTACAGTTATTTCCCTGCTGTGGGACCAAAAGATGTGGGCATAATAATTTTGTCAGTGTTAGCATGCCTACAACTTTACATGCTAAAAATTCTTCTTACAGGACCTGAACGTTGCGTATGAGGTATTTAAGCCTGTTCGGCCTTGTATTGTTTATGTAGAAAATACAGAAGCTACATGTAGGCACAGCATACATGTTAAGTTATGGGATTTCAAAAAAATCCCAAATAAATGGGCATTCAACAGGGTTAGCGAAGGGTTGATATTCTCAGCCTCCGCAGGTCCTACCTCTTCCGGATATTCGCCTACCCCCTCGGTTGTTTGGGACGACCCGTCGACGCAAATTATTCATGTCGACAAATTCATGTCATCGATTACGTCAACTACGTCCACGCGTCGTCCCAGCCCTAGTTAACATTATTCCATCTGTCTCTGTTCAAGCAGTATTCAATCTCTTTTCAGTCAGCGCTGAATTTGAAAGAGAGACTGAAGTAAAAGACATTAAACAAATAACCACTGTTACATTGTCAGTGGCCTTGTCATCTGCCTTATCGATACTTCACATGTGCAACTCACAACAGAGATGAGAGAAGTGAGATGTCTCACTCCTTAGCAACTTCCATTATCAGCTTTGTAAAAAACTGTTTATATTAATTGAGAATTAAAAAAAAAAGATTTAATATCATCTGGATGTAGTCTTATGAGGTATATGATCTGCTTGCTACTTTTTCCGGATTTTTATCCGATTATGGGTCTTGAGCAGTTCCGAACAGCGCTTCATATCCCAGAAATCCTGCATAGTGATGTCATTAAAAGGGTCCAGCTTGCCTCACTATGTAGTGCCCCTTTATTATGTTATGGAGCTACTGATGTGCCCCTGTCTCCAGAGAAACAAGTTGGTGCATAAAGGATATCTACATGACAGATATCATCATGGTCTCAAGGCATGGCACAGCATGGTCAATGAGTACAGCAGATTAAAGTAGCACTGTAGAAATCAACACCAAAATATCTCTTATGAATCGCCACTCTTAAGATGGCAAAAGGCATTTTTTTTGCTTCAAATTTTCATTCTGACTCTAAGTACTGATTGCACAGTTGAATGGGCAGCAGAAAAAATTACACCCTATATGTGTAGATTAGTTCCCTATAAACCTTGCTTGCACTATGCAACTAGTCTTGAAAAGTATACTCAGCGTTATGGCACAAAGGAAGTGCGTCTGCCATTGCACCTAAATCCATGATCTGGCCAAGTAAGGTTGATCATTATTTTATATGCAAATGTGTTTATTTTTCTAACTTGTCCAACTCATCTGGGCCTCCACTTTTATTGTATGCCACTGGACACTAATTGACTGTTTCTTCTTATTTTTGTGTAAACCGCCCACATAGCAAAGAAGTATCCAACTGTGTCATTGTCGCAAAGTTAACATTTTTCAAATGCAAAGATTTTCTATTTTTTCCTCGTCTGACATGATAACAAACGTTTGGGTTATTGAGTGTTGTGACGTTTGGAGACACACTGGATGTCTGTGTATTGCATGGCGACTGCGTTACTCAGCTGCTGCTGCTCACTCGCCTGTTTTTGTTCACATAGGCTTCGTTCCAGCTGCGTGGCTACAGCAGCGCGGCTCCTGTGTGTCTGTTTACATGGAGTTTGCCTTTGATAATTATCAACAAATATGATGACATGATTTTGCTTTACCTCGCTGGAAGAGCGAGAAAGCTGGAGGGGGGGACGTAAAAGAAAGAAAGTAAAAGAAAGAGTGCACAGGAAAGATTGTTGTGCGTATTCTCTTCATGTCTGTCACATATTGCAGAAATGCTGAGATGCTGAGATGAAAAGTGAGAGGTAAAGCAGCGTGGAGTTTCCTCTCACTCTTCAAGTTTCATCAAACGCCTCTCTTGCCTGCTCCATGGTTTGCACGCCCAGGCCTGGGCAACATATTCACTTCGGAGGACGTAGTGCAATCAGGTAAATTTCAAATATTGCAGACAATTGTCGCTGATATTGCGGTCAACGCCACAGTGAACTTGTCCTTTTGCAGAATTTTGCAGAATTTTCTTAATGTGTTTCTTTCATTTATCTATTTGAGAGTAATCTTTGCAATAGTGTTGCATATTCACGAGTATTTGGGCTTGCATATCTAAATAGTTGGTTGTCCGCCCTGAGTACACCCAGCCAGTCCGCTCTGCCAAACTAGCCCAGAGTCACTGCAGCTGCAACAGCTCAAGAGGTTGTTGTGTTTACCGGGGAAACTACAGTTCGCGCTTCACTCTATCAGCTCCGCCGCTGGCTGTTCATTTAACAGACCATCAACAAGAAATTAATTCTTTTCTCATTTGTGGTGTTAGTGAACTGTTAATTCATCTTGGCCCACTGACTTCCCTCCCTCTGGTCCAGCGCACTTCCAGGGCACCCTGGTAGTGTGCGGACACAGCCGGACAGTCACATGCCCCACTCATCTCCCTCCCTTTTGTTGTCCAGCAGACAAAAATCTCTGTCAGAGTCTCTTTTGACGAGAGCACCAATCAGTTAACCTCCACCACTTTTCTCGCTTCTCTCATCGAAAAACATGACAAGGTATTTAGCACGGAGTTCAAGGACCACAAACAGTACCATATAGCACCTGCATCTAACCAATGCACGAAAACCTTATGAACAAAATGTCAACTGCTTTCCCCTGTTGCTGTCCCATCAACTTCATAAACCATTATGTCACCAGCAGCAAAGTCAGTTTTGTTGTTTTGAGCTACTGATATGCAATATGACAGCTAAACACCAACACCATGTGAATATTTTCTGGTAGGTGACATGGAGAATAATGTCATAAAGCAAAAGGTTACTGTATTTCATGCTGAGCATTAGCTTGATCCTTCGGAAGAGGGCTGCTGTCTTCACTTGACAATGCAAGTCAGAGTCAGCAGAATGCTGCAGAACACCTTCAAGAAGAGCAGTATGTGAGCAATGCATTACAGCCACCATTAAGGCTTTGAGAGGAGGACTACTCTTGCTACTGTTTGTAGCTGGTGTGTTACTAGTGTATTATAGTATCCACTAACCACCAGAGTACAGTGTTAACTACTGGGCTTTGTACGCTTTAGGTTGTACTGAAGCTGGTGGCTGTTTAACTTCAGGTTGCCTGCTGTTGGTCGCGCTCTTGATAGCAGCTAGCTGTTCAGTTAACCCCTACTCTATAACTACTGGCACACGGGTCACCAGTGTGTGAGGGCAGGTCATAGCTGTGAAGTGTTACCTGTCTGGTGCTAGCTAGTGTATCTCTCAGGTGTCGGCTCATGGTAGCGACAGCAGCGTGGTTAACTATTTCTAAGTTAGCTGCGATGTTAACTGAATAGTAGGTGTGTAGCCAATGGCTTAGCAAGCACAAAATGTCACCCCTCAATCTGCAACCATTCTCAAAAATAAAATAAAATAAAACCCCGAACCGCCGGACGGTAGGTATATCCTTCTCGTACAGTCACGCATACACGTACACACGCACGCACACGCTCCCTCATAAACCCCACGGTACCGTGGATGTCGGCGGGGTCCTCCTGGAGAGCGTATTAGCGCAGAGGTCTCCTTCTCCCGGCGTCGGTTTTCCGCCGAGGCTCGGTGCGAGTCCCCGGTGCGAGCTCCTCCGCGCGTTCGCCTCGCAAGACAATGTAGTTTTAACAGGCAGGACGCGGCTCACCTCCTATCGTCTCACCTCCTCCATATTTACAGTCTGCCTCTCTCCCCCTCTCTCTCCCCCCTCTCTTTCTCCCACCAACAACAACATTATTGACGTCCTCTTCATGCCACGTGACCAGTCTGCTGCGGCTAAAAATAGCCTCAATAGAAACCAATGGAGGCAGTCAGACATGGCAGAAGTAGAAAAAGCAGGCAGACACACACGGTTAAGTTTGCCTCACCCTCACTTTACCATTGTTACCTACCCCAGCTACTGGGTCGGGTCGGCCGGTACCCGACCTGCAGATAACACAACTCAAGGACTGCGCACCCAACGACTTTCAGGAATGTTTCTAAACAGTTTAGCTACGCAGGTAGCCTAATGCTGAGATAGGTAGGCCTTACTTGACAAATAAACTTCATCAGTCAAAAGAAAATTATTTAAACAGTAAATGCACAGCAAATGCATCCTTCCTGTCAACTGTGACAACTTTCGGCTCCTTTCGAGGCTGGTTTTACCTTGTGTGTCGCATGTATGACAAGTATAATCAAGTCACAGAATCAAGCATCAGATTTTGCACAAAAAAAAAATAATCCCAGTGACCTTTGATAACTTACTGCTGATCTGAGGGTATTTCAAAATCCTCAAAGACTCTGACGACCATTTGGATGAATAAATTGTACAACTCAAGTCCTTACTGACTTCCAATAGCATCTGTTTTATTGTGATATGTATTTTTTTTTTCCTCTTAGGGTGATGTGATCAATTGTAACTCTGTCTGGGGATATGTGCCATCAAAGCGTGCATTATCAAATGACAGGGCCTTAAGATTCAAACCTCCCTTTTCACAGCCCTCACGCCACAATGAAAAGTTGGCAGATGCCATTATGCAAACCACAGCGCTGTCATGAGATAATTGAAAGTTAGACCTAAAGAAATGGGAAGTTTCATCCATGGTTCTGCAGAGATATACAATGCAATTGGCATGGTGATTGGATTGTTTATTACCTGGTCTTAATGGTACTCTATGAAGTTTCTGCCTGTAGCTCAATGAAGCAATATTTTTTAATAGAGAGTCTGTTTTGTTTGTATGCAAGACATGTCCATTGTAATAGACATTGCCGACAGTTGTTTGACAATGAACAATTAGTGGTGCTAAGACGCGGTCTTCAAGGTCTTCAAGCAGCATTGATCACCCTGGGCCTGTTGAAAATATAATGGGAATTTTTCACTATTTCTTGAAACCAGAGAAACTTACATTATGCATTCAAAAGTCACATTTAAATGCATATTACACACCACTTGACCATTGCGCTGCCTTTTCTGACAAAACAGTTTGAGCAGATTCAGAACAAAAAGCTGATTTTATAACTACACTGTCTGTTTACAATAGAATAATGACAACACGTTGATTAGCAGGTAGTGACATATACATCATTTTTGGAATATTAGATTAGAATATTTTGTTTGTACTGTTGCTATTATTGCAGAACATGCTTGGAGGGTCATACTGATGGATTCCCCTACCCAACCCCTTTTTCTGCAGTATTTATACAGTTCTATGCTGCCTAATTTTCTGTTTGCTAATTTGACTAAGCACAGGAATAAGACACATATGCAAACATGCACATATGCAACTGAATACCTGAACATACTAAAAGGACTGTTTAACAGGTTATGAAAGAGTCTCAGTTGAATGCTGATGCCTCTATATGACCTACATAAGCAGTTAGGCTGTTTCTGAAGAGTTATTTTAGTTATTCTCAATGCCTGTCACAGGATCTTACTCCAACCTATCTGGGCTGGATAAGTCATAAAATTGAAACTTTTTGATGGTGGCGTGCTGAGGATGAGTCTCACAGTCTGAGTAAAGAGGCTTGTTTGTTTTGTTTCACCAACGTCATATTACAGCTGTTAATCATACATAGCCTCAGATACAGATACATTACCTCATCCTCATGCATCCTGCAGACAGCAGTATTTCCGCTTTTGTCCACCACAGTTAACAAGAAATTGAGATTCTGTCTAGCTGCTTTAAAGGGGCACTCTGCAAGATCTGGACATATTGATCGTTTCAAATTATGAACTAACCCTATCAACAGGGTGCGAAGAGGTAACAGTTCTGGCGTTACATCCAAGATGCCTATGCGTTGCATTGCAGAGATATCCACTACTAAGCAGTCAGCGACAAGCTGTTACTTCTTACAATTCCACTAACTGTCCTTAGAAGCGATAATGTGTCACTGTTGCTTCTTATCTGCCGCAGGACGATGAAGTGAAGCCGGCCGGGGGGGGATGGCTCCCACATAGAAGTTGAAGGCTGCAGTTAGTTATTTGGTAACTACAAAAAAAAACAAAAAACGACTTTCATCATCATCTTAAACAACACCTCCCGGAAAGAAACAAAGTGCAACCAGTGGTTGACCCAGAAAGAAGCAAAACAAGAGCACATGCTGCAGCTTTCCAACACTGGAGACAGCTCTGTGTGAGTACAAAACTGA
>CAEMYA010000065.1:175864-191235 GCA_903131615.1 Diplodus sargus | reverse complement strand
TTCAATGTTATATTGTAACCACTTGGCAATTCCATTCAAGGTAGGGAAACTTTGCAATACATTTTTGAGGCCACTACAAGAACATAGAGAAGGGGAAAATACTGCCCCATGTTCGTTTGAAGCAGATGACTGGGAATTACAAATAGGTCCTTCAAAGTAGGACTATGTAACATTTGAAAGACAAAATAACACGTGCAATGAAAAAGCCAAACTCAGAAGACATTAAGCACATCCTTGGTCATTTCAGCATACTCAGGAATTTTGCTGCTCCAGGCTTACACAGCCTTACACAAAGTGGACTTCCAGAAGGATAAGTTAAGTTAAACTATGCTACCATTTGGCTTGGAATGCCATCAGCTTGTGGTGGCTAATGATCGCAAAGTATGCTGACTTTATAACTGCTCTCTCTTCCCAACACAGTTACGCCATCCTTTACCATACACCATTATCCTGTAATTGTCACTTGTGGCAGCAGCAGCCACTGTTCAGCAAAAGTTACACAGCCTCACATTAAGGCCCCCATCCTGTCAGCTGAGATTTACTGTGGTTACAAGGTATTCCTAAACATCAATTAAATGAGGCACACAGGGGTATGAGACCTCATGGTATTTACCTGCTTTGCTTTGGTTGGTAGTCCAGCCTTATAAATCACACTGCATCATTACTGCCCAGTAGCAAAGTAGTGTAGCACATTTATGTTTGATTGTCAGTAGGTTTGCACTCATTGAAGCAGTGGAAATGTGTGTTCTCTTTAGGATTTAAAGGGGCTCTGTCGAACCTCTGTGTTGTGTCAGGTCACATATGGCCAATTAAAATAGTGATTAAAAAAGTGATTAATTGAATAACAATTTGTTATATATAGCCCCGAAAAGCAAAAAGTACACACATATACTGAATATAATGCAGGTTTATATCAATAGAAGTAGACTAAAGGTCCTAATGGATGCAACATTTCCAGAAAATAAAATGTAATTTTATACATTAAAGTGTTTTTACATTGCATTTTTACATTTTATTAGTGTGTTATGTCCAGGTATATGTATACTAGTGTATAAGTGAATAAGTAGTATAAAGCCTTTTGTGGCGCCAGAGTATGAAATCTGATCATTTGCCTTCAGTGATGACACTATAGTGACTAAAGATGCATTTTGGGTAATGTAGGTGCCAAATGTTGGTCTCAAGATTCTGGTTCTGCATTGTTTTTGATGATTCATTAACATACTGCCCATAATGAGTCCAGAAGTGTTACAGGAGTGCAATGCTTGACCAATAGATGGCTTTTCATAACCTGCTATTTACAATGTGTCTGACTTTGCAGAAGGCAATTTGTCAGATTGAATGCAGCTTCCTCTGGTGCCACAAAATACTTTAACATTACACTACTACTTAAATACTACGTTTCCATATCTGATCCAAACACACTTTAATGTGTACAATTAGAGTTATTCTTTCATCCATCTGGCAGACTGAAATATCACATCTTTGAAATTTTGGCCCTTATCACTTCTCCTCTAGTGCTACTATTAGGGTTGAGATTTGTGGTTTAAATCAAAATGTTTCAACTGACTTTTCATGTAGCACCATCATCAGTCTGTCCAGTGCTTTTGTTTAAGATCAAATACCTGTACTGGTCACATTTGCATCAACCTCTGTGTTTTCTGCTAATTAACAATCATCTGCATGCATGTTTGAGTATGGTGAACATGATGAACAATACTTCTGCCTAAAATCAACATGCTAGCATACTGATGTTAGAATTTAGTTCCAAGCACGGTACAGCCTCACAGTGGAGCTAGCATGGCTGTAGTCTTCTTCTGTTACACAATTATAGCATTTCCAACGGTCAGATGGCCATGAATCTTGGCCTACTGTGCCATCATGAGCAACTGTGTTGTCAACAACTCACCGAGAGTCACTGAGTGCAAACTGAGCATAAATCTGTCTTTGCTTGGAAACAATAAATGCAGTATACAGTACACTGAAAAAATAAAAATGTGGCTCTATTTGAGAATAAATGAATAACAAAATGGATTAAAAATAACTCTAATTATGATTCATACCGGTAGAAATAACTGTCAGAATTAACAGTGATAAGATCTAGGTAGAATAAAGACAAATCTCGTATTCATTCATCATTGTTTACAATACAAGGAGAGCAGAGGAAAAGAGACGAGAGGAGGAATCATGCTATAAATATCTCCACTCTTAGCACAGTGTGCCTGCAAAACTGATAGATGTGGAGGAAGAGGTGGAGGGAGCTGAAGCAAAGGAGATTGGTAAGAAATGAGGGAGGAAAGAAGGTGTGAGAATGCGACAGAGCAGGGTGGTTGGAGAAAAGATGAAGGGAACAAGGACAGAGGGAGGGTGAGAGATGGAGGAAGGAAGGAAAAAGGAAGTACAGTACTGGTGAGGTGGGGGGATATGAAGGAGAGCAGAGGGTATAGAAACAGGAAAGGAGAGAAGAAATATTCTGCACCAACAGAGGAATGCACATAAGATGGAAAAGAGGGACAGAGCGGGGGATGGAGTGAAAGGACAGAGAGAGTGAGAGACAGGAATAGAGAGAAAGAGAGAAAGAAAGAGCTATTCTGGTAATGATGTTGTTGCCATGGAGACGCTGCTGTCCTCAGTCAGACTACTCCACAGGTGCCTTGTGGGTATTTTTAAAGGACTTCACTGATTGGTGGAGGTCTTTGGATCGGGGTACTATTGATTGGTTGACATAGGTAAAGGTCAAAGTTCATTCCATTGTATCCCATTACCCTGCAAATACGTTTTCATCTTCTCCTCCTTTATAACTTTCCTCTTCCGTTGCTTGTCATGAAATAACAGTCAAGAAATAAAGTTATTTAAGGATGAAAATAATATATACTGCCCAATGCATAATTCACTGTATGTCTTCAGTGTTAAAACTACTCTGTGCTCAGTTTAAAGGAAAATAATTTTTTTAAAAGGTTGAGAGTGAGAGACCTTTCTTTATATCAAAGTGGCTATAATCAATATTTTTGTATCAACAATGGATCATAAGTAAAAGGAGTTATCCTGCAGTTCCCCTCAGGTCTATAGTGTTTCAGTGTCTTGTAGCTTATTGTTTTGGTTTTGCGACCCGTACTTTTACTGTTTTGGTTCAATCTGTCCACTCTCATCAATGTTGTGTTGCAGCAGACAGCTAATTTTTAGCAAAGAGTCTCAAAAAACTTGCTCTAAGCTACCTACCCAACATCAACGGCAGACATAGAAACCAGATACTCGCCTTTGGAGTCGGTTTGATCCAAGAATGGAGCTAAAAGAGTGTTGCATTAATTTTGTCATGTTACTGGAATTCCTTTATTTAATACGATACCTAAGAACAACAGCACCTAAAAGCTACTATAATCAAAAAAATGCATAGACACATTTTCATACATTTTAAATAGGTTAGATGAATTACTGTATGTCATTTTCATACCTGTACTAATAACTAATAACTTTTCTAGAAAGACCGAAAACTGCAGGTTGGGTGGATTGACGTCAGTCATAGGCAACATGCACCACTTGCTTTTGTATAGTCCCAGGAATCAAACCCCCAAAAAATCAATTCCTGCACGCATTTTTTTTAACCCTTTAATTGATTTATTTAAAAGAGGCAGACGTTTCAATCACAAAGAACTCACAGAGTGGCACGGTGAATAAATACAGCCCACAATTACATGACGTTCGACGGCTGTGCTGGAGAAACAGCTCACCAAATCAAGATCAAAATACCTGTCACCATGGAGAATATTCTTTACCCCTAACACTATACATACAAAAAAGGGGTCCAGTTTATATCACACAATATCCCTGAAGGGGCCCCAATCCTCTAATGTAATCAAGTTGTGTGTGTTTTTGATATTTGCTTATATACTCAGATCCAGGTCTTCTTTCATTCCCAAAGGTGCAAGAGTCTCTAGTTCAGTGATCCAATATGCTTCAGGTTTCAGGAGAGCTCCCTTTAAGTTACCACCACATCTGGAAATTTGAACACTCTCAATATCAGTATACCGATATTTGGTCAGGGGATGTTTCATTTGTGGAGAGCAATTGGACTGGCAACAGTAGTTCACCAGATTGACAGCTTGGATCTTTAAAATAGTGCATGTTCAGCTGTTTTACTTGAGCCTCTACAATCCTTTTACCAAGACTGACCACTGTTCTGTGTACATTTCTACACACCGTCACATGGAGGCCCTTTAATAAGTGAGCTTTATCCATGCTGTTTGGTGTTTTTTGTTACCTCTTGCCAGAGCCAGGCTATGGTTCCCCGTTTCCAGTTTATGCCAGGCATTAGGCTGGCTGGCTGCTGGCTGTAGCTTATTTATTTAACCTTTTTTTATTTTTTTTGTACATCTCATATGTACATGGACAAATACACACCATTTGTGCTCCACTCTGAAACCAGTGTGTCTTTGATTGTGACCTCATGCTTCACCAGTGGGTGGATAAAAAATCTCAGACGAAAAGAAGCTGCACACGTTCAAACCCACACAGGTAGAAATGTGTCCAGTCATACAGAAGGAGGACCAAAGACTGTGTTATAACACCTGAAAGAAGGTGAGACAAATGGGCTCGCCGGTGTCATTGAAAGTTAAAGACAATAAAAGATGAAGAGAGAGGGAGAGAGAGGCTGATGATCTAACATGTCACTATGCAGCACGTACATACACACACACACACACACACACACACACACACACACACAGACGTATATTTATATATACACACAAGCAAGCAAAAGGAGCAGTGATGAGTCAGCCTCATGTGAGTCACAGGAGAAATCAGAAATGTCAGACAGGAAAAGAGCGCACACACACTGCAAACACACACAAGCTTATACACAGTGCAAGGATTGACCAGCACATGGACACACACACACACACACACACACACACACACACACACACAGAGATCACAGTGCAGCAGTACATTTTCAGACATCTAAAATCTTACCTACACATGTTTAGACGAACGCTTGATGGTGAAAGGAATCTCCTACATAACTTTTCATTTTCCCATAATGCCCTATGAGACCCTCAAGGCCCCAACTGGGTCTCCAGACCCAAGGTGAACACCAGTGGTCCTATTGCTACGATACAGTAAGTGCTTCATGTTATCCTGATGAGAAACTGAATTAGACTGCAGTGCCCTCAAGAGGAGAGGAGCGAAGGATGCATGGAAGTCCCTCCTTTATTACTCAGTTACCTCAACTGCACTTACAAACATGACTTTACTGGACTAACTATACTTACTTTATATATTTAGGTACAGTACTTACGTTCTTGTTCTCTCAGTTTTGCTTCCCAAATTCAATTATTATTAAATAAATTGAATTATTCAATTATACATATTTACTACATTATAATACAATCCCTTCATTACAGTTGATTACTGTACACCTCTCTGCCACAATATTACATTTTACTCTATTGTATTTTGAATTCAAGGTTTTATATTGAGGTTTGAGAGAAGAGGCATCCATCTGCACATTTTTAGCCTCATATGATTAATACAACCTCTTTAGAGCAGACTGATAATGGAGACATTGATGAAAAAGTTTGTAGATAAGTTAAAATGACTTCGCACACAGCCACACACAGGAGCTGCAGTCTTGCCTTAAATGCAAATTCTACAACATGTCGCATTAAAATAATATCTGGGAAGCTTGTCATATGCAGAATTACACTGAGGTAGCCTTTCTAAACTTGGATGGATTTGCTGAAGTGATAGAAATTGGTAAAAATGTAAATGGTTTAAATACTGTACATCAATTTACTGACGTACAGAAGTTAGACAGAAACTAGATGAAAATGAACCTGCAACAACCTGTAACCTGCTGAGAAAAACATTAGATAAAAGCTTGGACATTGAATTGGCATGATCAGCAGAAGTTAAGCAGAACCACTTGGAGTTTCCTGAAAATGTATGAATGAAAATGCAAGCAATTTATTAACTGCTTATTGGAACATTTTAATTAGGTTGCTTGATAATTACCGCCTACTTACCATTGAATTTAGGGACCTGTACCAAAGGCAGCATTCTGCATTAAACATTCTTTTCACATTGATTTTTCCCCCATCTTTTATTGCTTCTGTTAGAAAGTAAATGACCTTTCAGCATCTGAATACTCCCTCCACCACTGCAAACATTACTACTTCAATACTACTGCACTGATTGCAGCATCTTGTTCACTGTACACTAATGAGCCCATGAAAGATTTGTTAACGAAACCTTTAAAGCAGGGCTCCCAACTGTTTAATACTTGGAAGAAAAAAAAACGTCAAAAAGCAACAGTGTTGTGTTGAGATGCAAAATGAAGCTATGCGGAAGCCCTGAGAGGGAGGGAAGTAAAATGATGATCATCTTCTTAGTCTGTTTCCTCTCTTGGTTTATGACTTGGTTTATGGTATATATATATATATATATTTATATATATATATATATATATATATATATATATATATATATATATATTAAGAATAAGAATAAGGGATCCTGCATGTTTCGAAACATTTAACGTTCCATATAGGCTATAGGCCTATTTAAATTGTAAATGTATGATTAATAAAGAAATAGAATACTATATTTTTCTTACAATACACATATATATGTATATTTAAATATATTTTTTATATTTAATATTTCTCTTATAATATAAAGAAACGATTACCATCCATTACACTTTTCAATTCAATGTAAAATCATTGAAATCAAATGGATTTCATAATCAGCGTCGGTATAAGTGGAGGTGGTAGCAGTGCACTGTTAGAAGTGTTGGGTATATGAATCCAGCTGCTGATTGTTCTGATTGGTCTTGTCTGCCTCTAATGAGCAGCTGTGATTCACTGACATCCTCCTCCTCCTTTTCCTCTCCTCTGTCCTCCATCACCCCGCTCCAGCGTTGTCAAGGCAACCGGTCTTTACACTGGAGGAGTTAGTCATCAGTCCACGCTGTCCACTCCTCTGCTCTGATGTTACTGTGACGTTACAGTGACACGTCAGATTCAGTCATGTTAAATTCATGTATGGTTTAAAGTATCTATGTGTTTATCATATATCTGAGTTTGACTACAAGAAGGTTAACACAAAACTATGATAGCAATGATGATGACAAAAATAACAATAACAACAACAACAACAACAATAATTATAATAATAGCAGTAGTAGTATTACTGTGCATTTTGCTCATTTGTTCCTTCCTCAAAGTCCTGCCTTTGTCACATGGGTTGGGCTTGATTAGGAGGGTATCTAAACACACACGCACACACACACACACACACACGGTCAGAGGGAGGCGGATCTGTAAGTAGTCTCCAGGACTTCCTCAGCAGAAAGGAGCGGAGCCTGCAGCGCAGTAAGTATATCAGCCATTTATCATTTCAGTTCATATTCCCACAAGGAAACTGTTTTTTTTGACTCTCGTAATAATGATCAGAGCAGAAGTTAAATGACAGCGTTCAAATAAAATACGCTGCGTGACGCAGATCCCCAACAAAGGCAGGTAACAGGTGACAGCTGACAGCGGGAGCTCAGTCAACACAGCAGCCAGTCATTGTTCCTGTTTTCCTCTGTAATATCCCTGCAGTTGTGGCAGTGTGTGTGGTGATAGCGCTGTGGTGTGGCCGGTGATGATTCACTTAGGTGAGAGTGACTTGTGCTGGGCGCAGAAACTGCGATAACGAGGAGCGCACGCCGGAAAGCCATTTGGTTTTGGTCCATTTCTGCCCGTGTCCTCGTTTAACTCCCGTCAGTTGGGTGCAACACTCCCTGCATGTAATCTCTACGTCATGTTTGTACTGTGTGACTCTTCGGCTGATTGAAAACACGATAAAAGCAGCGGATGTGGGTTCCGTGTGTTTTTGATTGGGAAATGGCTCTGTGCTGTGGTTTCACCATAAACTGTACTTTTAAGAATAGAAGTCCATTTCCGCAAGTTATAAGTAATATTTACCTTACCATATGGTAAAGCACGAGATTTATGATGAAATAGAAAGTCGTAAATATGAGGTCAAATGTCGAAAGCATTCAATAAAAAAATAACATTTGTGAGATATAAATATATACATATTAATATTCTCTTTCTTATCACATAATTAGGATTTTTTAAAGTCTTGTGCATTTGTTTTTAGAGGGCTCACGATCATCAGCATTTATTTTGTATTTCATCGTGACTTTGTATCACTTACCCTTATTATGAAATGCCATAGGAATATTATTATCATCAAAATTTGTTTAATCTTTCCCTCCACCTCCGTTTAATATGTTTTGGTTCACTAGAAAGCTCAAATGACCAACTCAACTACAAAATTAAAGGAGGGAAAAAAGTTACCACACATACTCAGCCATGTTGATGAGGGTTCTCAGTCATCCAGGTCATTCTTGTCATTCAAGAAGTCATTCTTTAATGCTTTGAATTGCCACGTTCATTCATTTGAGTTTCGTCTAACAACCAGTCCAGCCCAAGGCATCAGCTCCACTCAGTAATCTTTCTGTTTGTCATTCCCAGATCATGGATGATTCTGCTCCACTTGCCGGTTGCTCTGCGTTTGCGTGGCTGGTGGGAGCGTCACAGGTGCTGGGTGTGACGTCGGTGGTGCTGACCGGCGTGTGGATGGGACACTACCGTGGGGGCTTTGCTTGGGACGGCTCATCGCAAGAGTTTAACCTGCATCCTCTGTGCATGGTGCTGGGGCTCGTCTTCTTACAGGGCGATGGTGAGTCCATACGGATCACTGTTCAATGCTGTCACAAGTGGAAAATGTCTGCAAATGGTTTAGTGTATACAAGGTGAGGAGAAAGGTCAGTGAAAGTGACTCTTTATTTCAAGTGTCTGGATACTGCTTGCAACCAAGATTATTTAAAGACAAAGTGTTGTTCGTCACAAAGTCGTGCAAATTGTTGGAGAAAGTTGTAAGTTGCTTTTATATGCAATTTTTGTTTTGTTTTTATGTTAATGAGCAAGCATGTGCAAAATGACATGCAATGAGTGTCACACAATTTGCTAGCTTCCAGTAGGTCTACCTTTAACAGTAAATAAGTAGAAGTGCTGACATGTTGATGGCACTGCATGAAAAGTTAAGATTCATAATGACCTTACCATGATTGTCTGTACCAAATATTATAACATGATATCTGCTCAAACAACCAACTAACTGACCAACATTTGGTGACAGAAAAGGGCTGCAGTAGCTACTGCAGCAATTCCCCATCAAACGGCACCACGTCCTCATCCCTAAATGACTGAATAAGGCTGCATTTACACCAAATCCCGAAAAGCGTAGAAAATGCAGGTTTTCCCATTCATTTTAATGGGGGTAGTCCATTTTGGCTGTGGCGGTGCTGTGCTAAACATTTGGAAAAACATAGCCAAAAGTCACACTGAGGTGGCCAGTCACATATGCTGGTGAACAGATCATGACTGAGGCCACAGTGGAGTGTTACATGTCGTGTGCATTCCCTCTTAACCTACTGTGTCAGAGGCAATGACCAGAGATCATAAGCAGAGTAGAACAGGTCAGTAGGGCATTTTAATTAGCATGGAAAATATACTACAGAGGGAACAGAACAGACATTTCTCCGTGTAGTGCTGAGTTACACTTTGACTTCGGTTTGGTTATGTGCCTAAGTTGAAACCACACAGAGGAATGATATGCCTGGGGTCCTGGTTGTTTACTGTTATTTTTAATCTGTTGATGAGGACAAACAGTCTCTAGCAGGACCAGCATGCTAGTAGCATAACAACATAGAAGTTTCCACTTTCAGCCAGCTGATCAGCAGGGGTTCATAGCACGTCACACATACATGGAGTGACCCTCCTGCACTGCTGCACCAACCTGCGGAATTTTGCCACACCACATCCCAAAAATACGTATCAGTGTTTCCAAAGAAACATGAATGTTACACCATACCAAACAACACACGTACCTTGGTTCGGTTCAGGCACTAAACCATCTTGGTTAGGTTTAGGAAAACACTGTAGTTTGGGTGAACTCTGTAACTTCCATTAAAAATGTATCTATGTAACCCTAAAAACGTACATTAAATCATGCATGTTACATTAATTTTCTATCTTTTTCCAAGTTAAAAGATCTCGCTTTTGACTTCTGGGTCACAACAATTCATCTCATTAATTAGCTTTGTGATTAATTCATCACGATCAATCACATATGCCAATATTTACCGTAATCAACAGTTCCATCTAGGTGGCTTTTTGAAGCCTAACCCCAGTGTGTGTGTGTGTGTGTGTGTGTGTTTGTATTATCATTCCTGATATTGTTTCATCGTTTTGGACAATGACTTAGTTTTGTGCTTAAATGTACATCATCCATCAAGCTTGGCTTCTAGTGTTGTAATAAAGCCTGAGTTATGGTTGCACGTAACACTGTGACCTAAGCTGCAGTGAGCATTTATACATGTGTGCTGGTATGTCCGTGTTGCTGGATTGATCGCGATGAATTAATCACAAAGCTTGTAATTAATGAGATTAATTGTTTTAACAGCTTGACAGCCCTGGTTTCAGCCAGTGGGAGCGGATTGCCAGCTGTACTTTCCCCTTTGAACACACCAACCCATAGCTGTGTCTCTGGATTAGAAGGAGCGGACAGGCAGAGCGTCTGCAGGGTGGGCCGCCACTCCATCCATGAACGACTTGGTTTTGGCAAACCAGTGTGTGTCACAGGAGTACTTGTTAAGGAGCAGCCTGCCCTTCAGACCTTCAGCCTGCCTGTTCTGTCTCCGCCAGACACACTCCAGGAGCTCAGAGAGGCTCAGAGAGGAGGAGTGTAATCCACGAGGTGCAGCAGCCGACCAGTCAAGAGGGAACACAACAGCTGAAGAGTTCAGTGTAATTGTTCGGGAGACTACAGGTCTTGTTCCCCTTTTTTAACGCTGCTACTAAGCACCAGAGAAGAAGCTGGAAAATGCAGTATTTCCAAATTGTATTCCTCGGCCCACATTGCTGCAACGTACATTTCTGGGGAGGTGCGCATCAGGCTACTCGTTCGATTCAACAATAAACCACATCCTGTACTGTGGTTTATTGTTGAATAAACAATAAACCATTCTGTTGTTTGAGAAACAATGTTAGACAAAATAGTTGTAATTTGGTCATCTGCCTCTATCATGTTTCCAAAGCTGCCGGTCAAGAGTCGCCAGAGAGTGTGATTAATCTGTGTTAATATTTTAAAGCATTGATTTTTCTGCAATCAATTAATCAAAATCAAAGTGTTATATTGACAGCCCTTGCAGGAAGTGAGCCATCGTCTCTGCCTACCACAGGGCTGATGTCACGGAAATTCCCAGATTGATCTAGCGGGTCATACTTCAGTTTGTAGTCATGGTTACGTGAAGTCATTTTCGGATGACATTCTGTAAATTGAGTGAAACTGGAAGCGGAGGTCAGCAGGACTAAATGCTGTATTTGAGTGGGGAGGAGTGTGCGCATGCATGTTCCTGCCTCAAGCACTGTGCTGCTGACCTATCGCATTATGCTAACACTACCCAGACACCCATCAATCCCCCCCACCCACACCGAGGAAGTCGGATTTATACAGAAAGAAGGAGAGATGGTTTGAATCATTGAACATGTCAGTTCGTGTGTGTTTTGGGACATCCAGTGAAGGCTCTGACAGCGTTGCCCAGCAGGGAATGCAACCACTGGCACAGGAAGAGCCAGTCAGAAAACTGCCTCATTTTCAGCTACAGAGAAAACAGGCCCCACTTTGCCTCGTTAGCGATTAAATCTGCAAATGATTAGACTGCAGCAAACCCTCATGATGTCTGGTTGCAGAAATAAAGACAAAATGAGATGGTTTTGTTCTCCCCTCTGGTAATAACCAGATTAGTTTAACTGGTTCACAGCTGTCTGCTGCAGAGCTAGATTGCATTAGAGCAATAAAAGCAAAGGTCAGCTGGACATTAGATATAGACTGTTTACCCTCGAGGGGCCTCGAACACAGGCACCAAGACAAACACACCCGTGCATCTCAAAGCTGATTCGTTGTTAAGTCTTAAGCTCCTGTTCCCTCAGGCCAGGTCCACACTAATGTGGATACATATGATAACTAACCTTTTCTCTCTGCAATCTGTATCTGCACTTTCTCACTTTCATCGTTGGTGTCGGAGTCAGACACACTCTGGTTGTCATGATTGTTCTGTAATCAGCAAATGGCACTTCAACAACTGAAAAAAGTGTGAGGCTGCCTAGTCCGAACGGTATTAAGCTGCTGGCACAGGAGGTTAAAAGGATTTAACCAATTAGCGATTGTGTTGAGTTTAACTTCCAATAAAAGGAAATATAGCTGGTTGTAATCTGTGTTGGAATCACCACATGATGTCCTTTTTATGTGTTCATGTCTCACACATACAGCATGCATTAGGACTATACATATAACCCATTACGGACACACTTATAATGTGTTATAATATGCCCCCAGTGCTTTATAGTCATTGTTATGATTGTTAACACATCATAAAGCATTTTATTATTACTTATAAGGTCAAGTGCCAGCATTTTACAAGTACAGGTTACTAATTACATGTGAAAGGATCATATGTATTAAAATTATTAGTATTTAATACATCATAATCACTATTATAATGCATCACAATGTGATCATAAGTTACTGTAGGTGGCCATCGGATGCTATAAGTAAAGTAAAAAATAATAAGATAATAAAATAACAAAAGTTAGAAAAGTTACTGCTGGTGAAAGCCTAGCGTTCCCTTGTTTTTCTGAATAAAAATAAAAGCTTTTAAAGAACTATGTAAACTATATACTGGGAACTCTTATTGTGAAGAATGTGTAGGAGCTGTGTATAATAGGACTTTTAATTTATTTTATGCAGCAGCTAACAACACACCTTGCTTCAGTTGCTATGATACTGCAAACTGAGCCTATAAACAGTGGACCAAAACAAAATCAATATTCCCCTGCACACCAGGATAGGATTGACACTATTACACTGAAAACAACAACGAGTTGAGGATATTATTTTAATGTAATTGTTGATAAAATGGTGACAATCTTGTGTGCACTGGAATAAACATTGTTTTGGTCCACTGCCCTGTACTGAGTACACTCATGGTATCTACATGGTGTCCTCCTTTTTTGAGCTTATCTACAGTTGTCTGCCACTGTTAATTTACATTTCTTGATATTGCATGTTTAATTTGTCTAGTTTATACTAAATTCAGCACCGTACTTGCGTGGATCCTCAGCAACAAACCAGTCAAGTTCCTCATAATGCATAATGATGCATTATGGACATGGGCTTCATAGAAAGTGTGTATAAATGTATTAAAGCATCATTATGTAACTTTTTAAAAAAAAACTGGAAATAACAGCTTCAAATTAATTTTGATGGTAAATGGTCATCGTGTAACAGGGTGAGTGGTGTCTCTGTCTCAGCCACTCCGCCACTTCTATTGCTTGTTTCTGCACTATGTAACTTCAGTGAGAGGGTGAGATTCAGTGTTAGATTCATGTTTACTTCAAGATACAAGTTTTCAAGACAGTACATTGTTATGAAGTAACATAGTTAGCACCTACATTACGTCTGGCAAATAGGTACAGACCGGGGATTCACCTGGATTTGTATCTACCACAGTTGTGACACACTCAGAAACTTTGACATAATGTTGCTTTCAGATTTTCATAAGATATATGGATTTCTTATTTGGCATAGTTATAGAATATTGACTTAAATGGTCCCTTGCAGTAATTAATTATCCTGTTCTTTTCTCATGAAGGTATCCCAGTATGGTTAGATAACTTGGACTGATCACTTTCTGACCAGACTCTACGATCTCTCTCTCTCTCTTTTTTTAAACACTTTTTGTTGTCAATAAAAATCAGTTTCCTTTGCAGTGATATTATTTTAAGGTTTCTTTGGTTTATGATTTTTAACAGTTTTTTTTTTCCATTTGTATTTAACAGTTTCTGACATGTAATTTCTTGTATAATTTTAAGGATAGTTTAATCAATTATTGCTGTTAATTGTCCTGGATGCGTTGAGAGTTTGGCTTCCCTGATTGGAAATGTGTTGGTACACGTTGCGGATTTGATGCCTCCTTCACTCTCCCCCTCTCTCAGCCATCCTGGTCTACAGAGTATTTCGAAATGAGCCAAAGAGGAATGTAAAGGTGCTTCACGGCATCATTCACCTGCTCGCCCTCATCATCAGCATCATAGGTGAGAGAGACAGAGAGCTGTGTTTGTGTGAAAGTGTGAAGAAGGTAATGCCAGTGTATGCCCATCTGCCTGTGTCTGTGTGAGACACAGAAAAATTGTGACTAAAGCATTGTTTCTGTGTGTGTGTGTGTGTGTGTGTGTGTGTGTGTGTGTAGGTATTGTAGCTGTGTTTGACTTTCACAGAGAAGCAAAGATTCCAGACATGTACTCTCTACACAGCTGGTGCGGCATGGCTACCTTAATCCTATTCTGCATACAGGTACACACACTCTCACAAACACACATGCGCGCGCACACACACACACACACACACACACACACACACAGACATATTTCCATGTAGATCAAATGTAATTCTTCTGATCACACTCCACTTCTCCTAGTGGGTGATGGGGCTGCTGTTCTTCCTGTTTCCTGTTGCATCGTCATGGTTACGAGCTTCGTATCTCCCCGTCCATGTGTTCTGCGGCCTGGTTCTGCTGGTTATGGCCATAGGGAGCAGCCTGCTCGGCATGACAGAGAAACTCCTCTTCAGCATCATGTACGTCTGTCTTTTTGTCTGTATCTGTGTGTGTCTCTCTACTCTCTTATCATTAGAAGGGAATTTTGTTACTCAATTACTTTGAGTGTTTTTTTTTTAGATATCTAGATAGATATTTTAGATATTCAAGTGTAGACGTTTACACACTTACATGTAAAGCAGTTAAGCTGTTACACCCCTAAAGGTACAGGAGAACATTTGTATTGTATTGGGCAAGCCTCTGTTTGAGGTTATAGTCCTTAAGGTATCACTTCTGTGTTTCTGTGATTATATGGCAAAAACTCATTGAGCAGCTCCTTTGTTAGAAACATAACAGCAGATGTATCTACTTACTATGCAGCGATACGCTGATGAAAAAAAGCACCAAAATGGCTCTTGTGTTGTAAATGCATTTTTGATGGACTGTTGCGGTCGCAGCAGGTCACTGTGACAGACACACTGTTTTTCTTGCAGCAGCTTTATGGACTTGTGCTTTTCCAGTCCACTGCCCACTTAAAGCGCTTCACAACATGTGTCACATTCACCCATTCACACACACAATAATACACTGATGGCAGACGCTGCCGTGCAAGATGCAAACCTGCTAATCACGACCTATTTGGGGTTTAGTATGCAGATTGCAA
>CAEMYA010000065.1:158017-175232 GCA_903131615.1 Diplodus sargus | reverse complement strand
CTCTTGTGTTGTAAATGCATATTTGATGGACTGTTGCGGTCGCAGCAGGTCACTGTGACAGACACACTGTTTTTCTTGCAGCAGCTTTATGGACTTGTGCTTTTCCAGTCCACTGCCCACTTAAAGCACTTCACAACATGTGTCGCATTCACCCATTCACACACACAATCATACACTGATGGCAGACGCTGCCGTGCAAGATGCAAACCTGCTAATCACCACCTATTTGGGGTTTAGTATGCAGATTGCAGCCCAGCTGAAGAGGCCTGGTGCTCTTCTATGGTGGCTGCTAAAAATGTGAAAAATATAAAAGGCCCTCTTTAGAGCTGTGTTTGGTTTGTTCGGTCAGGGATACTGTGGAAACATGGTGGTTTAGAAACGTGGACTCTGTTACAAAGGACCCCCTCCCTCTGTAGACAAAAAAGGTTCATTGTTAGGTAGTGACAGCACAATGGTCTCGGGTAATTAACTAATGAATACATATTTAATTTTTGCCAATAGGGCCGTCTGTATCCTACACACTGGACCATTAATATGAACGCAGCCTTGTGTTTTGCCAGTTGAATGCATTTACATTAAATTACAGCTAATAAATATTGGGTTAGCATTAGCAGTAACGAAATCCAGCTCTGATAAGGCTGAAGAAGGGTGAACAATAACAGCGGAGCTGATACTGATGAGGTGAAGTGATGCTTGAGAATATACTGCGTCATTTCCTTGCAACTTGAAGCCATGATGGAAATGGCGGATCCTGCCACTAACAAAGAAACCTGTTATATAGAGAGGAAAACACAGTAGTGTAGTGTATTGTAGTACAATAGTGTAAAAACTTAATTCTTGAGAGTTATAACTTGAAGTCTATCTAGAAAGCACTGCAAACAATCTAAAAAAAAAACTGCACATGCTGTACATACATGTTCATCCCTTCCAATTGCTGTCATTTTAAATATATCCACCAGTGTTTTTATTTTGTATCTATTTGTATCAGATGTATGTCTGTCTCTATCTCTCTCTCTGGGAGCAGGCAGCCCTACTCTCTGTTCACACCTGAGGGGGTGCTGGCCAACGTCCTGGGGATCCTGCTGGTGTGTTTTGGGGTCGTGCTGGGCTACTTGATCACGAGGGAGGAGTACAGACGTCCTCCAAACCCAGAGGAAGAGTCTCTGTCCGTCCACTTTAAGACTCTGACTGAGGGGGCGTCACCCACCGGGCCCTGACCTCAGTGATATGTCTGACGTGTCCCTCTTATTTGGACACAGTGTCCTGCCAACAGCTGTGCTGCAGACCCTGTCAATACAAAATCATTAGATTAAACACATGTGGGCGTGAAGTTCTATACATTTAGGTTAAAGTCCAAAAAATAAAAATCACAGAGAAGAAGCTTTAATCCTGTTATCATACCAACCAATTTAACACTTCAAATATTTTTCAACTGATTAGCCTCATGAAAAACCCCTTGATTTCATACATGTTCAAGCAGGAAGACAAGCAGCACAACCTGACTTTTGTAATGACCACATTCATGCAGCTTAGTGGCTCCTCTGATGTCACACTGAGGGTGGGAAGCTTATATCATACTGCTGTGTTCCAGGTTCCAAGTCATATAAATGATGGGGCTCTAATAAATCATTATCGTTTCACTGCTCAACCAGAGCCTGAAAAGACAATGGATAGTGAAATCCTAGAGGGACAATCGGGCCATATTTCAAATAATTCTAAAATATTATCACACAATTTGGAATGGCATGGTAAGTTAGCTAGGAAAATGGTTGAATGCTTAGCATTAGCAGCTGCCTCATGGTTTATCTTGTTGTTTTAACTTGAAATCTGGCCAATGTCATTCAGGATTTTCACTGTCTATTGTCTTTTAAGTTAATGATCAATCAGGAATCAGTCAAATACTAGTGATTTGTGAGATTCCATTATTGTCCAACTTTTTTGTTGTTCAACATCAGTAGAACACTTGAGCTTCCCAACTGACACTGACATGAGAGGAAGACGGCCATCATTTTAATTTGGTCTATTATGTTTCTGTAGCCCTGGTGTGTAGCTTGATTATTGAAGAGACAAATGTCACCAAGGCTGTGAAACCTTTTAATCCAGAGATATACATGTAGTTTAAGAGTGTCTGTAGCTCAGGACCTCTATGAACTGAAGACACCACATTTGCAGATCAATGACCTCCCACTAGATGATGACTGCATGATCCTAACACTTAAACACAAGCCCAGCCCATATCTGTATCTGACACTATCTGACCAAACCCAACTGCCCAGACTGACCCAAAGCTTCGCTGTTGCTCAGTTTCACTCATTACAGGTTGTTTGCCTCACCTACTCATATTACTTGTGGCTTCATTCTCAGTCTCATTTTGTCTCCCAACTGGGAACTGTTAGAGAAAGCAAGAACTGTCTCAATAAAGTGCTTTAAAAAGTGAAACACTCACCTAAAGCAACACAACAGAAATGGCTTGAACTCAATCTGCAACTCAAGCCTTCAGGTCATCGGGTCAATTAGTGTCAGTGCAAGGAACAGTAATGGATACATTTTTATCAAAAGGCCGAATCAGCTTTTACTGTACTCAGCCTACTAATGTTGCAAAGAAATGTGAATTTTTTTGGGGGGGCTGTACCGATACAAGTGATTTTTAACTCTGATTGGCAAAATACAGCCCTTTGCTTAATTCTGACGCCAACAAATCTGTTATCAAACATAATTTTTTTTTGTAGCGCCAACATAACTGAGTAATATGCCTTGAAGAGCGGTATCAATGCTGAAAGCCAATGATTTAACAATTAACAAAAAAATTATGGTTTTAAACCAGGACCTTCAGTATATAGATTGGGAAGCTTGTGCAAAAAGTGCCAAATTAAGTATTCTTTGCCTGTTATTTTCATGTGCGGAATAAATCAAAATTGCATGTTTTCTGCTGCTATGTATATACTTTTTTTTTTGACCATATGTTTTTGTTATCCTCTGCACAGACATTTCAGGTTGTTACATGATTGTGCAACGTGATAGCTGTGTTGTTTAGATAAATCTGATTGGACTCAGATACAGAATATTAAAGGTGCAATATGTAGCACTTTGGGGTTGAAACTGGAATATTTAACAAATGGTGAAGAAACCACAGTTGTTAAGTGCTTTATGGACATCTATGTAGTGTATTGCAGAGATACTCTCTGAAGTTAGCATGCTAACCAGCTATCCCTGGCCAGTCCTCTCTAATAATACCACTTAGTATCTGGTAAAGCTCAGGCAGACTCAGCTAATTGGGCTTACTCACTGAATGGTCAACTGAGCTAAGGAGTCGACAGCAGCCGTAGTTAGCAGCAGTTACTCTGGTTAAACAGGCTGCCCCCTGTGTTGGAATATGAATTCAACAGGTGGCCAGTTCTTACATATTTCACCTTTAAAGGATTTAGATAGTACAGTTTAATTTTGTCACACATGTCTGCCATCTTGATCTACACTACTCTGGATTAATCGCTGAGCATAATATTTAAAGAATTATATAAAAAAAGGAAGTGAAAGCTTTAATGTCCGATTGTGATAATGCTGCCAATACTCCATAATGATATCAGTAAAACAATTGGTAAACTTTTTAGTTATTAAAAGTCACAAGAAAAAGTCTCATAGAGGGTTTAGCATTTGTGGTTAAAATTTATATCACACTACTAGTACACTGCTAGTTGCATTCAAATGAAGTCTGTCCTTTATCACAGTATCTGTATACCTACCTGTCCCATATTCAAGTGGCTTAAAGCCACAAAATGTACTCCATTTGTCAGTATGCTGTATGTATTTAAATGGATTGTCATGAAAAAAATATACCTGTTCAGTGTGTGTATGTTATTAGAGTTTATTTACTTTATGTATTTTTACCTAAAGCTGTCATATCACATATTTGAACCTGGTTAACCAAATTAAAAAACATCTAAAGTTTTGAGATTTTCAGGTTCAGGTTTCGACTATAGTGCCTAATACAACGCTCTTTACAATGTTGTTCTCATTGTCTCAATCTCATTAGTAAAACCTGTAACAAACAAAAGTGTGTGGAGCAACAGTTTGTTCACTTGTGTTTTTCACCTGACTTTAACTTTTAAAGACTGAGCATTAAATCTGTTGTCTGTAATTATTATTTTTTTGTTATATTTGCTAAAATTGTCTTCCTGATCTGACAGTAGAAGATACCTGTCAGCTGTGTAGAAATCCACAGTCTGTGGCTCCACCCAGTGGCTGTAATTTGATTTGCAAGAATTCACCGCTCCCAGATCAACACAACCAATCAGAGCCAAGGGGAGTGTCTGAGAAGTGTCAATCATTCTCATGCATATGCTGTTGGTAGCCCCCCTCCCTCACACAGCACTACTGGGCAGTGCCCCTCCCCCGCACAGGCGCAGCCTGCTCTCGCCTGGTCAGACACGTTCAAGTCCAAACTGTAAACAATGGCCGAGAACAGACAGCAACAACAGAGAATTGGACCGTGCCGGAGAGAAAACTAGGATAAATATCGGCGCGTCATTTCAGAGGTGGAGGGAGCTGTTGGATTTGTAAGGACTCAAGAGCGACGCAGAGTTGGCTGCTTTTCTGCTGGACAAGTAAGGACCCCTGCTCGATATATGTTTAATTCTGTGTTTTAACCACAAGGCTATGGTTGCAGCGGTTACAGTAATACTCGCAATATCGCATGTCGCCAATGTTGCAGTCGAGCTACATAGCTTGTTGATAAATCTGGTTTGTTAGCTTGTATGCTAACCCCAGTGTTTAGCTCTGTATTTATGGCTACTGGTTAGTAAAAGCGTCTCTCAAGTGACCAGGCAGTTACAACGTTTTTGTTCAGTATGCTCTGAAGTGGTTGAATTGGTTTAGAGAAATAACATTATTCATCCTTCAGAAAGGCACTCATCATTGTAATTTAGTTGCATTGGTCAGAAAGAGAACCATCAGCGCTTATGTTGTTGTTATTTTGAATGCGCCATCTTGGTTATCTAGCATCCTCTGTTACCATGGTTACAAGCCTGCTCGTGCACAGCAGGCTCCTCTGTGGGAGGGGCTTTGAAGGCAGGCTGCAGCAGCAGAGAGGAAGAAGGAGGGACCTGGAAGCTGTATCATTCAAATATTCTGACCAAGTCCACTTTTTTCTCATAACTCCAGACTGCAGCTCTAACACTGGAAAATGGGAGCATCAATAAATGTAAAAAAAAGTGTAGAAACAACAAGTTTGCGGTTTGATGGAATGTAATAAGCCGGGCTAGTTCTTGACCAGTGGAAGTGATTTCCTGTAGTCTTGATGTCACAGTTACATTGCAAGGCAACTGATTTAGTAATCCACTTATATATATTATAACACTCTAAAGGCTTAGAAAGAAATTAAAGTCAGTGTTTGCCGTGAATCATACTTAAAAGTCCACTTTACTATTTTTTTCCCCCAAACCAAGGTAACAGATTAATAAACATACTGTCACCTTATACAGCTTTTAGCTGTATTGTCACTAAGTGCATGGTCACAAAAGATGATGAGAATATAGTCAGTATCCATATTGACATCCTCTGTAGGGTAAGACCCTAACACATCCAGACAGTGAGAAGGAGAGATAGACTTACACATCTGTATTTCATTCATGTTTATTCTTCTTTGTAATGCAGCAGTCAGTAATTTCACATGAGATGACACATTCATGTTGTTTTTAAGTGTTTCATAATGATGTTCTACTGCTATAACCATCCTGGGATATTAAATATTGAGATAGGTTACATACAGTGGAAAAAGCCCACAGTAAGCCCACAGTAAACACACACACACACACACACACACACACACACACACACACACAGAACATCAGAAGTAATGCTTGATTACCAGTGGTATTTCGAACGCTGGGCTAAGGTCCCCTAAGTAGGCTGGGAGTCATAGCCTACATGTACAGCACAACAAATTGTTTTTTTTAGACAACACATCTGTCATCCAGCTCATCACGGATTTAAAGCAACAATGATGCACTATGTCAAGCTGTTTCCAAACATGAACATTTGAAACTACTCTTGAACATCCAATCTTCCGAGATAATATTGTACACATTCTCTAACAGCTGGAAACTTCTGAGCAGTAAGAACTGAGGGCAGTGGTCACAGAAGCTGTACTGTGACAGAGCGTTCAGAAGTCATACTTTCCATCATCATCAGCAACTCTGAAACCAGGGTTCTGATTCATTAGAAATATAAAAAGAAATATACAAAAATCAGGCTTTAATGTGCATAAAATACATTTGAAAATGGACATTTTAGTCCCACTTTCTTAAATACCATCTGTTAGTCACACCTCCTTTGAAAACATAGTCCCCCTGGATTTGTTGTTAGCTCACGCCCTCCCCTTGTTACTGCTGTAATGCCTGTAAAGCGTTTGTTTCTCACACAGGTATTATTCAATTTAAATTAATGAGATTGATAGCTGTATATTTAAAGGTTTTAGAAGATTTTCAAAAATGGGTGCTTGATGTCAGAAAAACATCAACCATTGCTTTGTTGTCTGAAATGAGAGCTTGCTGGCTGTTTTTAGCAGAACCAACACAAAGGATAAGCTAGTGGTGAACCAGGCTTATTTTACCTAACTTATAACTCTTCAAACCTATGCAGTTATTTAAAGGTATACCATGCATGGTTTTCCTAAAACAACAATGTGTAGATTCATACAAAAGTCATCCCTCTCTCTTATGACCCATGAAAAGTGTGTGGCAGTGCCTGTGTCTAAAGAGATCCTACGCTCTGCCTGTATTTTCGTATGATCTTGCTGTGTCTGGGATGCTTCTGGGTGTCAAACTTTGGACAGTGGAGTGTAGTCCCCAGCCATCAACATCATGGACTGTGTGGTATCCTGACTGGTGTCCTATGAAAACGCAGCAACCAGGTAACAGTGCTCTGTATAAGTCATGGATGTTCAAAGCTACCACCACTGTGCTCTCTACATCCGTCTTGACCGTTGACGAGAGGGAGATAACCTTGAATAGTCTGTTAAAGGGGCCACAACTGACAAATCGTGCATAGTTCACCTTTAATAAAGTGTCTCTTGGCCAAGGGAATAACACTCCTGTTACTGCTGTAGGTAGTAAGCTAGTTCGCCAGGCAGCTAGTGATTGCAGGTTAGAACAGATACAGTTAAATCCATTCTTTATGCTTGTCTAACCCTAACCCAAGGGAAAAAAAGACACCAAACTTGAGCCATCACTGCTTCAAGGGGAAAGGTTAAGCAAATAGTCAGTTGGATTTTGTAAGTAACTGAGGGAAGATGGAGCTAATTGCAGGTCATGGGGTATGTAATGCACTGTTTTTTCGTGGTAATTTAAAGGGCCCTGGTTTATCTGTTGGGATTTCTGTGGTTTGTGTAAATTTGGACCTTTACGACTTCATAATACAAAAGACCTTCATAAAAAAACAAAATCACTATATGAAGCAAAACAGAAAAACCTAAAACACTTGAAAGATATTTTTACAGAATGTTCACTGCTGATCATTGCTATTTATACACAAGTAGGAAAAGATGTTCAACAACAATTGAGCAAAGCTAAACTCCAACTTCGCTCTTCCTTATTGTCTCTTTGAAAAGAATGTTACCATTTCTACGTATCGTGTGAAAAACAAAACATAAAAATGCAAATCCCAAAGGAATATACAGTTTTTAAGAGAAACAATATTTACAGTATACAGTTTAATACAGATATAACTTAAAAGAAAAGATAAATATCAATTATTTTTGTTTTTTATACAGCAAGTCAGTGCTTAATCAATGACAGCATTATCCTAGTTTCTTTAACTATGGCTTGAGACTGGCTCACTGACCGGCATCTGACTGGCACACGTTTTAGAGCCTGGATCCTGCAGTGACTGTTTTCCAAGTATCCAGTCATTTTATCATTTAAGCACCTTAAAATTTAAATGAAAATATGTGACTGCCAAAGTTGATAGTGGTCTCGCTTGTCTGACTGAATGTCACCGCCTAGAGTCACTTACATTGCAGAAAAGGTCTAGAAAAGTACATTTTGGACATTCAGTATGATTTCAGTTTGAGATGACAAGGAGTCAGGAAGGAAAGGTATTCTTTTCGGGTTCTCTTTCTTTTTATCATTGTGCTTTGTAATGGCAAAGAGCTTTCTCATGGTTAAGCACTCTTGTCCTTCCTTCATTGCCTTCACCCTTCTCTCTCCTTTTTCCGTTTCTAGCCGGGTAATTGACAAACCTGGCTTGTAACATGCAATTTGGTGCTAACTGAACTTATATGTTACGTTTTTGCTAAGATCTCTGAACAACAAATCCGTCTGTATGCTTTAAACAAAGTGTTTATCTTTCCCAAACCAACAATCTGACAAGCATGCCAATAGACAGCGACTGGCCAGTCCAAACATAGGCAGGAATTAAACTTGTACTCTCTTGGTCTTGTAATCATAACCATGAGTTCCATATCAGGTATATCTTCAAAGAGAAACTGGAAGTGTGTGCTGTTGTCCATATTTGAATGATTATTGCGTCTTGCCCTTTGAAAACTGTCCGAACTATAGGTTGTACAAGCTAGTGTGTTTCAAACATTGCAAGTCCTACGTAGTTTCATGGCCCAAGTCAGTCTTGGTATAAGTGCACTCATTTATTTATAGCCTCTCATTATCAACCCTCCTCTGTTGTCTTGGACTTATCACTTCTGCTTCTTTCTATACATTCGACTCTACAAAGGGTCTTTTTGGCTTAACAGGAGAGGTAGGGCCTGTCTTTCTGTCAGTTGATCTGTCTGAGCAGTTATGGATCACTGGCATTGTTCGAGCCAGCTTCACATCCAGGAAGGAGGGATTCTGACTGGCAACCTTCAGAGAGCCTTCTTTCTGAGGACCACTACCCTGCAGCCCCTCATAGTAGTCAAGCTGGTTGTCGTGGAGGAGGTGACCATTGTGGGCATTGTTGTTGCTGCGGTTGTGGTAGGCGATAGACGATGGCTGGAGGTGACCTAAGCCTTGATTGGTAGGAGTTTTGCTTGGTGAGGTAACGACTGTGTCCACAGAAGACACGGCCCAGGAGCGAGAAGGGCTGAGACAGGATGCCGAACTGGACGGAGCTTGCTGTTGATACGGCTGGTGCACCCTTGCAGTCCTGTCAATAATACCCATAAAAGGAGTGTTCCTAGAAGAACGTCCCGCTTCTCCGGGATAAGTCCCACCTCCGACGATGGATGTTTCTGACTGCGGAGAGGAAATCAGAAAAAAATCGTCATGGTAGCCAGTAACCTCTCCCACAGAGACCAGATCTGATTGAAAATCCATCTGCTGGGCAGAGGCAGAGGTCCTGAAGCCTGGGCCTTGATTCACAGACTGCCCGCCAGCGAGGCTGCCACTGCTTGTGGAGAAACGGACGCTGATACTTTGGGAGTGGACAAGTGGCCTAGGAGGAGCTGAGGAGGCAGTTGGATGGGCACTGAGGGGGCGTCGTAGTCCTCCCTGATGATGGTATTGGTGAGATGATAGAAGGCTATCAGGAGGCCCCATTGTCGTCTCAGTCACTTCCATGGGGTAGTAGGCTGCTTTGGATTGGTTGCGGCTTAACTGACGGGCCTGGCCAAATCGATTTATCCCTGCCATCTCCCCTCCTTCCTCTCTCCCATAACCAGATGCAGTTCTTGGCGGCATCTGCTTATGATCAACATCTGCATCATCTAGAGGATATGAAGCTCCAGAACTCAGACCAGCCTGGCTCTCCAGACTAGGTCTAATATCTATAGGGCTCGGGTAAATGCCTTCTCCCAGCTCGGCCAGTTCCTGGGGTAGCTGATGAAACTGGGAGTAGGCAGAACTTCCTAAAATCATGCCGGAGTGGGCCGAGGAACTTGACTGACTGGTTCTGACAACCTCGACTTTGGCTGGTTGGAGCCACTGGCCCTGAACAGGGTTCTGCCTCTGGAAGGATCTCTGATTGGGCAAAAAGCGTTGTTGCTGCACTCCTTGGTTCTGGTTTGAGTGATAGAGGGCTGGGCTGGACTGTGAATGGTAATGCAGACCTCCATTTCCTGACAATGCAGGCGTACTTTCTGACAAGGGGCTAGCTTGCTGCTGATGCTGCATTGGAGAGGGTGGAGGGCTAAAATGGCGATTGGAAGAGGATGGAGGAGGTGCAGAGTGAGAGGGAGAAGTTAAAGACGGGGAGTGGGTGGGGCTGGGGAGGTGACAATACAGGTGAGTGGGGGACAGGGAAGAGGGCGATGGCATCCCAGGGCTGCAGTTGGTGTCAAGGCTTTGAACCACAGGTGGAGGGTGGAAGGTGGAAGAGTGAGGAAGATCATCTCCTTCTCTGTAACTCTCCTCCTCCTCCTCTTCCTCTGTAAGCCCCTCCCTGTCCAGCAATTGCAGACAACCTGAATCTCTACACCTGATCTCGTTGATGGTCATGGCCACACTTTGTTGATAAATATGGTGTGATGAAGGAGGAGGAGATTGTTGAAGTGCAAACTGCCGACATTCTTCCTTGACACGGGACAGCAGGCGCTGGATCTCCCGGTTGGATGGGCACAGTCGGCTGGCCTCAATCAAGTCCTCCAGGGCTGCATGAAACTGTCTGAATGATGAAAGAGAGTGGAAAAAAATAAGATCTCAGAAGATGTCATAGAGACAAAAAGAGCTGCAAAGCAGTCTGGGGATCCAAACTAGTGGTGGTATTAATGGCATTTGTCATATCTCTACATGATTCCCTTATCCTGTCAGTGTTCCTAACTCAGTCTTTAGTCACGTTTCCTACCAGCTGGTTTACTGTATATTCAATAATGTTGGAATAAAAAGAATAACTACTAGGGTTCTAAGGTATAAGAATACATGTATTCATCCAAACATGTCACAGTACACACACCATGGTTCAGTGCATAGAGTTGAAGAATACATCTGACTCAGTCAGTCACACTGTTGTGAAAGAATGTCTGTGGGCGATAATAAAACCATTCTAAACCATATGGGTTACTTCAATAAATGGCGATAATGCACCTAAAACCTGTTATCCAACTACCATTGAACAACGGTTGTTGATCAACAGTTGTATGTGAGTGGAAACACAATGAAACATGCAAACACATCTTTAGATGTGAACTATGGCCTATGCCAGAGTTTATGTTCACTGACTGCTTAGGGTACTACATACAGGCTGTTCAAAATAGCTAACTAACTCAGGTGGAACAACATAAATACTAGCTTTGAAAAAACTGTAACAATTAAAAAAATGAACAAAACCTAGATTATACATTTGGGATTTTCTTCTTGCTTTTTTCATGATGTACTCAGCTCTTACAGAGTTGTGACCCCAAAGCCTGGGCAAGTACTAAAACTTGACTTCTATGTAAATCCCAAATGAGTACATCCAGAGTAACTAAATCTTGGCTTAAAATACTCGAGTTTGTCCATCTACTATAGCTAGTTCCACAAGTTCTCTCTGTGACTAAAATGCAATGCTAAATCACAGTTGGGTGTTGGGATCCACAAATGAAGTTATTTATTGTGTGTTTCAAAATGGACTCTGAGCTGAACTCAGTCCCCCAGAAGTCCCCAGGTATATACCTGGGTGCAAAGACTGCAAAGAGACATAACTAGAGACATAGAAGTAAGGGCTGTGTGACATAAAACTGTTGCTATGTTGCTCCAAAAGTCCCAAAAGTAAGTCAAAGTCCAAGATATTGAGATGGCTCATGATTTTACATCTTTGACAATGTCATGTTATCTTCCAGTTAATTAAAAAGTAAAAAGCTCAGTATTCTAACTTTTCGTACTGTTACCAAAACAGAGAATGTTGAAAACATAAGGTCCTCTACTTTATCAACATTCAGCAGGACTTTAATTTAAAAAATGAATTGTTTATTTGATGAATGCATGCTACATTAAAAGGGAGCAGTTCTTGATTAAGTAAGTATGATTACGCTCCATTCTAAGATTTGCCCTTATGTCGCTATGATTACCTGCGGCTGCGTTTGGCCCGGGCCCGGGCATAAAAAGCTTCATAGGATTTTGCTTTCAGCCCTAGCGCCTTCGTAGCAAACTCTTCAGCAAGGCCAAAATCCTGCAAGGAAAAATTAAATTATGATACTACCTTAAAACCAAGGACAGAAAATTGGAATTGAAACTGAAATAAAATGAAAACCATTTTTCTTGGCAGGGAACCACAATTAAATTAAGAGTCCTTTTAAAGGGGCTTTCAGATCAAATGCGATAGACGTGAATTGAGCGGCAACTCTACATTGAAAATCAATGTAAATGGCGCGATGACACGCGATTCAGGCGGCTGCGGCGCAAATGGAGCGTCTAGCGCGGCGCGAACGAAGCGTCTCAAGCGTATGAAGCTACACAAATAAAGTTGAAAATATCGAACTTTTGGGGCGGTATCCCGCCGTGACATCCAATCACTCCCTCACGTACGGTTGTTTGCACCTAGACCAACATGGAGGAGAAGCTAATTTTAGCTGTGTGTGGGCACCGACCCGAACCAACACGTTCTTGAACTGGGCTCTGGTCAGCCTGAGGTGCCGCTGGAACTGGTCGTCATCCAGACGGAGCTCCTGGATGAGACAGTGAAATTCCCCCTGCTCTGTGTGTCTCCGGAGGACTTCATGAACCAGGACATGACGGCGGTTTTTCGGCGTTTCTGGGACTTGTAAAGCAGGTACAGTGCAGCAATGGTGGTGATATCAGCCATGATCGACATGGAAAGAGAGCGGGTTGGGAAATAACGTTACCAGTTAAAAAATGAGCGGGCAAGCGCGTCGTCTTTTTTTCCCCCTGAGTGTCAAGCGCAACAAGTGCGAAACACGCGAATAGTCCAAAATGATCAAGCAGCGCAATACAAGCGTCTCAAGCGATTGTATTCGCGTCTATCGCGTTTGGTCTGAACGCCCCTTTAGACCTTGGATTACAGATTATGTTGTGACGACACATTTATGTCTAACCTCTGTCTCTGTATGTGTGTGTGTGTAGGAGACAGAGAGGGAGGGATAGAGAGACTTACGTGCATCTTACGGTGGCAGCGTGACAGGTTGAGCAGCACACACACTCTTAGCTGTTTGAACGTCTTCAGCTCGTCCCCTGGAAACTTCTGAAGAGCTGACTGATAGGAATGTGCAGCTTCCCTCGCTTTACCTTGCTACAAATGCACACACACACACACACACACACACACACACACACACACACACAGACATTAAACAGACACACATACATTTATTTAATGTTGTATAAGTATTCTTTGTGTGTGTGTGTGTGTGAGAGAGAGAGAGAGAGAGAGAGAGAGAGAGAGAGAGAGAGAGAGATTGAGTTTCTCTGTACTTGTGTGTGTTACCTTGTAAAGTCTGTCTCCCTCTTGCATCAATTTACTAAGCAGAACCATTAAGATGTCTGGTTTAGAGGTTGCCATGGCCCAGGTTGCTGGTCCTACACACACACACACACACACACACACACACAGACAAACATGTTTCCATCACTTTTGGGGACACTACGAAGAGTTACATTATTTCCAGGAGACTTGCCCTTATCATAACCATAACTACTACATAACTACAATAATTTCCCTAGCCTCTCACCATTGCCTTAAGCTAAATCGAACCTTAAACCTATGTTTTCACCCCACAATGTTAGGATTTTAGAGATGGGGAATTGTGGTTTGGCTCTATAAAGAAAGAGGCCCCCACAGTGTAAATTAAAACATACACATGTCATTGACAGTTGGTGGAAAACAAAAGAACAAAAGATTCCTTGGTTCCACACATATCAACATGTGCCATGTTGTTTGTTCTAATAGTAACAATGACAGTTGTCAGGTCTTTTGCCACTCCTCCAATTTTATCAATTTGTTAAAGGAATAGTTCAAATTTTGTAAAATACTTGTATTTGCTTTGTCTCTGGGAGTTCGGTGAGAAGATTGATATCACTCTCATGTTTGTATGGTAGTATATGAAACTAACACCAGCAGCCGCTTAGCTTAGCTTTGCATAAAGACTGGAAACAGTGTAACAGTAATAATATGGATATACTAATGTGGTAACTATATGAATCATAAGGCTCTGATGGCCTATAAAAGCAACACATCCCTAATTAGACTCCAGCTGTAGACCTCTCCTTCATGTCATTCTTCCCCTTTACTTTCACTTCCTGTCTGTATCGCTGATGTAAATAATATGAATCATTGCACAGGTTTCTACCTATTTTGGCTCCTTTTTTGAGTAGAGCGATGACTGCTGAAGTGTTTCTACAGCCAACAGCTCTGTCCAGTGGACGCATCCCGCTGCAGTCCACATGCTCCACTGATGCGCCATGATCCACGAGGAACTGCACCTAACACAGGAAAAGCACAAAAAACGAGGGCTGTATTTTTCTCACTTTTCTCACTATTGATCGTTTTTTGATTTTTAGGTTCTTATCTAAAATTAACAAGTTTTGTCACCAGCTTTCTTCTCTGTTGCTAACAATAAATACAGTAGAAAATACCTATTCATTTCTACATATGTGCAAGCATTTTCTGTTGTCCTCCACATACTATGCAGGACAGGTAAGGCAGGGACAGACAGAATACTTTACTCTACAACGTGGCAGCTACAACTGTATCTGTTTCACGCACCACTTCTGGGTCACCGCAGAAGGCTGCCAGATCCAGAGGTGTCCGTCCACTGCGGTCTGCATGAGTTGTGGCTGCACCTCTCTCCACCAGCTCTCTGACCAATTGGAGCTTGCCTTTCAGACATGCCCAGCTCAGCGCTGTTAACCCTTCCCTGTCGGTCTGGTCAAGTGAGGCTCCTGAAAACAGATAGAGAGGCTTGAGATTCATCTCGGACTACATCAGGGTCAAAGATAACATACATTCTCATTTCACATAGGTTTGTTTTCTTCTATAAGATGATTTATTTCAATAAAGTTCGCTGCATTAAAAGTCTACAAGAGAAACAAAGGATCATTCTCTTTGAAAAGCTCATAATGAGGATAACTGGCATGAATTATTTCACTGATGGTATCTTAAAACAGATCCAAAAAATGGCAAAGACGGGTTAAGAAGAGAGGCAATTTATAAGCTTCTCAACTTGTAAAGGTATTTGTTATGTGATTTAGATATAGTTTTTTGGTTTGTTTCTTTTGTTGATTTTGAGTCTTGTGGGTGCTTACGTGGAACTCTGTTCATGTGTAAATGATATGTTTTGATAATGTAGCTTTCCATAGTATCATCTTTACTTTGTGTTGCCTCTAGGGCCCTGGCAACTCATTAGCCTGAGTGTGGGGTGTCACACAAAGTCTGCTTTTCAGCTGAGTGAGCATGTTCAAACCGCAGAGAAACCTGTTGGTAATAAAAATCAGTCTTATTGTCTGCTCAGCTAGGCTTATCAGTGCACGGGAAGAGAAACAGAAAAATAAAGGGAAAGCCTCTTCGTCAGTGTAATTTGTGGCAACTGCAGCTCAGGAGGCAGAGTGGATATTCCAGTAATTGGAGGGTCGCTGGTTTGATTCCCTGACAGCATGTCGAAGTATCCTTGAGCAAGATACTGAACCCCAAATTGCTCATGATGAGCAGGCTGCACCTTGCATGGTCGCTTTGCCTGTACATAAATGGGTGAATGTGGCAAGTGTTGTAAGGCACTTTGAGTTGTCAGTAGACTGGAAAAGCGCTACAAAAATGCAAGTCCATTTAAAATATCCAACTTTTTATCAGACTGAAAGTGGTGTGAAAATAGTAGGCAAATGCAGCTTTATCATCACAATAATTTGTATATCCCCAGTCCAGAATTTTGAAGTTTTCCTTTTAAATGACAAAGACACCTGATGGTCTGTAGACGTGTTTCCTCTTATAGAGGTGCAGCTCCTACTAACCAGTTGGCCAGACACTGTAGTCTTTGCGGTGTGTTCTGATGCAGCTTTTGGCTGAGACACAGGAGGCGTGAGGTGACACGGCAGTTGGCCTTTGTCGCAGCTAACATTTGATGCTGGCTTGGTGTGTCAAAGCCCTTATGTTCAAAATGTCCATGTTTCTGACTTTGTGTTGTGCTTACAGATGTCTGTAGTGCAGAGTGGCACAAATTATGTGACTCTATTGTTGTTGTCCAGGATTTTTGACTTAAATATGATGTAACAGATTTTGTTTTTTGCATTGTGTTTATGCTGTTGTGATCCTTTATCATCATCAGCTTGGGTGGTTACCATGATCCAGTAGCAGCTGGCCAGTGGTCAAATGTCCCTCTGAGGCTGCTGTCATCACCGCTGTTCGACCCTGCTGGTCGACCATGTTTACCTCCACCCCATGATTCAGTAATAACTCTACCACCTGACAGAAAGACACAGATGGGAAATGAGTCTCAACATGTCTGAAACAGGAATCAAACTAAAACATGTGTTTAATCTGAGTTTGCTTGTGTGTGTCTGTGTCTGTGTGTGTGTGTGCGTTCTGCCCTACCTTCCAATGGTCATGTCTCACAGCACTGAAGAGTGGAGCCACACCCTGCTTGTTGCCTTGGTCCACAGCAGCCCCCTGGTCCAACAACAGCCTGCAGACAGCCAGCTTGCCACTTCCTGCTGCTGCTGTCAGAGCTGACGGGAAGACAGAAAGAGAGGGGTTCTCTACATATCAGGTTTTCTCTTACAGGTACATTTCAAACAATCACTTTTTTTACACTTCACACTTTAAACAATTTAGGTAATAAAAATAGCTGGTCAAGATTGCAGCAAAAGATATTTCAAAAATATAGATATAGAATTTTAACCAAATGAGAAGTGGTTTGGGAGAATGACGATTGTCCAACTGACTGTTTGAGTAGGAGTGAATCTATGAATTGTTTTTTAAAAGAAAACAAGCAATTAGGATGAGTTTCCAGAAAAACAGAAGCTAACAGGGCCAATTAACTGTAAACATAAACAGTAAACTGCAGTGTTTGCATGACAAATCTTGTATAATTCCTTCATGGATATGTTGTACTATGTTCATATTAACATCAATTCATTAGTATTAGTGCAGTTTAGTAGTCAATCATAGTAATGAACATCTGTAATGTAGTTGTGGACAGTTTGTATAGTACCTGTCTCTCCCCACAGACTGTCAGGTGTGTTGATCTCTGGTCTCTCTTCATCTTTCTCGTCCTCCTCTGGAAGATCCAGGAGGTATGACACCATCTTCACACACACACACACACACACACACACACACACACACACACACACACACAATAACAAATGTT
>CAEMYA010000065.1:134561-155805 GCA_903131615.1 Diplodus sargus | reverse complement strand
ACACACACACACACACACACACACATATTGTAAGTCTTTCTGTCAACTATATCGCTAAAGCATGCATTTGTGTTGTAAAGAATAAATTATTTGCTCAATTACACAGCTCAACTGACTTCCCTTTAACTGAATTTTTAAGTGCTTTTATCATTTATAATACAATACAGATATTGGATATCATTATCTTGTGATGTGACATAAGTGTTGTCTTTTTCTGGTTTTAAATGTTGCATTACAGTAATGTAGAACTTAGCAGACTTTTCGACTTGTTTTAATACTTGCTTCTTTTTAAGAAGAAATGAAAATATGCCCTTTTCAAGTTTATCAATAATGAAATAATTAAAAAAAGTAAATAAACCAAACAATTCACAAATAGGTAAGTAATAACTGACTAACTTAAACTTTGCTAACAATACTTCTTTAACTTTAGCACCATTTCACACAGTTCTTCCGTCCTTTCCCAGCCCTTCCTTACCTTGAAGCTAGAGCTCTTTAGGACCAGGGATCCTCCCTCTATCAGGTCCAGGGTCAGTTTCAGGTAGAGGTACGAGCCCTTACTCAGGCTCTTTAAGTGGCTGATCAGCTTGGCCAGTGCTGTGTTGTCAAGACGCCCATTGCCCAGTGACACATTGCTCTGGATCTCAGCACTGCTGTGTATACGCTGCATCAGGTAACCCTGACAAAAATAAAAAAAAACACAGATGATTGCTAGATAACAGTTAGGTAGATCAATTGACAGGCGACCAGAAAGATTATGTGCATGTTACCTGCAGGTCCTGGTCTATGGCATTGTTCTCTTCCATCCTGTCTAGAGAGATGCGGTTAAAAGGTAAAGAATCTGTGATGTCCTGATTGAGAAGAGATACAGAAACAGATGTTGTTAGTCACTTCTGCTAAAACGAGCTTTTCGTATCTGCAAAGCACAATAACAAGGAAGGATTTACTGCTCCAACTTCCCTGTGGCTTTTGCATGGACTGCAGCAAAGCGGGCATGCCCTATAAATGTAAAAAATGTTCCTCGCTTACTGAATGAGTGACACTGAACCATTGTTTGGTCGAGTGTGGGAGTTTCCCTATTGACCCTTTAGTTCAACTTTTTACATGGGCCTAACTTTGGCTTCCCCTTTTGTATAAGTTGAGCTGAGACTAGAGAATCAGACCCCCTATATTGTGTACATATATATATATATATATATATATATATATGAACTGATGTATTTTGTTGAGCACTACAGCATGTACACCTATTTTCGCAGTAACCCAACATCAAATTATGAACCTTAGGAGAATAAATGGGCATACAGTCTCCTATAAATAAAAGAAGTTCCAAGTTTTGTTTTCCGAGGTCCGTGTTTGTGTTTGTGTGTGTGTTTGTGTATACCTGCTGACTGGTCCTGACAGTGGTAATGACCTTCAACCAGGAAGGGAATTTCTGGATGTTTCGGGATAGGAAGGAAGTCAGCGTGTCCCCATAGTCTGGCCGGTGGAACTCAGCTTCGTTCAGCCCATCAATCAATACAATAAGCCCCGCCCCCTCCAAGTGCAACTTCCTCTCTGAAAAAACAGCAGAACAGAACAGGTTTAGTACTGACCCTGGCTTTACATAATAGAAACCAGCAGAATACAGTACAGTCTGTATGTACCTCTGTAGAGAGCATCTAGTGGTTCAAGTATTCCTCTCTCAAGGGCAGAGCTTGGATCCTGGATGCAGGAGCGCATACTAAGGGTGCTCTGTAGCTGTGGTGAGCGGTGCAGCAGCTCTCGATAGGCCAGCAGCTTAGGGGCATTACATAGCATTGCTGCCATGTTGTGGATAAACTCCGGAACCAGACAGGTGTGACAGTTATCAGCTTGGCAAAAGTGATATGAGACTACCTACAAGGACAGACAGGCAGAAATATGATTTGTGAATTTTAGCATGCCTTAAGTTCATAATTGTAGATTTCTCCACTAGCCTTTAAAGAGGTCATATTATACTAACTTCATACATTTATTTGGGGTCAATCTTTGGTGAGAGTTGCATATGCACATTACCTAAAGGGCAGGATGTAGCCAATCAGAGGCAGAGTAGCCAACCAGTCACTCTGAGCAAGGTAGTGTGATCTAAAATAACGTTGCTACAGCAGTGGCAACTGTATATATCTATATAACTCCTGTCACATAGTGACACACAAAAGTTACGGGAGTAAAGGCTTGACTCCAAATCAGGCATTTCGGGCCTTGTGGGAGCAGCGTTTTCTGTGGGAGACGGTAACTTCCTTTGGTGTGGACTTGAGAAAACATGACCTCTTTAAAGTTTCCGTGTCTAAAATCTTCACTGGCAACTTAAACAGTTAATATAGCTTTCAGAGAAATGTTGTAGAGTAGAAAGTATTTTCCACTGAAATGTAGTGCATCGAGTATTAAGTAGCATAAAACTACAAATATGCAAACAGTAGATTAAGTAACATGGGGAACCTACCTGTCCTGCAAGCCTCTTCAACGCCTCCTCCTGTCTCCTCCTCATCTCTGGAGTCCCTGGACAGCTTCCCCTCCCTCCTCCTTCATCGCCCCCTCCTCCTCTTCCCAGGGAATCATGGGAGAAAGAAACAGCCTCTACATCTGGATTTATGGAACATTTCATACGTCAGTAATGATATAGAGACACAAACCATCTCTCTTTCATTGTGGCTTCTTGCCTTCTTTACTAGTAACTACTTTTTAAATTTATTCTGCTTTTGAGTATTTTTTCCACTGTGTAATTTAATGGGTTTTCACTGGTGGCTGACACAGTTGTGTATGTAGTTGCTGTTTGTGAGTCTGGCGGATTTTAGTGGTTTCTGCATGATGGCTAGAATAACTCTCTGGGGGGTCCTTTGCAAAGCATATTAGATGAGCTCCTACCAACAATCTACTATGTCCCCTTCTTGTATTCCAAGTACAGACTATAATGCATAAATCAAGCACAAATACCTTCTAAATTGAAATAGGGCCTCATATCTTTATGGAGTTAATTTAGATTTTTTTTTTTTTTATTGTATTTTGTGTCATCTTTAACATAAATTGTCTGAAATTATGAAAAAGGACAGGTTAAATCATTATGTATTAGGGGTGGATTAGTCCTGTTTGATACCAAATCATGTAGACTTTCTTTGTTGAGTAGTTTTCTGGTGACATTTATTCGCCTCATATGTATATGTTTAAGTTTAGCTGCCAACAAAATATACAAAATTACATAAAATCTGAAGCATCATTTATATTTGATCCCCACCTTCAAAGAAAATGTAAACGTGATAGTACAACATAATGTATTCCTTTTTGAACTATGAATCTCACCTTTCTATGAACGGACACATAACTTGCATTAGCGTGCATGGCTGTGATTCATTGGGTCTGGATTCAGACTTGCAGGGTTATTTTGCTAAATATTTTTAGAATGCACTCAAAATGAAGTTGCACCATGCTTAATTCATCATTGTTTTTATCTCTCTTGCCTTCATCAGGGAGGCCTCTCAAGCTGGAACTTGAACTTATCAAAAACCTGAAGTTTTGTACGGTTTATAGAGATTAGAAATGTTGTCAAAGAACAGGAAACAATGCAAAATGTAATTAAAGGATAGATGTGATATGTTGAGGTTCTCCGCAGATTGACTTTGAAATTAGAGTCATCCATATACTGTAATATAAAAAACATTTGTTTGAAAACTACAGTTGACCGTGTACACGCTTTATTGCTTTGTATTGGAAAATTAAGATTCAACTTATTTACCCATTGATAGGTTGTATGTTTAATATTTATTGTCATTTGTTGCTCTGTTTCAGGAGTAAATGTATAATTTTGTAAATATTGTATTTTGTCATATTCACCAACACCGAATCTGAAATAAAAGGAGGTAAGTCAAGCACGCCATAAAAAATGCAAAGTTGAAGTATAAGAATAAGGTGGAGAACAATTTCACACAAGGGAGCCTCCGCTCAGCAGGGGATTAAGAACATGACCGCTTATGACCGAAAACTGCTCCCTCCACCCACAGGACTATCCAGGGTGCAGGCAACAGCCCAGCATCCCTTCCCCATCGACCTCAACTTTCAAGATTTGAGACAGACAACAGCATCCGATTAGAAGAAATCATCTCATCCCTCAAGCCTGCGGCAGCTGAACTCTTCTTTAACACGGAGGAGGTGGTGAGAGCCCTCAGAAGGACCAAGGAGAACACAGCACAGCGTGTTTCAGCAATCCATTGGCCAGCGGCACAGTTCCCTAGCTATGATAGCACTCTACAGTGACCCCCATCCCCAAGAAGAGCTCAGTCAAAGCTTTGAACAACCTGAGGCCTGCGACTGTCACCTCTGTCGCGATGAAGGCTATGAAGAGGGTCATAAAAAGACACATCATCATGCTATCAGACCCAATGATGGACCCTCTCCAGTTCACGTACCGTGAAGGCAGAGTGTTCGATGACGCAAAAACACCCTGTACCCGAACACCTGGAACACCCCAACACCACCGCCAGACTACTGTTTGCAGACCTCTCTTCTGCATTAAACACACTACAGCCACACATCCTTGCAGAGAAACTCTCCACCTGCTTCTACCTGCACTACCAGCTGATCCTGTGGATTACAGGCTTCCTAACCAACAGATCACGGAGGGTGCTCGTCAGTAACACCTTCTCCGACGTCTCTGTCACCTCTCCAGGCTCTCCTCATGGCTGTGTCCTCTCACCTCTGCTCTTCATCCTTTACACCAATGACTGCAGGTCCACCCATCCAGACTGTCATCTGGTAAAGTATGCAGATGACACAATTCTCCTTTCCCTGCTCTCAGGCCCCTAACATCACCACAGCTCAGTGCTGCATGAGGAGTGGTGTAATAAATGGGCCCTGGAGTTAAACATGGAGAAGACCAAAGAGATGGTGGTGACCTTTTCCAGCAACAGAGAGAGCTGGCTACAGCTGTCAGCACAATCCACAGGAGGGAAGTAGAGCTTGTGGAGGAGTACAAATACCTGGACACAATTTTTGACAGTGCATTCAAATTTGCCTCCAACACTGAGGTGATCCTCAGGAGAGTATCTCGTCAATGGCCAAATAAAACAAATAAAGTTTAATGACACTGAATTAAATTGAATAATAAAAGATGATGTTAATATTGTGATGTTGTGATATTGTGTTGATACTGCAGTCTCTCTCTGCTTACGTTGAGGTATGGTCTGAGTGCTGGCAGCGGTTGGCCACATCTGGTTTCCGTGACAACTGAGCGCAGCCAGACGGGCGATGATGGCCGTTTTGCCGAAGCCCATGTTGCCCACGATCACCACGCCCCTACAAGTTGATGTGTCGCCTCTGCGAAGACAAGTGTCCACCTCTTGGAAGAGCCACTCCCTGCCCGTGAACAGCCAATCAGACGAGAGACCAGGAACCTCAAAGTGGAGGGGCTTCAGGTTGAGAGAGGGAGTGAAACGAACTGCAGGAAAAGAGGGGAAAAGGGGGGTTCTAATATCTGCTTGTAAAAGAGTTGTTTTTATGTTTGTTTGAAAGTATGTTTTTTGTTTACCTCTGTGGTCCAGTTGACTACGACCCCCAGAATTCTGCCTGGGCATTCTGAGGGAGGTCCTTGATGGGATGTGTCTCTGCTGCTCATCCAGATAGGCTAGATCCTCAAGGTGGGCAGAACTAGTAGCTATAAAGACAGAATGATGGCGAGAGTTAATTTTCTTCAATAGTAGGTTGTTTTGGATGGCCATGAAACTCTTCTGGTGGAGTCATTAGTACAAACTGTGCAAGAGAAATGTACTGTTCTTTCATAAAATGTCAAACAAACAACACAGTGTAATTAAAAACCGTAAGGAAGGTAGTTTACTTCAACTCACAAGGGGTATTTGCTGTGACGAATCAAGTCACTGAATTAACTAGAATAAATGCCTCGCAGTTTTATAATGACCTTTGAACATCAGAATCCAATCAGTTCATCCTTGAGTCCAAGTGGACATTTGTGCTATTTTGAAGAAATAATCCAAGTCACAGAACATATACTTAATAATTATAATATACTTAATTTTTTTTAAGGAAGTGTTGTATGCAGAAAAAAGCATACATCATATTAACCATTAAGCATTAGGTGTATTCTCTTCACTAAAGAGAGCTAGGCTAGCTGTTTCTTCCAGTCTTTACGCTACGCTAGACCCAACATGTCCTGACCTCAGCTTGGGGAATATACTTTTCAGCTTTCTTTCTTTCTTGGTGAGAGTGAGATGAGACACTTACCAGACTGGGGTGTCTGTATGGTGAATATAAAGCTACTGTACAGTCAGTAGATGGTTAGCTTAGCTCAACACAAAGACTGGAAACAGGTGGTACCAGCCGGCCTGGCTTTGTTAAAGGGGAACAAAATCCATCTCGCAGCACTTCTGAAGTTCACCTATTAACATGATACACTTGGTGAGCTTAATTCAAACAGAAACCTAACATGAAAACGACATGGTTTTACAGGAGTATGGGACTATTTCCTGGCAGTGACTTCCTGGATTCTCAGCTAGTTGCCTGGCAACATCACAGTGTCGAAATATTTTCCTAAATGGAGCAAAACTTAATATGTGAAATGCAGTTTTGTTGCTGTTTTTGATGCCAGTCACAACCACATCACAAAGGTCCTTCACCGGTGGGGACCAAAGCATGGAAATATAAAGCAAGCTAAAGCTAAAACCTAAAGTCAAACACAAACTGAAAAAATCCTGGGAATAAAACACTCAAAGGTCTGTTTCCAAACTGGGTAAAGATCTACGATGGTTATTAACATATGTGGTTAAAAGTAAAACAATGATAAGAAAAATCTAACTTTGTCTTAATTTTCTTGTTTGTCACTAGTTAAGTACAGGATGTTTAGGATCTCATCCAAGGAGAACCGTGTCTTAACTTCCAGTATAGTTAGTATAAAGGCAGATCTAAAGGCTAACAAAGTTCTGATAAATGTTGGAGACTTCAGGTTGTCTCTATTCCCAACAAAACAGGGGAAACCTACCGAACGTTTGGTCCAATCAATCCAGTTAAAATCCTCCAACACAACAAAGAATGTCAGCGCTGGCTGTGTCTCGTATCCTGTGTATGTGTATGTGTGTGTTGTGAAAAGCTTCATACATGTCACTTCCTTCTTCCTTCCTTCCTTTTCAAAAGTGCTCATGTTTTTTTTAATAAATAACAGTGAGAGGAAAAGAGGAACTGGAGGATGAGATGTCACTCAGGTGTCGTTTCTGTTGTTTTAAATCTACGCATTATTACTGTTTTTTTACATTTCTGTACAAATGAGATATTCTGTAAGCCTTTGAGGGGTTAGTGCACTCTTTTTTTAATCTAAAGAGCCAGTTTGACTGTTTCATGAATAATGCCAAGCCAGCCTATCGATGTCCTACCTCAAGCTTAGATGCAGAGTAACTATTCCTACTATTCATATAATAATATAGAAAGATATTAATAATCAAGTTTCATCAAGAACTAACAGTTATGTGTAAGCAATTAAATGTGATGTCTTCTAGACTTTCGAAATGTTATTGTCATTCATGGATCCAATTTTGATATTGAAATGAGTCATTTTGCAGGGGGTTGTCTTGCTTACAGTTTTTTTTAACAACTATCTCAAAGCCTGCACGATGTAAAATTCTGGATACAAGTCTTGATGATGATAATGATGCAAAATATTGATCAATTTGGCTTTCAAAGGTTTTAGCAGTGTTGGCTTTCTAATGAAAATGCCACAGTGCCACTTTTTCTATTCATAATCATCATGTCATTGAGTCAAATAAAAGATTGAATTAAGTTGTTTCATATTATCCTGAACAGTACTGGTGGAAAACTACACTGAAAACCCAAAGTAGATATATAATAACAACTAAAGCAGGGCTTTGTTTGTTCACTATCACTGGTGAACCAACTTTAGTTGGAAAGAGTCATGTATTTCCTTCCTAACAGGAAAGAGTGTGTGCGAGTACACTGCAGGACTGGAAACTTGCCATCTTACCAGCGACTGAATTGGGGCGTGGCATGAGGTAGAGAGGGATGGAGTGGGTGGAGCCCAATGAGTAGACAGACCCGGTCGCTCTATCTGGGTGGAGTTTGTTGAGGCTGTAAGTAGAGGCGGCCATGTTGTCCTCCACCCTGTACAGGCAGCCGTCATTTACTGTTCCTTCAGCGATCACATATGAAGAGGAGGTGGGGGCCACCACCGGCCGGCCCACCTGCTGCCAGAGGTTCTGGTTGCTTCCATGGTAACCATTGCTGGGATACTTAGCGCTATCGTCCCGCTCTGCTGCTGACTCAGCAGAATAGCTGGTCAATGTGGCTGAAAGACAGTGTGTCAACAGAGTTAATATTTTCACCTTGTCAGGAGTCTTTTCTGAAGAAGCTGCATCTATAGTGTGTCACCTATGATGCCGCTGTCTCTGCTCTCCAGTGTGGAGGTGGGGGATGTGACGGAGGCATAGTTTGAGGAGGTGTGCTTGTTGTTGCCCTCCCCCCCAGCAGGAGGTGGCAGTGTGGAGCAGGGGGAGCTGCTGCTGCTGGCCAGACTGGAGGAAGGAGAGATCCTCTGTGGGGAAATAAGGAGAGATTTTATCCTCACTTCCATTTACAGTAAATACCATATGTGTGTGCATAGGTATCTATGTTAAATTTCAATTGTTCCTCTTAGTTTCTTTTCTTCCATATGTGAAACAGTCTTACAAGAGCAGAATAACAGTATATATATATATATATATATATATATATATATAAGGGCTGTCAAACAATTTATTTTTTTTAATCATCTGTTTTGACTGTAGGACTCAATATGTGTATCGTATCTGTGTGTGACTTGATTACCTGTCCATCGTCCTGGGCGTGATAAGGTGGATCTCCAGCGGTTACCTTTTCCCCGAGCAGGAAACCCAGCCTGGTCATCAGCGCGTCAGCTGCCTCGTCTACCGAGGGAGGGGGTCCTAATTCTTCATCCTCAGCTGGAGAGGGAGCAAGTAAAGAAAACAGGGAAAGGTTTTTTTTGTAAGGTTTTGGTTTGTCACAGCAAATTGAACTGTAAATAATAACAACACCTTGAGGAAATTCAGAGAGCAGCTTTAACACAGAGCATAAGCCAAAGCAGATTTTTGGACTTGCATCATAGCATATTTTACTACTAAATGATGTCTTGAACACAAAACTGACACGTTATAGTTAAGTATCATTATTATCATTATTATTATCATCATTACTATCATTATTATTAAACTGGAAAGGAGTAACTTATTTGCAAAAAGTTTCTTCTTCATACATCTAGCAGATATGAAGCAACATGACGTTTTTGTTCACTTGTAAGATTGACTCACTCTCTTTTTAGGTCTGTTTTAGTCTCCATCAACTCCAGAGAATAATGACTCATAAACTTCTAGGTGTTGCACTGCCACCAACTAGCAACTAAATGTGTCAGTCTGCTGGTAGCGCTTGGTGAGCCATTATCATTGTAGTGGTATCATCATTTCAATTTAAAGACTGTCCATAACTTTGGTTTACACACACACTTTTGTGTGTGTGTGTGTGTGTGTGTGTGTGTGTGTGTGTGTGTGTGTGTGTGTGTGTGTGTGTGTGTGTGTATACAGCTATACAGTAGGCGATTTGAGGCCGGATGAGGGGGGATGCCGTCCCCCTTGTTAGCAAAATTACCAATAAGCATCCCCCTCTTTAAGCTGCCATCACTCTCAATCCCCTACTAGCAGATAGTGTGTTACAAATCACAAGTGGTCGCGATCAGCTCTGCATCCGGTCAATTAAAAAAAAAAAACACCCTGTGCAGATTCCCGATTATATAAAAATGAAAAATTATGTGTGTGTGTATGGCTACAATCGGTGGTGGACAGTAAGTTACTTGGACTTCTTCGATAGACTACCACAGAAAGACTCCCTGAGTGCGTCCTGTTAAATTATATGGTCTATCGAAGAAGTCCAAGTAACTTATTGTCCACCACCGATTGTAGCCATGAGTTCTACCAAATCTCTAGTCAGGACATGATTTCACTGGAGACACATTGCTAGAGGCTGTAACCCAGGCAATCTCTGCTATTCTACACCAGTACTGAACTTGAAGTACTAGAGGGGCTATGGAACTCCCAGTCTGCAGTCAAGAAGGCGGACACCATTTCAACCTATGGCTCCCTGCAGTCTCTCCACTTCCTGGCCTTTACTGAGACCTGGATCACCCCAGAAAACAATGCCACTCCAGCTGCCCTCTCAACTGCCTATTCATTCTCACACTCCCCGAGACAAACAGGTCGAGGAGGAGGAACTGGCCTCCTCATCTCACACTTCCTTTCAAACTCAACATTGTGGTAATCTATCGCCCTCCCGGTCCTCTCCATGACTTCTTTGATGAGATGGACGCCCTCCTAAGCTGCTTACCTGACGATGGCACACTGCTCATTGTCGTAAGTGACTTCATCATCTCCCCAGAGAAGCTGTTCTCACCTGAATTCATCGACTTCTTCTTCACATTTGACCTCATACTCTCCCCCTCTCTACTGGGCCGGGAACCAACTCGACCTTGTCTTCACCTCCCAACCGGCACAATTATTCCCCCCCCGGCTACCTGAATCTCCGCAAACCAATAGATCGGTGCTACGAGCAGCAGAGAGAAAATCGAGAAAATCACATCATCCAGATGACCTTGCTCACTTCCACCACCTCTTCGACTTCACCTCAACTGTATCAGCAGCCAAATCTGCCTTCCACCTGTCCAAGATCAACTCCTCTGCCTCCAACCCTAGGAAACTATTCTCCTTATTCTCTTCTCTCCTCAGCCCTCCCCCTCCTTCCTCCCTCGCTGCTGATGACTTTGCAACTTATTTTGCCAAGAAAGTAAAAGACATCAGCTCCTCATTTACTCCTGTGCCCGTCCAGAAAGCACCTCCTCCAACCCTCACCTCTGATGGCCTTACCTGCTTCAGCCCTCTCTCCTCTGAAGATGTTCTCACACTGGCAATGTCTAACCGTGCCACCACCTATTCCCTTGACCCAATTCCACTAGATTAGTGGGCTGGCTGGTACCTCCATTGCTGAGAGCAAACCAAGCCAAGTTGCGACACTTTGTCAGGACAGTGGACTCACTCTTGATTTTCCACAAAAGACTTAAGACTTGCTCAGACTTCACCTTGACCCCGCATAGCAGGACTCCACCCAACCCCCCCCCCAAAGAATTGTATGTTCTTATTGTTAGCACTTTAATCATAGCACTTAGAGTATCTGCACTTAAAGTATCTTTGATAAATAGCAGCTACAATCCTCAGATGAGAGCTTGACAATTGTTTCAGCTATTTTCTTATTTACTCTATTGACAGGATATATGTTTATGTATGTATACGTACACACACACACACACACACACACACACACACACACACACACACACACACACACACACACACACACACACACACACACACACACACACACACACACACACACACACACACACGACTGTATACCACAGCATGAAAGCTCATACTCTCTGACAGTCTATAATTACAGCTATAAATTGCTGACTGTTGGACTAAATACCAGGAAAGTATCACGGACACACGCACACACACACACTTAAAATAAAATGCGTGAGTATGCGCGGACATGCATGCATGTGTGTTTGTGGTCAGTCAATGACAGGGTGTGTGGATCGTTTTTAGAACAAGAAAAATAAAATGGAAAGATCAGATACAGAGAGCACAGACTTTTCCATTTCTGTCTAGTTAACTACTGAAGCTTTCCTTCTGTCTATCCTCCCTTGCTTTCTTCCTTCCCTCCTCTGGCATCGCCATACTTGATCCTCATCTTCCACTCCTGCTTTCCTATATTCCTTATTTTCTCTTTCAGACAGGCTATTTTTTTTTTTCATCCTTTTTTCAACATTCGGGTCTGCTTGGATTACCCTCAACCAAAATCAAGTAGCCTGACACTTAGAAATTTCTTTATGGCCATGAGGGCTATGTAAGTCACAACTCACTATGGTTGACATGGACGGCTTCTCTTAATGGTGAGATGGCCCATTTGAGCTCCTGTCTCTTTAAAAGTGTTGGGGCTCGTTACTCAAAAAGTAATATATTACACATTACACATCACTCTCAAAAATAGCAATGCCTTACATTACAAGATTACTGCCTGGAGAAAGTAATTAGTTACATTACTCGTTACATTACTCGTTACATTCTGTCTTGGCGTCTCATTCATGTTAGTCCACGGTTCCTTAGCAACAAGATTTGTGTGTGCGTGCTGTCTCTGTAAGTGCTTCGTTAAGTTTGAGGTAGTGTTAGCAGCGGTGAGGAGAGGTTTCCAACGAGGCAAAGTGCACCTTACAGTCAAGTTATTTTCCTAACGTTCAACAAATACAAAGTAATGTTTGTATCTCTAACCCTCCAGCTGCCCAGCCAGCTCCCCCATACACACACTGGCCTGTCACCTGTGCAGCCGCACAGGAGGGGAGAGAGCCCGGCGCTGCTGCAGAGGAGCCGTGGTCTGCGATTACTCTGAGCAGCATGTAAATTACAATATAATATAGGGTATATAGGGTCTCGCCTTTCCCCCGATGATCTGAATAAGTCGCTAAATCTAGCGAGAAAGTAGTCAAATTGACGGCCGCCCCCCCCCAGCCCGACCATTCTGTTAAAATTGATTAACCTAGCAATGTAACGTAAGTAATGAGCTTGGCGAAATGTTATGTGATTACTACATTCAGAACAGTAATGCCTTACACTACTCGTTACTGAAAAAAGTAATGTGATTACAGTAACGTGTTACTTTGTAACGCGTTACACCCAACACTGCTCTTTAAGGTCCCCCATTTCAAATAACCAGTCTGCCCTGACTGGTCAGCTCACGCATGTCTGACCCAATACAGCTCACACGTGCTTTCAGCTTCCAGTTAGCTTCACTTATACCACAAATATTGGCATTCATCATGCAAATTATCGACGAGAAGGGCATTTCAGGAGCAGTGTTTTCTGAGTGAGAGAGGTGCTCCCGCTTGGTGCGAACCTTGGGTGTTTCAACTTTCAAGATCTTTTACATACATTCACGAGAACCGATGTAAAACACAGACGGAAAGGAAAGAAGTGGAAAAGCATCATTGATCTCCTTTAAGGCCTGCTGCAAGATCATTAACTGTATGCGTTTTTTTTCTTCCCACAAAACCTTTAACACAGAAAGCTTTTACAATCATTTTGCCCTGTTCTTAACAATACCGACCTTTGAGGGGACGGAGGGCCGAAAACTGAAAAATGGGAGAGGCATTTGTAGCTGCGTTCAACCATCCACTTCCATTCAACCTCTTCTGCTGGAGTAGAAACTATGCCACAAAAGTTGAATGGAAAGACAGTTAATCTATCCATTTACTATGTTTTTTCCCATGTGAGTAGATAACTACATTGCTAACTAACACTGAGAAAGCTCACTAACTCATAGAGCTTCATCCCCTTTCTGTAACTATTTGTTGAATGAAATGGTGTACCATCCTGTAAACAAGATGCTAGGAACTCGGCCAGGAACTTAAGAAAGTCAGAGAACTTGTAGGACACTAGTGCTAACCCTCTGGCCAGTGTGTCATTGCTAGTTTGTTAACTACAGTAGTTAAGCCACTAGCATTGTGTATAGCCTCAACCAAAGCAAGCACAAGAGAATCAGGATTTCAAATCAGTCCTGGTTTTCCTGTAGTATTGTAAAGCAGGGGCAGGCTTTCACCTCTTACAGTTACAGCCCTGACAAACAGAGACTTGACATACAAACAGAGTGAACAACGTAATATCCACAAACTGTCTGCTGTTCTTTTCGGATGATTCTTCTCACAGATGTGACCATTGGATTCACTGTGCAATAAGACAGAGTTGACGGCAGCAGGCACACATACAGCGGAACTATTCACCTCACCATTTCAGGGACTGTCTTCACTTAGGACAACTCATGTTACCAGCTATCACCTACATTCTTTTTGACTAAAACAATGCCTTGTTGTGCACAATGTAAAGACTCAATTTCAACGATGAAGATTCTTAAAGACATGAAATGTAACATTTCTGTATTAAAATGTCTAAAAATGACAAGACGTTTGTTATATATTTTGTTGAGCTGTGCACTGACAGTATCCTGAATTTTTCCAATGTTCACAGAATTCTGTCATATTTCTCAAGGTAACTCTGCCTCGCCTCGTGCTAAAACTTTCCAGAGAGTCAGAGAGTGAGAAAGGAAGTCAGCAAAGGAGACTTAATGTGAATGAAACTTTAAAACATTAGCTCTTCTGTAAACTTTTCTGCCTGACACAATTTCCATTGGAAATGATGATTCCTTACCAATGAAGACAACTCCCATGATCCCACGTTACTTACATCTTTTGTTTTGTTTTGATCAAGAGACTCCTGGTGGTAGAAATTTGCGTTTAAAAGGGGCAGTGAAGTCAAATTTGCTCCTCACAAGGAATACAGCTTGTCAAGTTGTATAAGTATTCTGTGGCTCTAAAGGGAACATCCCAGGTCATGTCATCAGGGTTATTTGGACTAATGGAACAAGTCCATTAGACTTCAGTAGAAACCTGTTTGCCAAAACAAGAACATTGGAAAAGAGAGAGAATCCTTTCTTGCTCACCTTCGTCCTCACTTCCTCCTCTTCTTCCTACCGGACGATCTACCCACACCTGACCAAGATCGGAGCTCTCTTCGTGGGACAGACAACAGCAGACATAGAACAATAAGCACCGTAGGATGGAGGACGCATGACTGACCACCTCTTCTGCTGTGACATCTTCGCCACAACAGCAACGCACCGGTCTCCACTGGCGATGAACGGAGGACCGCCCATGCCGACGCCACTTGGATCTGGAGCGGGCACATGTTTTCAAAATTGCCGCCGTGCAGTCCATAGCTAGTTGGCAGTGGAATTCCGATTGGTTCAGAATGGCCCCAGTAGAGGGTGGAGTCAACAAATCACAGAGCTGCTATTCAGAACAACAAGAGTTACCATGATGAATGATAGCAACACTCTTTAACTTCGGAGTTAGTTTTATATGTTGAAATGCTGTTGTGCCGTTTGTCCTCTCCAGTAAGCTTTCTTGATGAAAATTAAAACAAGCATGATGACATCACCATTCTGTCCTCTTCTTTTGGTCCTGAGCTCCTCTTTCTCTAGAGTGCACAAAGGAAAGAGGGCAAGAAGTGGAGGGAGGTAGGAATGAAAAGATAAAAAGAGGAGAAGAGATTCTCCAGGAGAATAAAAACGAGGGACTCCAGCTTCTGAAGAAGAATGACTGCAGTTCATAAGCAGGACAGTCAAAGATGTGAATACTGTGCTAACAGCCAAACTACTCATACGTTCAGTAAAGGTATGTTGTTACCGTCAGACCTGCAACCACAATCCACACACTTTTAAATATGACCGCAACTCATAGCTGGTGATGGTGTAATCCACTGGTTATTGTCCTTTTCATCCCAAAAAATGCATTCCTTTTCATTCACAGGTAGATCCTCCAAAACCAAGCAGAAAACATCAACTAAAGCACAAGATGGAGGAAGTAAATCTCCTCCAAGATGATCTCCTTTTTGGTCAGAAGTGCAGTAAGTGAAGTTCCCAAGTGTTAGAAAAGTTTTTCTTTCAACAGCGGAGCCTCCATATCTGGTCTGTAAGACGACCTCCTTCGCCTGACTGCACCGCGAATCAAAACCTCCCCTCCTCCAACCCAAAACACATGCACACAGGAGAGAAAGGGAAGGACTGCAGGAGGAGCTCCACGGAGAGAGAGTAATCTGCTACGTGTTGAGAGGCACAAGCAAAGTTAAGAAAGACAGTCTGGTCCTCTTTCTTCTTACAAAAGAAAAACAGCCAGCAGAGCAAGGAAATGCTGCAATTAAAGTAAGACTCCTTTTCCAAGAACAGGAGCATCTGACCACAAATCACAGTGAAGAGGGAAGACTGTAATCCACTTAAGTCCAGAAAATGTGGAGAGAAAGAGGAAAGAAGAAAGAAACTAAATAAAGAGTTGGATTCCAATAAACATCAGTTAAATGTTCCAAATTTCAAAATCTGACAACAAAAAACCCCCAAAACTTTTCAATGGCAAGAGGAGAGGAGATGGATCTCCAAGAAGAATATCCCAAAGAAGCATGAGAAAAAGACGGAAAGTGAGAAAAGTAAAAGAAAATCTACCTGACAAATAAGTAGTCAAGTAGAGAACGTTTTTAAGCTGGTGACAAACTGTAAAAAGTATCAATGCCATGGAACCTTAACCCTAACCCCTACTCTAACTCTAACCCTAACAAAATTAACAACTTGGGACTTTTGTAGCACTTTCAAGGGACCCAACAATATAAAGATATGGGCGCAATGTCTACCAGGGTTAACAGAATGAGACCACGGGCCTTAGAACATATAGGTTTTCCAACACATTCCCAGACCAAAACGTCTGAATAGGTCGATTGCCAGTGACTTTGAATATCATGTATATCACTGTTCCCAAAACAACACGAATGCTGCTTTGGGTACTAGCGACAAGCGTACCAGACCTTTGGCATATTTACAGTTTTGTTGGTTGTCTTTTGATAACATTGAGGAAATAGGAGTAAATGCAATATCAAAATGGACTCTTCATATTTTTGTCCATACAAACTAGTTTCATTAAAAAAAAAATATTTTAAAAAATCAAATACGTCTCTGTTTTGCTGATGTCCTCCTGCCCTCCTAACATTATCATTTTCAATTAAATAAATAATATATTTTTAAGTAGCTACAATCCATATTTTAGTGAAAAATAATGGAACAAATTATGTGAAGACAATGTGACAGTGTGAAAACGTTCCTGAACCAACAGAGAATTATTCCCTGAATCTGCCGCTCCTTATGGCTTTACAGGACTTTATAGTGAGTTTCAGGTCATTTTTCTAGATTTCCTGCCTGCTACTTTATTATTTTGGTTCGGTCTCACTGCTTTTCTCACATTACTATTGAGCACAAAGCTCTAAAAAAAACCCTCTGTATACCATCTGCTAAGAAGTCACCAGCAGACAGATATAGTTACAAACTAGCTGGTGAACATAGTGGAGCGTTAGGAAGCTAATGAGCTAAAATAATTTTCGAGAGTCTGTAGAGACCAGAGCAAGCTAAAATAGAGTGAATGTTGGACTACTGGACTCACCAGGTGGCTGAAATCAAGGATTTCAAATAAATGATGGATCCAATGTTGCTCTGTAACTGCTACTTGTATAAATGCACCTGTTGGCTAAAAGGTTCAGTAGAGATTGCTGTTCATCAGGAAAGTCCATAAATTACCTAGAGATCACCAAACCCGAGTACAGTTAATTAATGTGGAAATATGAAGAAAGCATTACCTTCACAGCCACAATACAGTTACTACGGTTAGATTTTTAGTAGTTGCTGAACGTTTAAAAAGCTTTTTTTATAAACGTCTATTAGAAATTAGACAAATAAACAGAAATCTGAGCATTTGTGTATGTGGGCATGGTGTGACTATGTAAGTGTTGCCTTAGCTCATTCTGTTCCTGTTTTGACGGAGATCAAGACACTGAAAAAGAGTCAAAGAGAGACTCCACATGGTAATGTTTAGTAGAAGCCTGTCATTCAACCCTGAGGAGGAGGAAGCGGAGGGGCAGCAGGAGAGTAGAGTAGAGTAGAGTAGAGCAGAGCATGAGGTTCAATTACATTTCTGTGTATTCTCTCTCACTATAGTGCAGAGGGACAATCAACTGGGTCAAAGGTCAACTCCCCCTCTGCTGCCAGACACAGTGTAACAGGTCACAGCTGTGTGTGTGCCTATAGCAGAATGGGAGTCAGAGAGTTGGAGAGAAGATCCTGATTGGTGCACAGAAACATTTGACATCCCTGTTTTTTACAACTGAGCCCGCAGAGGGTGGGCAGAGCGGACGGTGTGGTGGAGCCAGGACGGAGTATGGCAGTGGAGAAGACTGTCGGACGCCGAGGCGAAGCCGAGCGGGACAGTAACCAACCGCGGCAACATAGAGCAGCAGGCGGATGTTGGAGCAGAGAGAGACAAGAGAGGGAAGCAGTTCCTTTTCTTACGGGAATATAGACAGCTATTTGAAACTCACCCTACGCCTCGGTCAAATTCTGTTTGTGTGTTTCGTTATTTTGACTTACTAGACGTGTAGTTTATTTCTTGTTTGCAGTATAGTAGTTTGGAATTGATTGTGTGCATCTGGGGGACATATTCAGGCTGTGCCTTGAGACTGGCTAGGCATAAGAGACAGGAGTGAGCTTGTTGACTTATGGATTCCTGTACCTGCTAACATAGGCTTTCTTATATCTAGGTTTTCGTCCATCCTCCCCTGGCAGTGCTGTTGCCTGCTCCATGGACCAGAATAGAGTCTGCCTCCATCGATCTTTGGACTGTATTGTTTTTGAGGACGCTTATTAACATATTTTTGTGTTTTAACTTGACGTTGACTGGCGTGCTGATTGATAGTGCTCCTCAGTAGAACTTGAAAATTTCAAACCAGGGTTTCACCCCCGTCACACATACAGCAACCTTGTAAACTAGTGTGTTCAAGTTCAAGTTCATCACCGATAGGAAGAATCTGATTGAGAAATTAGGTGTGAAGGTCCCCTAAAACTCATAAAACAGAATGGGTGCAGTCACTGAGCTATGCAAGACTAATGAGCCTTTTACTCCTAAAAGTAAGTCCTTGTCAACATGCTGCGATGCCAGTGCTTTACAGCGTATCCTGGTTCCGTCTGTGGTCTGACTTCTCTACAGTCACTGAGTATGGTGTTTGCTAATGTTAGCCTCGTAGCTTCCGGCAGTTCAGCTGGAGATTGCAATCTGTTTCTCCTTCTGTGTGATCTGTTGTCTTGTTTGTGTTGTGTGACTGTGTGTTTCTTTATTTGACTTGTTACAGATTGTTGTAGATATACAGTATGTGAGTGTGCCAAACTGAGTGTCATCAGATTGCCAGAGAGACCTACAAGTTCTTTTTGCCAGGCGAAGATTGAGCAGGGGAGAAGAGGGAAGCGAACGAGTGAATCCCTCCATCATCCTGACCTCTGACCCTTCCGAATCGATGCTACTGTTGCCTGTTGAGAGAGACATTGTGACAGAGAGCTTCTGAATGACCATATTTGTACGATCAAACGAGAGGCAATCCTGATGAACACAACTCAAAAAATATCATTTACAATGACACATGTAGTAACACATGAAGGTACTAACCACTGTTGTTCTTGCGGCTTTTACCACCCAGCAACATCTTCAGGCTGTTTCGGAACATGACTGCTTACGACGACAGGTCTCTATCACACACATACACAAACACACACACACACATGCACACACACTCACACGCATACACACCAACAACCCCTGGGGAGAGAGAGACAGAGAGTCAGTGAACTAACTGAATTTAAATATATATTAATCTATATACTCCTCTGACTGTGCTTAAGAATTACGTAAGAATGACATGTTTCTGACTATTACTCTAATGCCAGTGCTTTTTTGCTGCTACAGCACCCTCTGCTAGCTTAACCTCATCATGTGTTGTATTGCTGTTTTTGCTTGAATAGAAGTCCTTGAATGTGGTTATCAGCAGGGACAAGTTCACAGCCCAGGATTTTGTTTTGTTTTTCAGACTTGATTAGACAAAAAGAGATATTTTAGTTAATCAATAAGCTTTAGAGGAGCTGGTAGGCAAATACTGGTTGTTACAGAGACACCATTCATCCTATTACAAGACACTGTACCATCAAAATAATTCTGAAGTCTGTGGATTGCTTGCAATATGAATTGGCCCCATGTCAGACATACTTTGGTGACGGCAAGGACCTAAATGATTCAAACTCACAAATGTGACAATAATTAATTTAACTTATTCAACCACCACCGAAGAAATTCTTCATTCCAGTGGAATCACGGTGATCAGCAGGTTTCACTTGCTGGCTGACGTTCATCTGTTTACAACTAACTTCAGTGAACTCTAACGTGCAAATTTGCGTTGGAGTGGAGCAGCAAACCATCTGTACAGAGAACTGAGAGCCCAGACCAGAGGAAGTTATCACAGATTATTAGCTTTTTATTTTATCAGTGCTTTCATGTAAGCTCCTCTGTTGGACTGAGACTGCCTCCACTAAAGAAGCACTGTTTGAAAACATTTGAGATAAGTGTTAATGATTCCAACTAAGTCTTTTCTCTTTTACTGCATGCACGGTGGGAGGAGAGACATGGCTTACTGACCACTCAATAACAGGGGTAACTGTTGGAATATAGAGCTATTTAACACTTATTTTTCATAAGAGCATATATAACTTACGGCATGAAATAATTAATTAAATAAATAACAAATCATTAATAAAATTGTGTTTTGGATGATAAAGAATGATGGGCAAATCTCTGATGTGAAAGCGCCTTTATGAATGATTCTTTTTTATAGTTATTAAAGCTGCTGTAAGCTTCTGTCACTGTTTGCGTGTGTGTATGACCATGTGTATTTTAAATGTACTTTATGAGTAGCTGACTCTGCAGAATCTCTCATTTGTCCAGCTGGCAGTAAAATGATTACTCACTCACACTCCCCCTCTCTTCTTTTACTAGTGCAACTTATGAACACACCCGGCTCGCTGGCTGGTGCTATTGTTGCTAGGTAACCGTCTACCGTTGCTAAGCAATCCATTAATGAGAATACGTATTAGAATACTGTTCACCCACTGTGTAGCTTCTGTTGCATGCGTGCTGTGTAAAAACGAACAAATTCAAATGTGGGACAACATCTGAGCAAAAGTTTCCGTTTGTGCGTGTGTGCATACTGAAAATGAAGCAATCAAAGTTAGGCTGTCTACAGACGGCAGGTTAAAATACTATAGACACTTGTTTTGATTTCACAGAGATGTCAAGAAACACACACACACACACACACACACACACACACACACACACACACACACACACTTTTCTGAAGTACCACCATTTGGTTCTGTTCTAGATACATTTACAGTTACGGCACGTCCTTCAGATAAATGCTGACACAGAACACGCCCCATATTTAGTCTTCTGCACCTGGTGGTTTTGGGATTGTTGGACAGGTCGGCTGCCATCCCAAAGGGTCCCTATATATATACCTAGTCACTTCTGATTGGTGAGCTCACATGCCTGAGCTAGCCCCGCTAACAACAACAACAACAACAACAACAACAACAACAACACAGTAGCTGTGCTAAATCAATTAATTATCTTGTTTCAAACCACTAGACATTA
>CAEMYA010000065.1:104157-122209 GCA_903131615.1 Diplodus sargus | reverse complement strand
CAGATTAACATGGGATTACACCCATCTGCACTGCCAATGTCTAGGAAAAGAAGACAGCGGGAGACTGTGAGGAGACAAAATATGGCAAAGAACAAATTGGTCAGAGTAACCACCTTCCGCACAGACCAAAAGTTGTCAGCATGGAAAGATCACTGCATTCCGATACTTCAGGCCTCTGAAAGATTGTATCAAGTCTTGCTACCTATTGTGGCTAGCAGGATACAGAGATAGAAAGACAGATAAATATAGATAGAAGAGTTAAATTCTCACTGACCCCCTCACTTTTCAACATCCAATTTTTGAACCCCTGATTTAGATAGACAGATAGATAGATAGATAGATAGATAGATAGATAGATACTGCTTATAGGCCACACACACACACACACACTAAGAGCCATGAGAATGATATAGATTAATACTGGTTGTGGTATTGTGAGAGATAATCCTGTCATTTCCACACAAAGGATTGCCTGCCAAAACAACTGTTAACCACCAGCTGGCTCTAACAGATGCCCAGCCGAGTACAGGCAATGCCAATATAAAAATGTGATCAAACGTAGGTGAAAAGAACGGGGCAGAAACAAGACGGCAGCTCAGGTTGGCGGGAAAAGTACAAATCTTGGACACTCACATACATAAACACAGTTCCTCCTGAGGGTTAGGCTACCTGTTCTGCTTCTTTCATCCTTCAAAGTGAACAACCACAGTTTTGTGCTGGTGTCCGGCTCACAATCAAAATGAAATGGTCACAACCCTACAAGTTGTGTCTTAATGCCGGGGCTATATGTGTTTTTTTGTGGTCTCTTTTGAGGCTGTTTTACTACACCTCAATAATTCTGGACTAGATAGAGCTGCTGTGCTCAGTTCTTAGAAGATGGAGGCCATTAACTGGGGAACATATTACACATTATTGTAAAAAACAGAAATGACAGACTTATAAGATACGTTTGAAATGATTATCACCATTCATCAATGAAGCCTGTGGTACAACACTGATGTCTGTGATAGGCTATTATGGCTGCGCTCGTAGGTGATGTGAGATTCCACACAAACAGACACAAACACAAACATACACATATACACACACCCACGCTATCTTAATACAATGGCAGTCTCTCACACACACGTACACGCGCACGGACGCACAAGAAATACAATAAACCAACCTTGCCGTTTGTGGTTCCCCTCAAACCGGAGGTGATAGGAACAACGTCAAACCGGCAGATAAACGGTTGGTCACGGTCGGAATATGATCAAGCCCTTGGTTGTGTGCTCCTCCGGAGATCCCCGGTACAAGCCAGCGGAGTCGGGTGAGAGACGGATGGCCGCTCTTCCCAATTCCCCATTCATTACCGGATATCAGCGGCTCTGTATCAATAGCCAGACGGTGACATTCTGACCATTATTCTCCTTCCTGCCGGTGAGCACGAGCTGACGTCTGAAGAGCTCCAGTGGCACGAGCCTCCTCCCGGTCAACGGGAGGTGATGAATTATTCAAGAAGGGGCGTGGCCAATACTCTACAGACAACAACAGAATTCTGGCTACGGTTGAACCAGCAGCTGGCGCAGTGGAGCGGTCGTGGTATGGAGGGGGACATCTGGCGGTCGACAGGTAAATTACACCTACAACACGCCCCAGGATCCGAGTACAAAGTATTGTGTAGGGAAAAAAATAAACACGAACACAAAATAGGAAGACACAACACAGCACCTCAGTCCTGACCGCGTCAATGTCTCCGCTTTGACAGTAAAGCACACTCTTTGCTGCTTAAACAGTAGGTCTCAATGGCACACATTCTGTTACGGTAAGATATTCAGTATACATTTGAACATTATAATTGCCAATCTGTATCTCGGAGTCTGCATTGCGGTATCAGAGCATGTTAAAGTTATTTGTTTACCCCTTACATTACTCTATTTTCTGCTACAAAGTGTATCTCTCTTTTTTTTTATAACTGAAGTTCTGAGTCTCAGTCAAATGTTCTCTGTCCGTGTTTTAATGATATCTGTTGTTGAGGATTAATATTACTGCTGCATTAATGTGTATGTGTCATTTCAATTCTGTAGATTTAATTTAATTAAAAAAGGGTTAGTTTCTTCAGTCAACAGCAATGCATTATATTCTATAAGATCATGACACATTTGTAGCATGGCTGTCCTGTGAGAACCAAATATCTCTAAAAGAAAGTCAACTTTTCATAGTGTCAGAAAAATAATAAAATAATAAATAATAATAAAAATGTTCTAGCCAATCCAAGACATTTATTTATTTGGCTGAAGAAGCACATACAGTAAAGGGACACTACATTTTTCAGTCAGGTTAATCACAAACATTTAAAATCAACACATCTGATGATACAAGGTTTTCACTGGGCAGGGTGTGAACTATTGTAATTGGAAAAAGGGCTACTCATTAAAAGCTGTCATACAAATGTAATGGAGTCAAAAGTGCGGTACAAAAAACTGCTCATCCCTGAGATGTATAAAGTTTTACGAATTGCAAAAGTAAAAATTGTGAAAGTAAACTTCAAAAACCTCAAATTTTTAGTAAAGTTCTTCTTGAGTAAATATAGTTTTCCACACATGTTTTTTTTACTGAGCTAAGATTCTACTAAACAACACCTTACATACTCAACATTTACATGTTGTTCTCTGTTTAACCTTGAAACAAAGATTGGTATTAAACACAAAAAAGACACATGACCCTTGTGGAATTCAATATCATTCAAAGCAAAACACAATTTACAACATCAACGAGGGTAGTAGCATTTTACAGCTGTATTCATGAAGGACCATTTGATCCATAGCATATGCATCTTCTGGAACTTGCCTCACACATTCTGTGATCTGTCATCATGTCTTGCATCAACAGCATCACACAACAAAGTTATTTTTTCATGGCACACTGATTTGCCATAATTACAAAGACTAGATATGTTTCCCATACATTACCTCACTCCAAATATTCAGACATTCCTAAAGTCCAGTTTGAGTTAAAAGAAAAATGTCCCTTATTTTTGTCTAATAACAGATAACATACACACTGATAGATACTGTTGTTAAGGATAGTGGTGTATCCTAAAGAGTTAATGTGCTTCAACAGTGGCTTCATTTCATCGCTGTCCTTCGGATATTTGCCAAGAAATTCACTCTGGACCAAAAAGTTGGACCTACACAGACATTTTCAATTATTTATTCACAGATCAGAAGATCACACAAAAATAAAAATAAAAATAAAAATATTTGAATTGAAGTCTACTTACACTGTGATTTCAAGGTCTCAAGCTGAGCTTTCTTAATTTCCTTTTAATATCGCCTCGAACACAAGATGCAGGTAATGAATGATAACAACCATGTTAAATAGAGCCATGGACTGGGTGGCACCAATTGTTTATATACAAAAGCAAAATAACGGATAGTATGCCCATCAAACTGTTATTCTTGCCATTAAAGATTATCGAAAACTGCACAACAGATACATCCCACTGGTGGAGGGGCTGTATCCATTTGAAGGAGAGCAAAGAACCATGCACGGCCTCATACAAATATAACTCTCGCAACAGAATAGCACCTAACTGTATCACAGAAACAACATTGCACATGTTTGTACCAGAGGAAACAAGTAAATAAAATCTCTTCATTCAGTCCCTTTGGAGTGTCGAGGAAGTTAGCCAATAGGCTTCTCTCTGGAGGAAGATTATGTCCCTGTTATCACCTCTCCGTGGCATTCTCAACGTCTCAATGCCCATATGATGTAGTTCACTCAAACTTGGGTTATGACATTGAAATTACAAATAAAACACTTACGCTCAAGGATTCTGGTTTTTAGCTCCTGTTTTGTTTTGCCTACATAAAACATATTACATGGGCATTTTAACAGGTAAACCACATATTTAGTGTTACTTGTAATTCTCACCTTGACCTTAGTGTCATAACCTGACTTCAGATGGTTGAAATGATTCCCCTTACTCAAGGAATAACAGCGTATACAGTTATGACAAGGGAATTTACCACTAGGGATCTGAGACAAATAATGATGAGTAGGCCTCTTCGAAGACTGTTTATAAAAATATCTAGGCAGAGTCTTGCCCCAAACCTCAGTGTGGCAAGAGTAAGAGTTTGATGGGAGTGCTGTCCTATATGGCACCCCATACTCAAGCTATATATGTGAGTTGAGCTCGTAGTTTCTTATTTGTACCATCCATTCATTTGTTATTTGAAACCACTAATCCTTTTCAAGGTCACGGGGGGCTGGAGTTGATCCCAGCTGACATTGGGCGATGGTGGGGTACACCCTGGATAAGTCACCAATTCATCAAAGGGCTGACATATAGAGACAAAGAACCATTCATGCTCACATTCACACCTACGGACAATTTATGATGAACCTAACTTCTGCATGTCTTGGGATTGTGGCAGGAAGACGGACTACCCAAAGAGAACCCATGCAGGCATGGGGAAAACATGCAAACTAAGCACGGAAATGCCCTCTCGAACCCAGGTCCTTCTTGCTGTGGGGCAACAGCTCTAACCACTGCGCCACCATGCTACCCTCACTTGTACCAGCTATTCATAATCCCTTACTAGGTTGTGTGTGAGGTCCTATCTTAGTTCTTAGTAACTACAAGCCAGTTCCAAGCCACATACTAAATACGTTTGGAACAATAACACCTCAGATACAGCAAGTAAAGTATTGTGTAAATCAGCTACTCTGAAAGTTTATAGAGCCATCCAATCAAGAGCAATCAACTTTGTAAACAGAAAGCATCTGTAGAATCAATTTTAAAACTTAAAAAGGCAGATTACCAGGTGTTGCTGTTGTATGTATTACATGAGTTCTATGTTATTTATTTCTACCAGTTCTCACCAAATGTTCCTCTTTCCGAGTTGGACCATAAAGGAAGATACAGAGTGGAGCAAAAATGATAGTTACTGTTCCAATTATGGCCACAAGCCAGGGGAATCCAACCAATGCCACCATAGGACCTGTAATAGCTGGCCCTTTAGACAGAGGAGACCATTTTCAACACTTAAAAGAAACAAATAAACAGCATCACACTCTGAAGCTGCCACTGTCATTAGCATAGCCTCAGTTTAATGTTTAAGACAGGTTTAACTCAAGTGTTAAACTCTGAGTGGGTCAATGACCACAAGGCCCAATGTTAAAATGTTGTCTGGTGCAAAAAACGGTTTAGCATTTGTTTGGAAAACTGTTTCTAGACACAAGAACCTCTGAATCTCTGTAGAGCTGATGGGATCAGCAGAGTAGAATAAATAAAGATTCTGAGTTGATTTGACACTATAATAAACTACTCTTACTAGTCAAGTAGTTTTTCATTGATTACTAACATCAAAATACTGATTATTGGAGTCACTGCAATATTTGTTTTGGCCATTCACAATAGAGCTGCTCTTCAATAAAGATGGAAAATGCTCACCTACACAGAATCCAATGCAAACTGCTATATCAGCAATAGCAAAAACTGCACCGTATACTGGCACATATCTCCGGTCTACCAAGTATCCCATGAGAGGCATTAATGAGGAGTCAACTGTGCCTGTTAGAAAAAAAAAACAAACTATTGATTATTTCTGCCAACATGTAATTTTTATTTTTATTTTTATCAAACAATAGATAAAGGGAATAACTTACCAACTGATAAGCCAACAAATGCATTCAGAACAATCACATGATAGATGGTTTTGGAAAATCCAAACTGGAATATGTAGACAGACAAGTGCAGTATCATTGTTAAAACTTGAGTTGTGTCAAGAAGAAAAATGTTTATAAACTGACCTTTCTCAATTGGTCTCATTGTATTCAATTTTATCATATAATTTTTTATTAGAACTGCTACTATTTTATAATAATATCAAAATATTTACACTGCATGTGGGGCTTTAATCTAAAATTCTGCTTTTTATATAATCCTTTGGACTTACAGAAATCATGGTTATTCCAGCTACGGTCATTCCAATACAAGCAAATAGCCACCTGTGAGATGAGATTAAAGTTGTATAAACAGGGACTGCATTGTCCTCTTGGTATATTTGGTACAAAAACCACAAAGAAATTACTCAAACACTTTTATAACTCAAATAAATAAATACAATTATTTTGAAAAAAAAGAAGCCATTTGCTTCTTTCAAAACATCATACCAGAGGGTCTCAATACAATATCTCTGCTTCTTTGCTCTGCACAAACTCTGAAATGCCTTTCAGTTTTTTTGTTTTTGTTTTTTGCTCTAGCAACACACCTTTCACTGTTTTGTTGTATCAGGTGACCACAGACATTAGATGCAATGAGGTAGGATATGCTGTCTGGCAGGAAGACAACGCCTGTCACAATGACATGATGAGATGGAATAAGACAGCAACAGAGAAATATACAGCTATAGTTTCACTTTTACAACCAAGATATTTTGTAGCAAACACTTTTACAGGAAATGAACTTCAATTGCAACTGCAGTGTGTACATGACATGTATATAAACAAAAACAATGAATCCTATATGGACTGTGGGATCCAGGATTTGCACAGTTTGGCTTGTCTTGAATACCTAGCTGCCATTCGCTAGTACACATGGTCTTCATCATCCAGATAGGAAGGGCTGTCTCTACTGTGGCAATAATCAGAGTTGAAAAACATATGGCTCCTGAAAAGCAGATTGAAGAGGTTAATAGTAATAATAATAACAATAATAATAATTATTATTATTATAATAATAATAATATATGCCAGTGTTATTAAACGTATATAAAAAAAGCAGAGATGTCATTTTCAGAGTGTCAAATTGTGAAATTGTGGTTTTCCACCTAGAGTCCTAGGGTTAGTCGGTGAAACAAGTCTGTGGGCAGATAGGTGAAATCATTATGAGATTTTAAGCTAAATTCAGCAAAAACGTCCTCCTCATTAAATATAAAAATCCATCTATGAATAAACACACATAAATTGTTTTTAAAAATATTTTTCTTATCTGAAACATCTGCCCTAAAAGTTGCAGTTAAAGCAGATGGCCTGGGTGCTGGAGAGCAGACAATCAGGGCTAGACCACTAACCCTAACCCTAACCCCAGAAGACTGAGTAGGGGAGCCATTTGCTGGGCAGAGGGCTAGACTGAGGCGGAGCTGGAGAGTACTGACAGCCTGAGGGCAGGATATAGGCAGAGCTGTAGATCTCAGGCAGGCATTAAATGATGTTTCATGAATCTACGCAATAATGATATTTTACATAGCCAGCTTTGGTTAAGGCTCATTGTAATGTAATAGCTAATTAGATGATTGTTAATATAGTAAGTTAGTTAGTGTCAACAACGTTAATTACCTACTTAATGAATCAATTACAGTCAATGGCGTACAGTAAGCATGCAACATTTATCTTTGGTTATTAGATTTGAGCTCCAGTTTGTTAAACAGGCTCCAGATCTCTGGTTCTTCCTAATGTTATGGTAGACGTATGTAATAGCCATTTTCAATCCTTGTGTGCCTTCCCTGGCCTGATTTCTGACATTTGTCTCTCCCTGTTGAATCTTTAAAATCCTGACTGATAATTTGGAAGTTCTGACTGTGAATCAGCAGAGTCTGCCAGCTGGGGCTCAAGTAATTCTGGATGGAATTTGATGGTCAATTCAGGGTCTGAAGCAAATGTCTGCCAGGTCATCGGCTGTGAATCAGGAACAGACGAGAAGTCGGCAGAAACCCTCAGCTCAGTTACAGACAGAATGCTGGTCAGGGTGCTTGACAGTTAATACTCTAGTCTGTGTGACTGAAAACACAGGGGAAATGTCATGCCATGTCATGTCACGTTTATTCACCAGGCATTGTGCACAAGTTTAGAACTTGTTTTAATCTGTGGATGCTGATGAGGGAGCGTTATGCTTAATGTTAACCTACTCTGGCAGAGGCATGGACAGAGATCATAAACAGCAGAACGGGTCAGTAGCTGGGCTGGACATATATCATTAATACATGCAACAGAGATTTCTTTAAGGAGGATATACAAAGCTAAACCTGGAAGGCTGGGGAACACAGATAGCAAGCACAGACAGACTGACAGCCCAAAGAGGGGAACCACATAGATGAAATACATAGGAGGATAGTAAGAGACGTATGAAACTAACCAAATTTAAAATAAAACATGACACACTAGGATGAAACCTCCAAAATAAAACAGGAAATGACTAAACTAAAACCATGCCACCAGAAAGCTGAGTAGAGTTTGTTCTTTATTTTCGCATGTTCAATGTATCTCTATTTCTTACAGCCCTCACGAACCTCCTCATGAAAATGAATGACAGTATATGCCCTCTGCTGGCACAACACTGACATACATACAATGTACATCTTCAGTATGTTTTTGTCTTATGATTTCATGATTGTCGTGTTTCCTGTAACTATAACAGTATGCCAACATGGAAAGGACATTTGTATTGTTAATTGTGTTTCAATTTATCTTTGTTTTATTTCTTTGATTTGGACATTTTAAATCTAAATTGGGAGTGATTTTGTATAAATCTATCTCAGCATTCTAGAGGAGTTTTCGGTGGTGTATTTGAAGGAAAGGCCGCAAAGGCCACAATCAGCGACCTGTGAGAAGAAGAAGAGAACCATAGTGCATACACTTATGGAGGAGGAGAGCTTTGAGAAACAAATGCTTGTTGTTGGGGTGAAAAAACACAAAGTTTGGTTTTGAAATAAAGTTGAGTTTTGAAGAAGCAGGAAAACCCACCACGCGCTAGGGGTGGGTGATACTGCAAATTTTGGTATAGATCCGATACCAAGTAATTACAGGGCCAGTATTGCTGATACCGATACTGATACCAAGACTTTTTACTTGAAAATTCCTGATCATTCAATGATTTTGTACTTTTGCTTTTAATTAGATGATCATGATTATGACAATAATAAAACACAGGACAAAGATTTTAGCCAAATATGAAAATAATATTTAACATAATTTAATCTACAACCTAATATTCTGCCATATTCATACTTCAGAGTGAAGAGAGGTGAATAGGAGCACTGCACATAAGGACTGAGAGAGACGCTGCGATCACACGAACTCTGTGAAGAAATACAAGTCATTTGCTGAACTTATAGAAGAGAAACTACAACAAAAATATCGATCTCATCACGCTAGTATCGATCCGATACCAATACTCACCTTGGTATCGATACTATCGATATTTGGATCAATTCGCCTACCCCTACTACGCGCATCATGCTTAGGGCACCAAGTGCTGAGGGGGCACCAAAATAGCCTAATGAAAGATCATCACCCACCACCATCTTTAGGATTGTCATTCAGTAGAATTCAGCAGAATGTAGGCTACAGTCTCACATAAATTAGGTAAGGTGTCGGATGTGCAGTGGGCCAGAAAATGGCTCTTGATAACGTGAAGTCTGAAGAACTCAGACTTTTAGTGTAACTGCTATCATCATGAAGGAATTATGCTTAGGGCATCTTATGGCTAGCAGCGGCACTGGACAGGAAACATGGGTCTGTGATAGGGAGACCAACATGGTGTACATGTATACTGTAGGCTATTTCTATTAACCAAAATACCAGCAGTAATGAGAATGTATGGATCCTTCAGAAGAGTCAGCAGTGGAGTCCCTTTCTGCATCTGTAAAGAAGCATGAAACATATGAGAGTTTCAGAGAGTTTTGTTTTTTCTTGTTATCTTTCTCTATTGTGTGTCTGCTATGATGAAAGCTATCTATCTATCTATCTATCTATCTATCTATCTATCTATCTATCTATCTATCTATCTGTTCCCCCCTCCTTTTCCCCTCACGTGATCCTTCTTAGCTTCAGCAGAGACATGAACCTGTCTTTCATCAGCTCATCATCTGCCTCTACATAATCCTGGTCTTTGCCTCTCTTCGGTGCCAGACTGTTTGTTCTATAATGCTGTATTCACTTACATTGTCAATAATCATCAGTTTCTTTTGAAATCAATTTTCAGTCAATGGCATCAACATTTTGAACTTTCATTTAATTTCCTCTGTGTACTCAAAGCTTTTTTTCTGAATACTTGTGTCTTTAAACACATTCAATAGAATATGAATTATATTAATTCAAACAATTTCCCCTTTTCTGTTAGTAATCTTTTTTATAGGAAAATTAAACGTATAAGTGCTACAAGGGGAGTAAGGGATTACATATTGCTAAATGTTTGTAGTTTACCAAATAAAATGAATGAGATCAGTAACATGTTGAAAATCAATGACATTCATGCTCTAACTATCACTGACTCACATCAAAAGATCAGCGTTATGCAGTTTGCAATATGTGTTCCATTGAGATTTCAAGAGGGGGGACTGCTAGAAAGTCATTTAACACAACAAATCTCATTGGACATTTGAAAAGCAGGCATGAGGTGGTGTACAGGGATTACCTGCAAGCTGACCAAAAATGGAAAAACGAAGCCGCCAAGAAAGCACAAACCACCCCTGGTAAGACTCAGACTTCAACTGACACGGCATTTGAGAAAGCCAAACAGCTGCCTCCAGACAGCGCCAAAGCAAAACAAATAACGAACAAGGTGATGGAGTTCATCGCTTTAGATGACCAGCCTTTCTCTGTAGTGGAGGACGTGGGGTTTTGGAGTCTGATGAAGTTTATGGAGCCACACTACACGCTGCCGAGCCGACGTCACTTTGCAGAGGTCTGTCTCTCCGAAATCCACAACATTGTGGCCACACACATTCATGAGCTACTAGCTCGTGACATCGCTGCAATCAGTTTTACCACTGATAGATGGAGTTCAGATGTAAGCCCTGTGAGCATGCTTAGCCTCATGGCACAGTGGATTGACAAGGACTTCAACCTGGTGAAGGCAGTGTTACACTCCCAGGAGTTCCCAGGTACCCACTCAGCATCTGCCATCTCAGAGGCATTTGACAAAATGTTCCAGACGTGGAAAATCGACAAAACCAGAGTGCATGCTGTCGTTAGAGATAATGCTAGGAATGATGGACAGTGGTCTGGCTAGTTTTGGCTGCATGGCACACGCAGTTAAACTAGCAATCCACGACAGTGTTTTTAGCCAGCGCAGCCTCACAGATGTTGTGGCTATTTGCCGAAAAATCGTTGGCCACTTCAGAAAGTGAAGGTTGTTTTTGTTTCATAAATTGGTCTGATTGGATTTGTGCTCACTCAAGGATAGTGTGATGAAGAGCTGAAAGACTTGTATGTTTCTGTGACACAAAAAAAGGAATAAATAACAAAAAGAAAGAACATCGGCCATCGGCCAAGTTGTTATGTTAAACATCGATATCGGTATCGGCCCAGAATTTCACAATCGGTGCATCCCTAATAATAAGGAAGTGTTTTTTATGGGTGATCTGAATATAAATTTGTGTGATAAGAAGAATAGAAATAAAACTAAATTACTGAGATTCACAGAGGGGTGTAATATGAAACAGATGGTTAGGAATGCAACGAGATGTTCTATAAGGAATGGCATACGTACCGAGACATGCATTGATCTGATTTTTACGAGTATACAACAGTGTTCAAGTGCGTGTGTGTTTCCTGTTGGTAGGTCTGACCACAATATTGTATCCATAACCAGAATAGCTACGATTCCAAAGAGACCACCTAGAATAATATTAAAGAGGAGTCTTAAAAGATTTAATTTTGAGGAATTTAAGAGGGATTTGGCTGCATGTCCCTGGGAATTAATATTTTTAGAGGACAATTTAGATCATGCCTCTGAATGTTTTACTGAACTCTTAACTGAAGTGATGAATTGGCAAAGTTTTTATGGAAAGAAATTAGGCAAAAGCTACATTTTTTAAATTAAATTTAGAATCTGACAAATGGATCGGTAGAAAATTATGCAATTATGTATTGTAATTAAATCGCAGTAAGAAGGCCTTATTTTTTTTATAGAAAAGCATTTATGGAGTGTGGAAATTACTAAAAAAAAAACATGGAATACAGTCAAAGGATTGTTGGGAACATATGTTGCACAGTATACATCATTTGTTGAGGAGAATGGAAGAGTGATCACAAAGCCTGTTGATGTTGCCAATCATTATGCTGCTGATTTTGAAAACAAAATTAACAGACTAATAAAAAATGACAGATTTTTCCATCAGATACTGTCAGTGATTTGATTGACAACAACATCATGCTAAATAAAATGAGCTCTTTTTTCCCTTTCCTTTGTAATAACTGAGGAGGAAAGCTGCAGGCTATGATTTAATGGACAACAGGTTATTGAGGTATGCTGCCCCCCAGATCGCTGCCCCCTTGAGGTATTTGTATAATTGGTTAATTGACACCGGTCACTTCCCTAGAGTATGGCAGAAAGCTAAACTATGTCCAATTCCAAGGAATAGTAAAGAACCTGTCTCACCTGAGCACAGTCATCCCATTAATCTTTTACCTGCACTGAGTAAAATACTGGAAAGCATAATCAGTGATCAGATTTGGTCATAATGCAAACTAATGATTTACTCTCTGCCAGTCAACATGCATATCGTAAGGACCATTCCACTGCGACTGCTCTCATTGAGATAACAGATCAATGGCTAGGACAAATTGATTTGGGAAAATATGTTGGTGTACTATTTTTGGATTTTAGTGCAGCATTTGATTTAGTCGATCATAGTATATTATTGAAAAAGCTCCTTAATTATGGGTTCCAACAAACCGCTCTTGACTGGATTCATTCTTATTTATCTGAAAGAACACAATTGTTTTTTATAAATGTTTGAGAAAGCCAGACAGCTGCCTCCAGACAGTGCCAAAGCAAAGCAAATAATGAACAAGGTGATGGAGTTCATCGCTTTAGTTGACCAGCCTTTCTCTGTAGTGGAGGACGTATTCTTCTCCTCTGAATATACAGTGTGGCATGCCTAAAGGCAGTTGTCTTGGGCCTCTCCTTTATCTGTTATATACAAATGACATTTCATATGCTCTAGTTGGATAAAAAATGACGACTTTTGCGGATGATACTACTGTGCCGGGTATTCATGTGTTGACATACTGACATCACTACAGCAAGACCTGGAAACAATTAAGGATTGGGTCGATATGAACTAACTTGTACTGTAAACAAAAGCAATGCTTACAGGTTCTGTGAGGAAGAAGCAAACTCTGCCCTGTTTACAGCTCATGACAAATGGTAGAATGATTGAGCAAATAGATGAGACTAGACTGTGTTCAACTCGATAGTCATCTGTCTTGGACACCAAACATATCTTATCTATGTAAGAAGCTGGTTCAGACTGCTGTTATGGTTGGTAGAATAGCCAAATATTTACCCACAAAAATATTAAGACATATGACCCACGCTTTAATTGTGAGACAGATGAATTATTGTGCTGCCGTTTGGGGTAATGCTGGAGTGGGAGAAACAAGTAGACTCCAGGCTGCACAAAATAAGGCTGCAAGAATTATTCTTAGATGTCCAAATGAAGAGTGATACAAAAAACTAGAGTGGTCATATATCAGGGATATAATAGCTAAAAATCTTCTTGAATTATTTTATAACTTACATGTTAAAAAGAAGCCAAAACTGTTGATAAGCAGATTCCAGCAGGTAAAAGACAGACAAGGATGTTTTGTTTTCAGGCTGTGAAGCTATGGAATGGTTTACCTGATCTCATTAGGAATTTACCAGAAAAACATTTTAAACAAAACATTAAGGGTATTTTTAAAGAAGTATTTGTATATTTTTATTGTAACTGTATGACTGTGATTGGGGGCATAGCGTTTGTGTAATATTATCTGTATACCTTTTGTTTTGTGTGTATAATGCCATTCATGTGTTGTTTGTATGTTTTTTGGTTTGTGTCTGTTCTATATTGTATTGTGTTTCAGTTATGCTGTAATGTGTTTGTATTGTATTCTGTAATGTTTATATGCTATGGACTCTTGGAAGAATAGCCCCACTGGGCTAAAAGAGATCCTAATAAACAAACAAACAAAAAAACAGGGGTTAAATGTTTGATTTTCACTGGAAAATACCTTTTTTTTTTTTTAAATTGAAAGTCTCTTTGCAAGCCAAAAGTTTACTTTACCACTGTTTGCACCGAAGACGGTTGAAAGATGAGGAAATGTAGCCCTGCGTGGACAGTGAAAAAGGACAGCCTCAAACACAAAACATTTTTTCACACAGATTGACACGACTAAATCTTTGGTCTTGTGTGCAGCATTCCACAGTACCTCCACCCAACACAGCGATGACAGCCAGGACCAGGAATGGAGCCATCTTCCCCACATACTGATACATCACACTGCCAAATGGAGCACCAGCTTCATGATATGAAAGAGATATGTGATATAGTAAGCTACAGTGAAAAAGTTCAACATGGTGTTAGAGGAAAAAACATCAGTGGGGAATTACACAAGTGGTTTTCAAACTTTTAGTGCCCAAAGCACCCCAGTCTGCTTTATATAAATATTTTCTGCAAGTGTTCATTTCTATCTTCTCATACAAAATAACATTTGACAAATGACTATATTACTCATGTAATAAATAGTGTCGCTAATGAAGTGTCACACTAATAATTCCATCCAAATATGCAGGTTCCCTGTAGATTTTTAAAGGATTTCTTCAGGTTTTAGAAATTACCGCTGTACTGTGAAATAAAATCAAATGCAGTACTGTTATAGCAAAGTAAAAAAATATTCATGAACTGGTATATTTTTATATTGCAAAAGTAATATTTGGTTACAACAAAATCCCAAGGCACATTTGGACTTGGAACAAGTGAATTAGATTCTTAGGATTCAAACCTCCATGCTGTTAGGGTAACCTTGAGTGATATGCAAGGATGGTAAACAAAATCTACATTTTCATTTTGATGTCCATTTTCAGAACATCTTTCCATCATTTTTTTTGTATCAACTTGTAGCAATTAACTTGTGGTAATCTTTTTTATTTCAGTCCAAAGGATGTGACTTTATGCATGTTCTCTAGCTCCTCCTCTCAGTGCCTCTCTCCACTCCTAACTAACCCTAACAATAACCCCTCAACCTAGCCCCAACCGAGCAACAAGATAACAATGTTAATATGCTTGACTTCTTAATATCAAAAGTACAACATCTTGGAAACACTGTTCACCAACTTTATTTGTGTTTGAACACCATGCATCGATGCTATAAACACAGAGTCCAACTGTCTCTGATTTCATGTCCCAGTTTGCCCATTTCCTTTTCCTGGGACTGGACATTAGCCAGGAGCCGTGTTTGTCTCAACGTCCACTGCTCATAATCTAAAGCTCCTGCTTTCTTCTCCAATGATACTGATTAGAGGTGGGTAAAAATATCGATTCATCAATGCATTGCAATATATTTTTTCCCAATTCAATATCGATTCAGAAAATCCTTTGAATCGATTCAGACAAGCAGCGCCCCCGACCACCCGCTGTCCCTCGCCGGACGCCTCTTGGTCCCCGCCTCCAGCAGCTGGAACTGCTTCGCCCGCAACCGGAGCTGCAAAAGCGGGTAGCCGATGTCTGACGCACCGTTCTTTCGGAGACTGTAAAATCCCAGCGCAGCCGGTCTCACCCTGTCTGCTGCACGATACGCCCGCGGGTAGCACTCTCCTCCGGGGAGAGAGGGGGGGTTTAGTGTCAACAAGTTGACAATGGCACTTTCTCAGCTTAACTATGGTTGCGCTATTTTACATCTAAACACATCCTGTGCCTTTGTTTACATTTCAATTCGAACTAGAACTTCCTAGAGGAAAGATTTATAATTCAGATTACTTTTTTGAATTTAAAAATTATCAACAGGTACTCTAGTAAATTATTTGTTTATTACTACTTATTACTGAATCGATATCGAAGCATTTAAATCAATATTGAACTGAATCGACCTAAAGAATCAAAATCGAATCGAATCGTGAAGTTCCTAACAATATCCAGCCCTAATACTGACGGTATTTTCACCATAGGCAGTTTGTATTCAGGGCAATAAAGCCGAAAAGTGACGTTTTAAAAAAAAACTGTTGTTTTTTTAGAATAATGGGAGAAGCTAATGGCCAATGCATCTTTATGCATTGCTGTTGCCTAGCCATCACTTGACTAATCAGGCAGTTTTAATATTGCAGTTATTTTATTACTTTTATTTATTTATAACTTTACCTTTTTCAGCCTAAAGCCCTTTATTCTTGTGTGCACCTACAGTACAAGCTGTGTCTGTATACACACCTATCAATCCTAAGGCCAAACCAGTGAAGGATACACCCATCGCACGCCCTCTCTCCTTGTCATCTTTGTACACATCAGCCAGCATACTCATTCCTGCAAAACAGAGGAGCTAATAATAATGATGATGATGATGATGATGATGATGATGATGATGATAACTTTTGTGCAAATGTTTTGCGACTGGACCGAATTCAATATTGTAAAATATAAAAAAAACAACAACATATCTCACCTGCCACAGACAAGAAGGATCCACCGACACCTTGCACTGATCTGGCAAACAGCAATAAGATGTAACTAGATGAAAAGGCGAACACTTCGAAGAAACAAGGACATAGAAATTTAGATAATACATGAAGAAATAACTGTTTGTAATAATAATAATAATAATAATAATAATAATAATAATAATAATAATAATAATAGTAATAATAATAATGATAAAAAATGCTTGTCCTGGTAAAAAAAACAAAAACACAAAACAGAATTTAGATATACTTTATTTTGATAGTGTAGGACCCCTCCACGAAGAGGAGAGAGGGTAGTTCACTGTAGTCGGGACTGCTAACATGTGCCAACTGGTGGTTGTTGGCGCACACTGCAGCTAATGCAAATCACTGGTTAAAAAAAAGTCCCCCCTCCTTTTCTGCCGCGTTGTGGACCTTTAACGCTGTGGTCAAGGCATCATACACAAGTAGAGACATCTGTTCTACATGATGATAACGACTTTTTTAAAAAAGAGAAAAAAGCAGAATCACATATTTTGCAAGTTGCACTTGGCATGGCATCTAAAAGATTATTGCAAAATGTCTGGATCCCTTGTCTAATGTAATACTTACAGGTGGTTGCCAAGATGATAGTGCAGAAACCAGCACACATTGGGACGTGGTATCCTATCCTGTGTAATAGACAATATATAGGTTGGGAAAAAAGAGCCGTGTTTTCGAGCTTGATAAATGTCTGCCTATTCTCAAAAGATCAAATTCGTCCACCTGTCAGTAAGTCTTCCAGTGAAGGGGTTGAAGATAAGCTGTATGGTGGACTTGGAGGCCAACAACAGTCCTACTTTGGTGTTTAGTTCATCCAGCTGAGCACCTGCTCCAGAGCTATTTGAATCAGAGGATTTGTTGGCCATGGAGGCATTATTGAATAAGTCGGTTAGGTTACTGACTGACTGCTCCATCCTGTACAGGTAACTTGGAATGATTGGCACTGTCAACAAAATAAAGCATAACAAAATCTTAGTATTTTCAATTGGATTTGATCTCCTCAGTAGAACGCCCAAAAATGACATTCACTGTTATCAGTGATATTTTTTAGATGACGCTGATGAAGATGAAGAAAAAAAAAAATCACACAGAGGCAGGAAGGGATCTGATATGAAAGAAGAGTAAGACACCAAAATAAAACAGGAAGAAGAGCTAAACAACACGAAAAAACAAAAGCATGACCTGAAGATAGATGAGACATGACAGATTAGTTGGTCATTCATTATATAAACCTCAAGAGATATTATTTCATAAACTCATCATATAGCTTGCCTTGAACATATCTTAACCTGCAAAGTGACATGTAACTTAAGCTGTCAGATATATATGAAGTAAAATGTATAATATGTGGGTCATTCCATGCCAACTCACCTAGGGCCTCCCAGTTCATGTTAGGGATTTTCTGTTGATGCCTCCATTACATTCATTTTGCCGTGCAAAATCATACAGCTGTACTCCAAATACCCTTTTAGTTATGAATTTGAGCAACATTTCTGTATTTTTGTGATTCCTTGTATGTGTTTTCTGGACCTCATTTTTGACATTTTTCATTATTTGCATATACATATACATTCCATTTAAAAAAAATCATAAACGATGAAGGAGTTA
>CAEMYA010000065.1:82587-104077 GCA_903131615.1 Diplodus sargus | reverse complement strand
CAAAGATGTTATATAACTCCTTCATCGTTTATGATTTTTTTTAAATTAGCTATGTTTTCACTCTTCAATTAAACCAATACAGCTATTGAAACCAATAAAGCGGGACAATCACACCTGAAACAGGTTTAGGGTGGGTTATTGCAAAATGGACTGCAGTATAACTAGACTTATATAAAAGGGCAATCATAATTCATTCCATCATTAAGCAGTATATATATATACTGTATAAATTTCAACTCCATCCACTGAAAAATAAGCTATCAGTGAGGTTTCAAAGACACATACAAGGAATCACAAAAATACTGAAATGTAACTCTGAGGACCAGAATCACAACTTAAAAAGTATTTCAAGTACAGCTATAGGATTGTGCAAGGTCCCATGAAATTGATGTTTCAACATTAATTTTTTCAAGAAAATACATAAAAATGAACTGTAAGATGTTCTTGATTTTGGGTGAGTTGGCATGGAATGACCCATTTCCTTATGAATTGCTGTGGAGTAGGATAAAATGGAGACCTACCACTTACTACGAGTAATGTGTGTAGCCGGATTTCATCACTGAACCTACCAACCACTGAGAGTAGCATGTGATCCAGGAACAAGGCGATAAGCACAACAACCAGGACCATCTTCTTCAGCTGGGCCTCCTGTCTCAGCCAGGTTAGCAGGTCTAGGTAACACAGAAGACATGTTCAGTGTTTGTCCTTGTATTCCAACTTGTCACAAAAGAGAAAGTGACAAATAGTATAAAGAGCTAAAACGTTTATATAGGGAGGAGGTCAGGGATGGACGCTTGGGTAAAAAGAACACAGGAGTAACAGACTTAAGTTACCAACATAATGAAGATCACCAAAGTTCCACATTTGATATGTGAACTTTAACAAAACGTTCATTAACCTGCTTAGAATTCTCAGAAAGAACAGTGCTCCTGGTCCGTATACTTTGCAGCCATTCGATTTCTGTTCGATTTTGAATTAAAAAAGCGTTTTTTCGTTGTCGTCATTGTCCGAAATTACAACAACAGTGCTATTTTTCATTTCAGATTTTTCCACAGGTCTTTTATTGATGACCCGGAAGACAATGTATGCCACCAATCGTTATGTCTTTAGATTACTATTCTGAGTTTATATATCTAATCTATCTTTTCAGTGCATCTCAGGGTATTTTTATGTAGGCTATGTGAAAAGAAAGACACTAGGTTATGCCCTGGCTGCACATAATGTCAGTGGAAGACTTGTGTCTTTATTTGTAATTAGTTGTCTCATACACGGAAATACAATAACACTGGGCAAATAAGTGTGTTTATCTGCTCTTGCTGCTTATTATGAGAAAAATCATCAATGTGCAGATGTAAGACACCCCTTTATGTACAATGGCACCCCTCTAAGTTGGGTTACACTGTTGGTGATGTCATAGTGCACTTTTGCTCACTACTGGTTCGATCTACTGTCAATTGGGTATAAGTCTATAACAAATCCGAACACTTGTGCCTCCCCTGTATGTATAAACCTGCATTTGCCATGGTAGAATCAAACAACATGGATATTACATTTTTGTCCTTATCACTATGATGATGACTTTTTTTAATGGCATAGGAGTTCGTAGCACATGCACTGTGAAGATTGTATCATCCTTTATTGCGTAAGCGCTCAATCTTTCTGTGACAACGATTGAGGTTGGGGTCGGTCTTCTATGTCTCGTGTCCACATCACCATGCCGACCTCTCCAACTGCTTTCACAACTTCGCATTCCAGAGTGCTGTCAGATCAGAAATCTTTAGCGGCCAGTCCCTGCTCGGAGCACTACCGCTACTACTGTAAGACATCAGAGTGGTCCGGCTATTACGCAACAGGACATCCCACTGAACACCCTGGCTGTTATAAACTCAGAATATTCATCTTAAGACATGACGAGGACTTCAGAACTTTGAGATCGCCTCACGTAAGGACAAAGCCTGGAGATCACGTTGCCCTCTGGGTCTTTAAAAAAAGACCTACAGCAAAATCTGTAATTCCTAATTTCCATTCATGAGCACAGCAAGTATAATCATTTTATTTTTAAAACGAAAAATGGGACAGAAGTCCTTCTCTGTTTTTTGATTTTGAAGTGAAATATAGGAAACAAGTTGTATCCGTTTTTTGACTTCAAAATGGAAGGTGAACGACTTCAGATATCAGCACCTATGCTTAACAGTCAAAACAATCTAGCAAGTTGTCAAACATTCAAAACCCCTTTTTTTCAAATGTTTCCCCTATTGCTTCCATTTGTTTGCTAGACATTTCTAGATACCTTGATGATTATTTAAACCACCAAGGCCAACATTTGAGTGTTCCTAACTTTGCCACTAAACTTCCAGCATGGAGTCCTAGCTTAAGAGTGAATTAGCAAACGTCTTAGAGCATTTCTGAAGGCAGGGACTCAAACTTTTATCCCCGTGGGGAGGCGGTGTTGACCCTGTAGACCCTGTTGCGAAGTGTGACACATTCTTTTATAAGATGTGATTGGTTGTTTAAAAAAGAAAGAAAGAAAAATAGCACTATTAAGCCCCCCACACACCGCCCAGACATCCAACTGTCTTATCCGACCACTCTCCGACCACTCTGTTGCCTCTCGTCTGACCCGTTCAACACAAAAGTTGCATTGAAACACACCACTTCGACGTGCTGCCTACTCCACAGTAGTGTGTATGTTCTGCGCTTGCGCGAGATGCAATAAGCAGCTGGCGCTTGTGTTGTGAGTTGTAAGCGAGAGGCTTATGCACGCAACCCTCTTTACTTTTGATCAAAACGAAACTTAACTATTACAGATAAAACCAGCTGCATACTAAACATGCAGGAAGGCATTACCAAACAAACACAAATTAATTTGTCCTGAATGAACATAATAACAGCCAATCTGGTGCCAGTACTACAAAGCATGAAAACGGGGAATGACGGAATGGAGTCCATAGAAAAACAAAGTGCACACAGTATTCTGCCCTCCCACACACCGCGCTGATTTGCTAGCACACCGCCAATCAGAACGACCATTCAGCTGGCACACAACCAATCAGAGAATCCAATGGCTCAGACGTCCGACAGCCCTCCTCCTCAGACTTTGCATGTCATAAACGAGTGAGTCAGAGCATACAACGTCCGAACGGCTCTGAAAGCTTCCAACGCAGCAGAACACACCAAACAGAAATGTTCTCGACCTCATCCAAGTCTCTCCAAACGCTTCAGACGATGATTGGGCCGGTGTGTTCCTGCCTTTAGTTATAATCGGCAGGACATGGATCGGCCTCATTAAAGAATTGATCTATTTATTATTATTTAGTCGGTAGAGACTTGGCTTGGGGACCGGAGGGTGGCCGGTTCAAGTCCAGCTACAGACCACAATATGGAAAGTGGACTGGTAGCTGAAGAGGTGCTAGTTCACTTGCTGGGTTACTGCCGAGATGCCCTTGAGCAAGGCACTGACACCCGCATGTGCTCCCCAGGCACCTGACATGGCAGCCCACTGCTCCTAGTGTGTGTATGTGTGTGTGTGTACAGTGTGCAGCTAGTGATGGGTTAAATGCAGAGTATGTTTGCATGTAACTTAACACCATTCTTAACAAATAATATTATTTGATTTAATGAATACCTGTGTTGAATAACTTAAAGTCATTTCAAAAGGAGTTTCATATAAGAAGAGGGGGACAACAAAGATCTATTTTTGTTGGTAAGATCACTATGCTGAAGGAAAAAATGACAGCGCTGTTGCATATTTTACAGGCTTTAAAAATAAACATTTTTAGAGTTGCCTGATATCGTAGCGTTATGATCATTCATATTTATGATCACTTTAATTTCTGCTGTTATAAGCTGTTATTAGTTATTGTTGTATCAGAGATGTGAGCAAATCTCTCATGAGATTGATCGCAAACATTATCCCTGCTTGATCCACACTGCAGTGTTAATTCACTCACTCTCATTCAGTGTTTGGAGAATATTAAACATTTTCACAATATTTGACATTTTATTACCTTGAGAGCTCCTTTAGGGGCTAAGATACTTTGAGGATTACTTTTCTCCTATTCAAGGATCTAGTCTTAATTTAAAGTATAATTTATGGAAATGTCATAATTCTCTTCTTTCTCCTTTCTCTCCCAAATTTTCTTAGAATTTCATCATGAGGAACAATTCTCAGAAATACAGCCCCACATTTGTTTGTAAATTCTAGGACCAAAAATACAGCACAAAGTATTTCACAGCAGCTCCATCAAGACATTTTCATATTTTACGTAATACAAGTAATCTCCATGTTTTTCCTTTTTTCAGACAACAATTTCCATAACAGATTTGAGAGAATACTTAAGTTCAAACTTACCCATATTTTCAGGTTTCACCAACAGTGGCGAACAGTGTAGAAGTTGACGAGGTATGACCAGCTTTGACAGCGTGAGGTCTCTCAGCAAACACAGAGAGGCAGGAAGATTTACTAAGGGCAACTCCTTATCCTGGTACAGGGTCACATGTGGTACTCTTTGTTGCTTTCATATCTCAGTTCATATCTCTTGTACCACAGTGATTAAACATGTATCTTTAAACTAGGTTACACACCCTTGGCCCGCTCTGTAGTTTGCAAAATCTGGAAGCGATGCAGCAGTAATGTTGTGGATGGCAGCAGAAACAAACCTCTTTGAGCAAAACATGGATAAAGAATATCGTCTTTTGAATGAGAAGTTCAGCTTCAAAGCCCTGCCAGATGGTTCTCTTGACAAGAACAAAGTTATCTGCATTTCCTGTCAATGTGAACTGAGTTTACATCTGAAAATCTTAAACCTGAGTGTGATAATGGACAGTGATTTCAGTGGTAAAATCTATCTTTTTCCAACTGAGGCTTTTATCTAAGGTCAAGCCTTTTTTATCATTTCACGACTTGGAAAGGGTTATAAATCTTTTATTTCTTCCCGACTTGACTACTGTAATGCCCTTTATGTTGGTGTTAGCCAGGCTTCCCTCTCTCGCTTGCAGTTGGTGAAGAATGCTGCAGCTCGTCTTTTAACTGGAACACGCAAGCAAAAGCACATCTCACCCATACTGGCCTCCCTTCACTGGCTCCCTGTACGTTTCAGGATTGATTTTAAGATTTCACTGTTCGCCTACAAATCACTAAACGGGCTAGCACCAACCGACCTTAGTGATCTTTTAAAACCTTATGTCCCATCAAGGTCACTCAGGTCTGCCGACCAGCTATTCTTGGTTGTCCCTAGATCAAAGCTGAAGCACAGGGGAGATCATGCTTTTGCTTCTGTGGCCACTAAACTCAGGGACGAGTTGCCTCTAGATGTTAGGCTGGCCCCCACACTGCCTGTTTTTTAAATCTTGCCTTAAAAAACACATTTATTCCCTGTCTTTTAATTCTGTATGAGAGTGCCACCTGCCTGTCCTTGTGCCTGTCGAAGCTGGTTATTGTGTTTTTACTGGCCTAGCCATTTCCGTTTTATTGTACAGCACTTTTGTCAACTGTTGATGTTTTTCAATATGCTTTATAAATACATTTTGATTGAGTACATCCAGTCTCATATACCACTTGCTGCCCAAGCACACAGCTGATGCAAAGAGCATTAATCGTGATGATATATTTAAATAGCCGCGGTATAGAGATAAAGATATAAATATAAAAAATACTTTTGTTTTTATAGACGGCAAATATCTCAGGGTTGTAACCGCTTTAATTTCTGCTGTTATAACATTATTGTATTCGGTTAGAATTGTGACCAGAGAGGGGAGAAATTCAAAACTACAGAAAATGCTTATTGAGCAAATTGCAATCAATCTACTCCAATGCAGGTTAAGACCAGACAAGAAGACTGTCTTTACCTATTCTGTTTCAGATCTCAGTTGTGTGGCCCATTGATAATGCATCAAATTATGTAAGGCTAATCATCTGTTTCTTACACAGGATTAAAGCTTTTGTAGTTTCATTCTGGGACGTTTATTTTTTCAGACAAATCTATGAATTATGCTAGATATTGAATTAAACAGCTGCAGCATCTTTATTGGATACAATTAAATTAATTTGTGTCACTATGGGTAGGAAATTAAATTTAGTTTGAGCCGACAGCTTGGATGGAAAGATGGTGAAATCGATTATTTGCCACCTTGAAAGGCAAATATATAGACACTTTCCAAGTGGTAAGGAACCTATTGTAATTTATCTTTAATCCAGAAAAAACTTACCACATTTATCAATGATCACAATTAAAATTGGTAGAGATTTTGATGGATCATTCATTAATAAAAGCACATCATCTGTGTATAAATGACATTTTTTGTTCTGGAATTTGTTTGAATGGTCACTTGCTTATGTAGTTTCAGCTAGAGGCTCTATAATCAATGCAAAAAGTAAAGGAGAAATGAGACAGCCTTGTTTTGTGCCTCACTCTACTGGAAGTATCTGGGATATCAAACCATTAAGACATATTGCAGCTTATGGAGCTGCATTGAGCAGTTTGGCCAAATCAATAAAAATATCACCAAAAGAAAATGTATTTAAGTCTGTGTAAAGCAAATTCATCCATCCTCTAACCACAACAGGTCATAAATGTATTTCCCTTAAAACATGTAAAAAGCCATTCAACCATTTAGAATGTCATTTTGGACCTAGGCTCACAAACTGTGTTTCACGATTTCTGTGTTCAGGATTTAATAGGCGGGTCAGAAATCATGGCCGCGGGATTTGCATAAACCCGGCCCTGCTGCGGAAGCCGTATAAATACATTCAGCGCATTAGCTTAGGAGGTTTTTCCGCTTCCTCTGGAGTCTTGGATAGCATCTCCTAGAATAGTTTGCATCTAGCTAGCCAGTCAACCAGTCAGCTAAGTATAGTTCTGAATAAGTACTTACAGTCTACTCTTTCTTGTGCTTTTCATGCTTTAATGCTGGATTATTTCAAATGCATCTAAGGTAACAATTACTGAATTGTTCTTATTAACATTCTACCAACATACTGCATAATGCACAACAATAATCAAATATTTGTCTCATGGGTTTGAACAAATCCAGTTTGATCAGTGTTATTGACCTATAACACCACCAAGAATTTCTGTGTTTATGTGAGTTAGTAACATAACTTGCTATTGTAATAAGGGCGTGATCTGATATATGGATGTTGCCAGTACTGGTACTTGCTACAAGTTCTTTACATACTTCAGGTATCTGGAATATGTTTTACATCGATCAGAGAAAAATGTGTAATCTTTCATGGTCGTAAAGTTGGATGTATCAATATCAGGAGCAGCTTAAACATTAAGAATAGTATTTTTCACCTTATAAGGATCCATGAATTAACACATAGAAACCGTTATGTCAAGTCAAAATAATTGATGAGAGGAACATTTTTATGACTTGGTTTGGCCACACCTCTACTTTTACTATTTAATGATGAGGTGGCTGTAGCTCAGGAGGTAGAGCGGGTCGTGTAGTTGAAATCCCGGCCCCCCCTGAGCTGCATGTCAAATTGTCCTTGGGCAAGATACTAAACCGCAAACTGCCCCAAGTGTATGAATGTATGTATGAAACACTGTAGGTTGCTTTGGACTAAAATGTCTCTTAAGTGTCCTGAATGTAATGTAAATATACATGTCCTATTCTCTTTTTAAGCTTTTTGTGTACTTTTTCAATTAAATTGGTCTTGTGCAAGAGAGGCATTTTCTTTCCTGAAAAAGGACAATATCCTATTTCACTTTACTGAATTTTTTCAGCTTTTAATATTATGGTAACAGACTATAACAGAAGAGTTAGACCAAGTCATGGGATGCTAAATGTAAAATATTCACCCAGCCAAAAGGCCATTTGTAGAATGACAAGCACCAGTAGGTAACCCCAAAACTAATCTCTCCACCAAAGGGGTAGGCGGAGTCAGGGCTGCGGATGAATCTTTTTTTTAGTCTGGTAGGAGGGGCAGGGACAACTAATTTAGTGTAATTAGCTTAATTAGCAGACTCCTTTCACCCCACTGCCACGCCACTGGGGTGTCAATCTTACGGCAGGGTTTAATCCGGCCCACAAGATGATTTTGCGAAGTGTACAAATAACAGAAAAGTCTGCAATTTTTCAATAAAAGTAACTGCTATTTCAAATGTGTCCACTGGGAGCTGGGACTTCTACGAAAGGCATGTCTTTATTCATATGTGCTCATTTGTTGTAAACTTTACCCTCTGTGGCACCCTCATTACCCAAATGGCTTTGTCGAAAAAGAGAAACGTGGACACCTGGGAAACCTGTGTGTTTGGTGTGTTCACAGTAAGTTTCAGTGCTGAAAGGATATAATATTCTACGCTACTATTAGACTCATCTTGCCAAAAAACTATAACAGGTTGCAACTGAGAAGAGAAGATAAATGAATTGTTAGCGGGTCTGAAGAAACAGCAGTCTGTTTTTACCTGTAGCCTAGATATCAGTGATGCAGCAGTGACGGCCAGCTACCTTATTGCTGGCGAAATAGCAACATCATCAAAGCCATACTGTGAGGGTGAGTACGTGAAAACATGCATGCTGAAGGCGGCAGAGATCGTGTGCCCTGAGAAGCAACAGGCGTTTGCTAACATTAGTCATTAACTTTCTGCGGATTTGGACAGCCAACTGAGGTGCAAAGTCAAGTCGTTTTTTTTAATTTTCGGTTGCAATTGATGAGAGCACGGACAATACGGATGTTGCCCAACTGGCCATATTCATTTGTGGTGTGGATGAGACTTTGACTGTCACAGAGGAGTTGCTTGAATTGGCTCCTATGATGGATACCAAACAGCAAATAACATTTTCAACTCTCTCGTCGGTGTGGACTGGGCCCATGCTGTCAGCCTGGCAACAGATGGTGCGCCATCAATGATCGGGAAAAAAGCAGGTGCTGTAAAAAATTCAGAGAGAAAGTACAGACTGCAAATGGAGGACGTGATTTTTGGACTTTTCACTCTATTTTGCACCAGGAGGCATTGTGTTGCATGTCGTTAAAAATGGATCATGTTATGACACTGGTTGTCTGAACGGTTAATTTAATTCAAGCCAGAAGTCTGAATCATCGTCAGATTGACAACCTTCTCAGAGATAAAGACGTTAACTATAGTCTGCCATGCTACACCGAGATAAGATGGTTAAGCCGAGGTGCCGAGATGAAGCGTTTCTTTGAAACACAGAGGAAATTGGACAGTTCATGGAGAGAAAGGGCAAACCCCTGTTAGAATTTCAATCCCCAGAATGGCTGCAGGATCTTGCATTTATGGTGCTTATTACAGAGCACTTGAATAATCTGAACAAAATGCTGCGAGGTTGCAAAAAAGTTGTCACACAGTATTATGAAAGCATACGCGCGTTCAAGTTGAAGCTGACTGTGGGAGACAAACCTTTCAGGTTCTGACCTTACTCATTTTCCCTGTCTTAACGATGAGTATGCACCCAGAATTACTATTGACATGACTCGGTATAAAGATAAGGTGTAACGGTTTCAGATTTTTGGTGAACTTGAGAGATTTCACATTTTTTTGCTCGCCATTCACAGTCAACGCCTCTGATCTGCCCTTCAGATTCAGATTCAGATTCAGAATACTTTATTAATCCCCGGGGGGAAATTGTTTAACTTGTTTAACTTAAATTGTTCAACATCCAACTTGAATTAACTGACCTGCAGTGTGATTCAGATTTAAAGGATAAATTTGCTTCTGTGGGCCTGGACACATTTTATCAGCTTCTCCTGCCAGGTTACCCCAAACAGACAGCCATGTTTGGAACTACCTATCTTTGTGAAAAAGGTCTCTCTGTAATGAACATCAATAAAACAAAGCTCCGTTCAAGGCTCACACACAAGCACTTAATAACATCCTGAAATTGGCTGCTACTCAAGATATGACGCCTAATATTGATGCAGTTGTGAAGGCTATGCCAAGTTTCAGGAGCAAATTAAACAGTGAGTAACCCTACTTAATGTAAAATGCTGCTTCAGACACTTTTGCACCCTGAAGAGTTCTGTGAAAATGAATGCTTACTGTGGAGCAGGATGTTTTTATTGTATAAACTGCATACCCTGGGATGCCCTCTTGACTCAGTGCAGGTGGTGGGAGAGAGCAGGATGATGGACAAGCTGTCATCGCGGCTGGTGCAGGAGTCCCACCTCTTGCAGGTCAGTGTCTCAGCACTGGGCAGCTCCTTCAGCAACAGACTGATACATCCTAAGTGTGTGACGGCGAGGTATCGCAGGTCTTTCCTTCCTGCTGCTGTTAGATTGTACAACCAGCACTGCACCCTATAGACCCTGTACTCTGCACAGTGCAGTAAGCCTGTACAAACTCAGTTCAACACACATATTTATTATCTATATTCAAAATCTGTATATAAAAATGTGTTGCTCACTTTTTTTTGCACTATTCATGTAAATATGTACACACGCTGATTCTATTTTTCTTTCCTTTTTAATTATCTTGTCTATTTTGCTATTGCTCTGTCTTGTAATATTCTGCTGTTGCAACAAACACATTTCTCCATCTGCGGGACATTAAAGGATTTCTGATTCTGATACATGTGAAAGGCAGGAGGACAACTCAGCCTTCTTTAATAGTTCTCACCCACTTTTGTATGTTTGTATGGTGTGGTGTGTCAGCTCAGGTGGTCAGGATCACTACACATTATGTGGAAATGAGAGTCATTTCTAGATCTTGAGAATTTGATCATGAAGTAAAACACCATATTGGTCAATTCCAGTGACCTGTAATTTCTAATTCACATGAGTAAATGATAAACTGAGGCTTTATATTGCTGAAACTGCACACGTTTCTTAAAAAATGTCAGGTTGTTAAAAATGTTTTGTGAAAAGATTGTTCCTTAAAGGTGAGCATTTTTAGAATGTACTACTTTTTTGCACTAAAACAAGGGGAAAATTTGAAGTTGTCATTATCTATAGGCTATTATTCCATGATTGTACTGATGCCCACTTGGAATTAAATTTGGCTGCATGTGGCCCCTGACCTAAAATTAGTTTGACACCCCTGGCCTACAAAATCGGCACAGGAGATCTTTCCTTTGTGGTGCCATCAGACTTTATAATACACACTCCATAACACACAAATAATGCACATTTTTTATTATTATTACTGTAAATACTGCACCTTGTCCTCACATAACTTAAGTTCCTCTTATTTTTTCTCTTCTACCTCAGCATTTTATTTTAGAGCTGCCTGAGCCTGTTATTGTTAATAGTATTTTATTGTATTTATTAATATTTCATTTGTATTGTGTTGCCCTTGTATTTTGATTGTATTTGTACTTGAATTCAATGGATTTATAAAGTTATCCATCTATCTATCCATCTATCTAAACGCTTACATGCACTGATTAAATGTAGGTTAGAAACGAGTGAAATGTCACTGTGAAATGTTCTGTTCGACACCCTACATAACACTGAAGGTCAGCGGAGTTTCCTTTCCACATAATCAACCTTATTTTCCAGGACCTCTATTGTTTTAAGCAGTCCTGTGATCTTCTTATCAGTGTTCACTTTATTATCCTCGGTGGCACTTAAACTTCAGCATTTTGTTCACTGAGTAACTGGGAAATCTATTTGAGTCTCCTGTATATCTATATTCATCAGTCACTGTGTCCCATAAAGTTTGGTGGGTGATATTGCCCTTAGCCATTGTTTCAAAAGGCGATCAACCAGGTGAAGACACTCAGTCCACTGACTTGGATTCTTTTGGTTGCAATTTTGGGCTCAAAACACAGTTGAGTACACAAGCTAAATGACACATTACATTTGTAACTTGAAGTGTTAAACAAATATTGATAAGAAGTTATATGTTTTTGCTTGGGCTACTGCCCTCCTACATCTGTAACCTAATCACATGGAGAGCTGTTGATTCTTACAGGTTGCATTCAAATGATCACTTGTTACTGTCTGTTCCATTTAATTTAATTTCTTTGAATGCTTTTAAATCCAGGCTGAGAGCACCTGAGACCGCCTCCTATGCTTGTAACTGTTTTTTATAATTTGAATTGCGGTCTGTATGTTGTGAGTGTAACTTTGGAATTGCTGCCTCTTGACCAGGACCAGGACTCCCTTGAAATGAGGTTTTTAATCTCAGTGGGACGTTCCTGGTTAAATAAAGGTTAAATAAAAAGAAAAATGTTGGCAGACCGACTCTGCTCAACTACTAGCACACAGCTATCTCATTAGTCATAATTCTAAGAAGTTACTCAGTATTTCATCACTAGAAGCAACTGCTAAATCTAGGATGCTTTATGAATATGGCCCAAGCACTTTCGAACAAATTGTACTTTTTATGCAGGTAGGATACAGGACAAAGGTCCTGTTTGCATTGTTAACTATGTCAACTGAATTATAAGGCATGACCTGACACCTGTCTCAAGCGCAAACATGGGAATTGTTTGCCAATGAGACTACCAGCTATATATGAACACTGTCACTCACTAGACAAATATTTGATGGCTGGGATTGTCTGTTAGAATTTACTTTCTGCAGGTGATGGAAGGTTTTTGCTCTGTCAGTGGGGTCTGGGGAGGCACACGAGACAGCAGGACTAACAACTGCTCCCGTGCCATGGGCGAACAGGGACAAACACCACAGTGCTAAGTCTAGCAGGCATTTTTCCACTAGAGAGAAGCTGCTCTAATTCGTAGACATGAATCTCTTATAGAGACACCATATCTGCAACTGTACAGTCAGCAAACTTGAGCACCAATGTGGCCATATTGTCTTTTAACTATTTAACATACAATTTACATGCACAACTAACGCACTGATCAGTGTTGTGAATTCACTACAGTGGTGCCAGTGGCACCCCGGGTGTTCTCTTGTCATTTAGAAATTATGAGTGCTGCTCTCAGAGGCTCAGAAGACCTCTCCAGCTGAAGGGCTGGTTTGTCAGTGTCTGAACCCCATAATGGCTGACTGTGGCAAAATGTGACTGTTGGGTTTTTTAGCAATATAGGTAGAGTTATTCAATACGCAGCAACTTACATTTGTACATCAATTAATCAACATAAGCAGGTTCATATGTGCATTTTTCAGCCTGAAGTATTTATGTATGTATATACAGTATGTGTATGTATATATAAATAGTGTGTGTGTGTGTCTGCCATTCTGCTCTGATCTCTGTCTATATTTTGTAGACACATACACAAAAGCCAGAGACAAGGTCAACCAGGCAATAGTCTCGTCAAATCTGGAGATTTCTGGCAGGAAGATTGTTGCACCTGTGCGCTACCAAGATTCTGATAAGATTGCTTTTTTTCAAGAAAATATCTAACGCTATTGTATATTCTTACCTGACAGATATGTATGAATATCTCTACATTAGATACCAAAATAGATGAGCCTGTAGTCAAACGAGTGACAAACTTTCAAGAAAGGACGGTATCTCAGTACCAAAGATGCCGACAATACCTTCCTGTAAGTAAATAATACTGGGTAAGTGCTAGGGCTGGGCTGTCAATCTTCCTCTATAAACCTGTTTGAATTTCAGTGCTTATTATTTTTGATATTTTAATTATATTCAATGCTTTAATGCTCAAATTTAGCCTATTAATATGTACCTAATCTATGTGTATGCCAGTGCCCATTACCTAAAACTATCAGCATGTGGTCATGTGCATTTGTTTCCACTAGAGGGCATTCCAACCACTCAAATCTGGGCCTATTGTAATGTAACAGGTAACTGGTGATAGCGTTAACTTGGTGGATGGATTTATTGCCAAGCGTATTCTATTGAGAACAAATGCACAGCACTGACATGATATGAAATTTCTAGAATTGCACATGCACATTGCACGGTCAACCGAACCTCAGCATCAATTACCCACTTCACTTTCACTGCAGTAGTTGAAAGGAAAACATCACAAAGGACACCCCTTAGCCTTCCGTACATATAACAGATATTTTCACATGCTTGTCCTCACTCTCTCTCGCACTACCACTCGCTATGTTAACTTCTGTTCTCTATTTAGGGCTACGCTGCTCCCACAACACAGACAAAAGCATTTTGTCACACGTGGGTTGGCCACTGTTAAAAAAATAAACATTTGGATGACAATTTTAGCATTCAAATAGTATTATCTTTTTAAAACTTTAAATTGTAATAGAATCTTGAAATCCGTTCCAACGGCCCTGGTAACCACAAAGTGTTTTACGTCTGTATAATCTTTGTGTCAGTTTAGGCATTGCAAGACATCGCTTTCCTCGTAAATTTGCGTAGGCCATCATTTTTTAAATGGCCTTCATGCAAGGACTGGTATTCTGATATTTTGTGCTATGAGTCTAAGATGAGCCAGCAGCTCACTCTGTGAGATACCCTAACAAAAATTGTGATATAGTAGCTCACCTTATATCTTGAATGGACTATTATACCAATACTTAAATGGAAAAGCCTAACCGCAGACATGGATCACAAATTAGTATCTGCTAGAAATCCTATTTGCAATCCATCTGTTTCATGTTATTGTAACCTGTTACAATGTTTTTTGCATCATCCTTGACAAATTAACTCATAAATAATAAAAATTTTGTTTTCTACATGTTTGTTAAGGTTTACATTATGGTTTATAAGTTGTGGAAAGACTTACATTTGTTGATCACAATTAGAGTGTGGGACACAGTCAATATACATTTAAAGCTGAGTTCTATTTTGTATAAATTTAACATGTAAAACATAGCTAGGAACTATGTTACATGCATAAGTTGGAACATTAACAGATGTTGCAGTCCTATTAAAATAGGGAAGGTTCTGACTTATCTCAGGCATAATAAAGTTGACATTGCTTTTATACAAGAAACCCATTTTAAAGAAGGTGAAGCAGTGAAACTGAAATGGGGTTGGACAGGTTGTTCATAGTTAATTTTCTTGCAGACAGAGTAGGGTAATTATACTGGGTATTATACTGCACAAGCAGACAGCTATGAATTAACGTGACATAATTGCTCTTTTCTAATGTACAAACCTTTCACATTGAATGGTATTGTCAAACACATAACCTTAACTGACAACTGGCCTCTGGATTTACTATAACATTACCAAATATGACATTGCCAGCAATTGTCAGCAGCCTTCGAGCCACAGTATGTTTACTTTGCTCAGATATGAATTTGCTGATATGTGATATAACCACAAGTTTGTTTTTAATTTACATTACAGTTTTTTCTGTGTCAGGTACATTTCTTTCTGCAAATCAGTAACACTTACACTTCACATCTATATTTGTTTTAACAATGTGAACTGCATGGCAAACTGCAAAAAAAGTTTCTCTTGAGGTTACCTCATGGCTTCTTATGCACAGTTAAATAGCTATGAACTGTACAACTTCTAGAAGAGACTGGTATAAAAAAGTGCAATTTGACTCAGCATTTTGAGACTTCATTTCTGACACAAAACATTTCTTCAAATGTTCTTCTGCCTGAGGTTTAAAATATTGAAGAGTGCAGTTCAGTTACATTCAGAATGTCAATATGGACCCTGTCTGGTGTGTACACCAATTACGTGTACATGTCATTTCAGCACAATATCCATAGTGTAATACTTACTCATCAGTATATTCTCCATCTCCACACGTAACTCTGGGTAGGAGTTATATGTACAGGATAACTCCAATACTGATCCACAGGTGTGTGCAACTGGTTGACATTGCAGTCCCTCCAAAGCTGTAAATACGACCTGTCACAAATCTCAGCAACCTTCTGAGACCCACTTCATCCAGTCCTCATATGTATTGCTGTAAAAATCCAAGGGCTTGTCTCTCAGCTGGAGTCTCTGAACGTGATTCAATTAGCTTCAGGACTTTCCTGCAAGTTGTTTTTTTTTTGTCTGTATTCATGATCTGGATTTTTGCTGTTGTGGTTATGGTGGTCTTCAGGAGTTGTGCTGCAACTGCTGACATGTAATCAAGAGCATACTTTGGCTGAAGGAGGAATGCTTTTATGTTGGCTCGTGATGGAACAGCTTGCAATCCAGCAGATCTAATAACTCATCCTCGCTATCATTATCTAGGTCTCCCTCTAAGGCAGTGGTTATGAGCTCTCTCTCACACTGACTCAGGTACAGCATCAAAGATTCAAACAGTGAGTCAGTAGACACAGCATGCTCTCCAAATATCAGTGCTGTGGTAAATGCTGAGGCAAGGTGCAACGGAAAGTATCCCTGATCCAGAAATCGCTTGGCCAATATTCATCCCACAGCTTTCCACTCTTCCTCCTGCCATTTTGGTGACAGGGATGGCATCAAAAACTCTGTCCAAAAAGCAGCATAGGCATCTCTGGAAACACCATCTGCATCTGCACCCCTTTCATTAATAAAAGCAAACTTTAAAGGGTACTTCAAAATCGACTCATCTTTGAACTGACAAATCATTTCCTCTAAGAGATTTACTCTGTGAAGTTTAAGACTCACATAATGTTGGTCAAAGCCTGCATCAAAACTTGAGTAGTTGTCAGAATGTTGATCATGGTCCCCTGACACAGGGGTGGATGTGGAGGAGGCACCGTTGACTTCCTCGACTGAAGTGAAAACTGGGACAGCATCATCCAGCTGAATCTCTGAGGGTGGGTCATTATGAGCATTACCACCTGAATGGACAGCATAGTCAACACAATCTCCTAAGACAGGACTCTTACTGAAGACTTCATTTGTTGGTGTGAAGACTGGAACAGTGGCATTGAGCTGGACCTCTGAGAGTTGGTCACAGTGTGACAGGAGAGCTTGTAGTAAAGGCAAAACTGATAATACCCTCAGTGGAAAAGAAAATTGGAACAGTTTCATCCAACTGGCTTGCAGAGGATACACCTACAATGCCACCAATGATCACCTCTGAATTATCCCGTCCTTTTCCTGTCCACTTCTGTGTCAGATGAGTCTACGAAGCATGTTGTGTTTAGGTAGAACCATAAAATCTCACATTTTGACAATGTGTACAACTCACAAACAGTACTGCTCTTATCAAGGTGTGATTCCTGAAAGTCATAAAAATCATGTAGGAAGTCTTCCCATTTTCGATTCACCACCTGGAAAAAAACAGTTTTTTGGCATGTGACAAAATGTCTTTTCTTGAACTCTTAACAACATTTTTAGAACGATCACGGCTTGTTTTTTTTGCACTCTTTGCAGGCCAGGGTTCCTGTTCAGACTCCTATTGACTTGATGTTGCTTTCCTTAGTTTCTTTCGAAGTTTTTCAAGAAGGGATATTCTTGAACTATTGTCATTTTGTTTTTCTTGGTCCAGACAGTTTTGCCTCAGAGAAATCCTGTCCCCATAAACATGGTATATAGCCTGCAAGGTAGGCATCTTCTATTTCTCTCGCAATGTGTCAATCTGTGAAGAAAATTAAAACGTACAAGCTAACTTTAAAGCTAGGGTCTACAATCCTGGAGAGCGAGCAAGAGTGCTAGCAAGATTTGAAAGTGGCAAAGTTCCAAAGCCACGCCCCCACAAACTTGAACGCGCATCTCGCAGTGGGACTCAGCACGGAGAAGGAAATGCCGGAGCACGACGCAGCAATTCACCTGAATTTAGCAGAGCAGACAGGAAGTCAAGTGCCGAAATAACAAACAACATCCGATTACCTTCCGGTTACCAAAATAAAACACTCCGTGTTGACACCAGCACACAAATCTCAAAAAAGAGACAAACACAAGCTCTTCTGCTGATCCTTTGTTCGCTAACACTTTGTGTTGTTGTTTTTAGTAACACAGACCTATAACTGTGGTCACGAGTGATTATGTGATTATCGTGGAAACTCCTCGGCCTCCTTATGCCAGCTGTCTACCGTACGGCTCTGTGGCAAACTCAAACATTCCGTTCACCCTGCTCATCGGTCCAAGTCATGTATATGTATTATGGCTGTAACAACTAGGGTTGTCACGATACTAAAATTTTCAACTCGATACAGATTCTCAGGAAAATATTCGATACTCGATACCATTTTCGATACCACAAGGATTAAAAAAAGACCCCAAAATTTAAAAGAAATATTTTTATTAACAAGAAAAATGCAAAAATAACCTCTGTTACAACATGTAACAATTAACAGAACCACACGTTAAGTATTTATTAAAAAAAACAGTTGTGCAAAAAGAAACTGCAACTATGATAACAAGTTTCAGGTCTGAGGTAGTGCAAAAAATAATCGGTATCGATACTTTTGAAAATGAGTATCGTATTCGATACAACATTTTAGTATTGATACTTTTTTGAGTTTCGATACTTTTGACAACCCTAGTAATGACACACGTGTCAAAACCGAAATCGCGACGCTCAGATCCACGAACCTGTCTCGCGGTGTGAGAAGGTAGAATCGCCACACAAGTTCCTGTCCATATCCAGCCCTATGAGTAACAATAAATAGCCCCTTTCACACAGAGACGGCGCATTAACACCACAGGTGGTTCACCAATTCTCTGCCAATGGTCGTTCACTCAGAGCGAAGCACCGCTGGAGTGAAGACGAACCAGGGGAAAGTCGGCGCTGCGGCTCCTAAAGAGGCGTGATGGTAACGTGTACCCCCCGGTCAATCTCGTGGGCGGTTACTATGGACTCTGCTATCGCTGTCGCTGACGTACTTCCGCCAGTTTTTTCTTCTTCTTTTTTTACCCCCACCCTCTTCCTCTTCAGGTAAGAACGCACATTTGTTAGTAAATCAGAAATGCAATGAGCTATATTGCCTTGAAACCAGTCAGTTTTGTCAATAACAAAGTTTGACAAATTTAGATAGAAATAATAATAAGTAATAAGTTGCCCTTACTCTATTTGCGGTACCTCAACGACATCTTTGGCCTTTGGGCGGATACAGAGACATCTTTTTGGGACTTTGTGACTGTTCTTAACTCTCATCACCCTCAAATAAAATTCAAATGTAATGTGCAGAAGGAGAAAGTGGAATTCCTGGACACTGGAGTCCGCCCGTTTCTCTCTCAGGCCAGCACGGAGGTGCTGATGCATGCTTTTATCTTTTGCCGCTTAGACTACTGTAATGCCCCGCTCTCTGGCCTTCCCAAAAAGAGCATTTAGATTTTACAATTATTACAAAACTCAGCCTCACGAGTGCTGACGAGGACCAGAGGGCGCGAACACATTACACCGGTTTTAAAGTCACTGCATTGGCTCCCCGTTCGTTTCAGGATTGATTTTAAGGTTCTTTTACTAGTTTTTAAGTGTCTTAACGGTCTTGGGCCTTCTTATTTATCTGACCTGCTTTTAGTCTATCAGCCCCTGAGGTCCTCCAGCACCAGCCTTTTGACCATACCACAGGTTAGTTCAAAAAAGCACGGGGAGGCGGCTTTCAGTTATTATGGGCCCCGACTGTGGAACAGCCTGCCGGAGAGCCTCAGGGTCGTGGAGACTGTTGAGGTTTTTAAAAAGAGGCTCAAGACCCACCTTTTTAACCAGGCTTTTGCTTAGTTTTTAGCCTCTTTGTTTCTATGTTTTGGCTCCGCACCGAGGTGTGGGGCCTCCTGTCTGCCCGGGTTGGGGTGGTCACTTATTTTTTCCCATCACATTATGAATAAACATTCCATTCACATTGACACAACACTGATATTCTGTTGGCACCCTTCACATTTAACTTTATCTTTTCAGATGGAAGGGCCAGATCACTTCATCTCAGTGTTCCTGAGGAGACATCAGTGGAGATGCCTGATGAGGAAGAGACAGGACTTAGTAAGTAATCATAATTTTTTGGTCTTGTAGATTCCCATGAGTTTTGGCATGACCGGTCAAACAATCAAGCGTTGTGATGTGATTTCTGTTCAACATGATGTTAATAACATTTAAATGCGCATACAGAATTGAAGAAAAGGGCAAATTATTGTTAAATTAAAATTAATTTAATTTAATCTAATTTTCAATTCTTCCCCAGGGTCTAGAAGTAGCAGTGTGCCGTCATGGCATTATCCATGGATATTTTATGAAATATCAAATCTTTTTCATATTTAATATTTTTATGTGCAGAATAATCATATAGATAGCATGACTTGACTGCATAGAGTTACACTAGTGGAGCCTTTTAACGGAATTGTTGTTAACTGGAGCTGCTAGGCAAGCATAATTTGTGTCTTCTTTTTTCATCTGTAACAGCACGCAGCACATGCTAACTGTCCAGATTATGGACTGAATAAGAGAAAGATGGAGAATATGTGTAAAACCTTGTGCACAAGATTTCGTAAGGTAACCGTCTTCTTTCAGAAAAGCAGCCACATTGCAATATGAGTGACAAATGTCACTCTTAAAGTTTAATTTCCCCCATCCCTCCTTTTCCTACAGACACAGCAGGATCTTGAGAGGTGGAGGCAGAGCCGAGAGACCCTCAAGGGAGAGATGTCTGCAAATGATGGGACTGTGGAACAGTGGGTAAGAGATGTCAAGGACTGGGCTGAACATGGTAGGTGTCTTTAATCAACTTGTATAATATGTAGCATTTCCACATTACAATTGAAACAAGCATTTTTGCTGTTTCTGCAGAAAGCAAAATGTTCGGTCAATGTTTTTATCTGGTTTGGACCATAGCAATGTCATTCATGAGCATGTTCTTTCTTTGAGTTGGTGTTGTCTGTTATGTTGATTTCCTTGTACAATTTGTTGATTTGCAGTACACTGTAACTTCAGTGTTCTTCTATTGTTTGTATATATACTTTAATCAGGGTGTCCATGTAAAAGAGAGCAGTCTCTTAAGGGCCTTCTCTGATTAAATAAATCAATCAGTACAATGTTCTTGCATAACTCAACATTGCTCTGTGTTGTAAAGAACCCCCAGTGCAGCCAGTAATGATTCTGAAGTGAGATCAAGAATTGAGGAGACTTCTCTGGGCCTAAGGCAGCGTAGGGCACGGCTTTTTTGCCAAACAGGTACAAAGTTTTTCACATTTGATCATTAGGTATTGTCATGTATCGGACTGTGTCTTCTCTGATGTCTCCCAGACAGCACCTCAGGACACTCTGTGATTCACAACCGCATGTGGAGGGAGCAGAAACAGCTTGAGATCTATGTGGCTCAACATGATACAATGGTCCAACCCCAAGAGCAAATCGGCCTTGTCAGTAACACAGTACAAGCTGGCTACATATTTCCTTGGCAGTTATCCCCCAATGGTATGTTATACATTGCATTTTTTTAACCTTCTTATTGGTATCACCGAATAGCCTCAACTTTTTATGAATGAGTTTAGAGAAGGGTCTGGATGACAAAAGAGATGATGGCCAAATTCATTATTCTTGGCAACATTATTTCTTCTCATGTAAAAAAATGATTGAATTGGGAGACTGGTCGCCAACTGTTCTACATTAATTTATGTATTAGCTTATTAGTCTCTTTGTTCTGGCCTCATTTTTGTTTTCTTCTTTTTTTGCATTTCCAGATTGTGACAGTGGGCTCTGTCACTGAACACGGCAGCCTTTCCCTCCTAACACTCATTTACACATAGCCATATTTCCCTCTGTTCACGTTAGCTGCGGCAGTGAGTGCACGCACTGTGTAGCGGTT
>CAEMYA010000065.1:65117-77053 GCA_903131615.1 Diplodus sargus | reverse complement strand
GGTGGCTAAAAGAAAGAAAAGATGGAAAATAGGGAAATTCTTTTTAGTACGTGTTGATTCAGTGTCAAGAGATCACAAATGACTTCCATGTATTGACATATGCACAGAAACATGAGTGACATTCATGTGGTTATTTGGATGTCCCGTTTTCACTCAGTAATCAGAGAATGAACTGGTAATCAAGCAGAAGAAGCAAAACCACTAAAATCAGTATTGTTGAATGTGGTTGTCTTGCCAGTAGGTCAGGGGTGCCTGCAGGATTGAATGTCATTGTAGGGACAAATAAATAGTTCCAAGAGCCTCTCTTACATGTTGATGTGTGTGTGTGTGTGTGTGTGTGTGTGTGTAGGCATACATGGTTTACAGAACCAATTTTCAGGTTTACCCACCAGCATTACAAGACCAGACGGTTTAAGGAACCACTTTTGATGGTCTCGTAAACATAAAACTTTATAATGTTATAATTATTGAATATTAATTGTATAAGTCATTATGAATATATGTGTGATTACATAGGTTCTAGTGTTTTCAGTTAATATAGTTGTTCCACTGTTATGGCCCACCCCCTGCCTTTCTGACGTTCACACATATTGGTCTCACATGCCGGGATGGGTTTGTGAGACCAATATGTGTGTAATACGTGTGTGTCCAACAGCGACACCAGAGGCGGCAATAGACATTGCAAGTGTAACGGAGTTAAGGAGTGTGATTCCACTAGCCATAAAAACTCATCACACAACACAGAAACTTGTTTGTCCTATGGTAATTAAATGCAGCACCCCTGTGGATTAGGGTCGTGCACCCCGAGGGGACAGCAGTAGTTGAACCTCGCCGTCTTCCTGGTAGGTGCATGAGCCTTGAGCTCCGCATTGTTTCACAGTAATTACTTTAATTTTAATGCTAAGAAGTGGTTTAAAGTGTATTTTCAAGCATATAGCTCCCAAACAGCCGAGCACGTCCTTTTCCATGAAAAGTTGACTGTATTTTTCTCTTAATTGTGTTTACAAAATGGCTAGTGCTACACATGTTAGCTAACCTGCACTTTCTTTTCGTTGTACATTATTCAGACGTGTATGTGTGTGTGTGAGAGGAACCGCGACTGACTGTATTAATTATTCCTCTGCCAGGTACGTTTTGTATGTTATTGTATGTTCATTATGAAACGAGTTGACTAGTTGAACCTCGCTGTCTTCCTGACGTGTATGTGTGTGTGTGAGAGGAACCGCGACTGACTGTATTAATTATTCCTCTGCCAGGCGCTTTGCGAGCACATGTCCGAAATAAACGGCGAGATTGCCAACTGTGAAGGTCTTCTTCGTCTTTTAAACTACACAACGCAGTGAGAGAGTACAACACCGCTACACAAGTTATACACGTTTCTGCCAAAATTTACACAATGACCCGCCATTTTTACACACAATGCGGGAACTTCAGCGGGCTTGCGCAGTGTGGACCAGCCGGACCAGCGAGTTGGATGAACTTCGAAAAGTAAGACTTTCATATTTTATATTTTATACATATATGACTGGTTGTTAGCTAACAGATTACTGTAAAACGTTAGGGAGTTATCTGATAACTACACACTCTGTACACATGCTTATTGTGTTTTTTCATTTCATAAAATGCTGCTGATGTCAGCTTTCACTGGATCCTCCATCTAGCTAAACAGCGGTAATGTTAGCTTCTGAAAGAGTCAATTCATTTTGTGTAGCGATGAAGAGACTGAAGGTGTTATGTCGATATCAGGAATTGTCCTGCTTAGCCTTTGTGTGAACGCGGATTTTTTGACCGTCAAAGAAAATTAACGTGAGTTAACATGATTAAGAAAGAAATAGCGCTTCAAATCCTGTCTGTGTTTTTAAACCGTTTAACAAAACGATCTTGAACGCAACGTTTGACTTCCAGTAGTTCCCTCCCCTGGCCTGAACACACTTCGCTGTGAAGCTAGCTTTGTGGGAAAGGTGTAATTTGTTTTTTAAAAAAACAAACTCCATGTACTTTTGTGTCATGCGAGAACCTGTCTCCCGCTGTTTGCATCACGTCTGTTACAGCCGGACCGGAGCTCATGTAAACGGCTTTAGCACTGCAGCTAGCTGGTAAGATAATTCTGTCGCCAGAGTTACTCTGTCAGGGTTTCAACCATCATTGGCGAAGCAATTAGTTTTTTGTTGCGGTTTGGCTGCTGGCTTTCGGGCGCATTGTTGTAGATGCTTTGCTCGGTAGCGATGGAAGCTGCGAAGGATCGGTTTTATTTGAGAGGTAACTTAGGTTGTGTTATTTACATAAAATATTGTTGCTCTATAATCCCGAATTATCGTTTATGAGCTGCTTCATAAAGTTTGATATGAAGTTATGGTTATAGGTATGATTTTCTGTGTTTTGGGCATATAAACAAGCTTTGTACCGATTTTAGACCAGGTCTGGCTGATTCAATTCATGTATAACATCACCATATTCTTTTTGATTGACGAACAAGTGCATTCTGTTTTTAAGTGTCAATAAGTTATATATATATTAGGGCTGTCAGGGCAACGTCCTCTTAACGCTATTATATTTTTTTTAATGCGCGATTAAGGCTCGGTATAAAAAAACGCGCATTGTATCGTGTACAATAGTAGTCTTGATACAGAGGGTGGCAGAAGAATAAGAAAGGGAATCAGAAGAAGCAGGGTTGGTGGTTCGGGAAAAACACGGCGTACTGAAAAGTGAGGAAATGGAGGAAGGACTTACCATATGAAAGGCAAACTATTTTCGAAAACACTGCCAGATGGTTCGGTCAATTGGACAAAAGTTATCTGCACGTACTGTCGACATGAAATGAGTTACCATCGAAGTACACTGAGTCTCAAATATCACTTGCAAATGAAACATACGGCAGATGCAGAGAGATTTTTTTTAAATGTATTTGTTTATTTTTATTCCCACTTATGCAGACTGGGTTCCTTCTCTGTGGAGCGACACATTTGAAGAAGTGTTGAACGAGGAGAATGAGCTGGAACTTGAACTACAACCAGACAGATGAGCCAAGAAGAGAGCAGAAGAAGAGGGGCTGGAAGGTCTACAGCCACTGTGCAAATGCAAAGTATGCAATATACTATATTCTCACAAAATAACTAATTTGTTGGTTGAATATGCAGGCTGTCCTCTTGTGCTTTCTGGGACTCCTCCCTGTTGCAACTGAATGCCAGGTCATATGATTACATATTTTTGATAGACAGCAGGTTACATGCAGTATTGAAACAGTGTTATTCTGTGCATTGATGAACACTGCATTCTGTTTTTATCGCTAAAAGTCCCCCAATTGCTTAAACAACAGACTGAGTCAGAGCAGGAGTGTCAATAAGTTAACACAATAAAGTTTTATTGTGTAGTGTACGGTAATTCATTATTTACCAGACTTGGATGATAAAGTGGTGGAATGTGACTGTATGAGGTCATAGCTACATTACATTTTAAATATATTTGTTCAGCTTTAATCTGAAACACAGGAGCAACTGAAGATGAAACATATAGACGAAGATTTAAAAAAATATATAGATCAAAGACATGAGACATGTTTGAAATCTCACAATATGATCCAGTTATGTGTTTAGTGATTAGCACTTGGAAAGGTGTTGAGGTTAAATACAGCAAATTAAAAATTTAACATAATTATTTGGATATTGGCTCAACGGCATTCAGTGACTTTATTTCAGCTACTTTAACTAACAGTGATGTTGATAGGTTTTCAATGTAGTGAGTCCCCAGGACCCACAGGTGGTGAGTTGAGTGGGTCCCTGGGAAATTCAATGGGTCCCGACTCCCCAGTTAAAAAAATGTCTTTCTTTCTTATATTATTCTATTTCTTAAATTTTATTGAATGTTAAACTCTTTTGATGGTGGTATGATATAGTTATAATAAACGGATATATGTGAGGGATTTGCGAAGAAATAAACCTGAGCTTCAGTGTCTGTCTGAGGAGGACAGCAACAGGGCCAGGCTGCCTGCTGGAGGGAGGAAGAGGGCCAGCGAGGAGCCTGAGATAAACATGCGGGGATAAGTTATCAGCAAACGGGCACGCTACGAGAGAGTGTCCCGCAAAATGATCAGGGCGATGGAGAAACAAATGTACACCACCGTGAGTGACAGCAGAGATGAGGAGTTTGCAGCGAGTGCTGGTCGGCTGTATCGTTTCCTCCGCCACAACAACTTCACTTGCAGAAGACAACTATTGCCCAGAAGGATGCCAGAGAATTCACAGAGAAGCTGGAGAAATTTGTGACATTTTCATCTCAGATTTTTGTGAGGAAGGAATTAAACGCCTGTCCCAAAGTGCCACCTGATCCCAAATAAATGCCCCAGCTATTATTTGGCATTTTATGGTATCATAACTCTCCCGGCCTGTGGAGAGAGACATGCATCACAGTGCTCAGCTGCAGACACAGCAGAGAGGTGACTGGACGCGACTCATCATGACTGACAGGCATCAAGGACACTCAGCTACCTTACCGACCCGCCCCCATATTTCATTCACAAAAACAGGACAGCTGTTTTTTGTTTTGTTTTTTTCTTCCTTCATGGGCCCCTGACGGCGTCTGGGCCCCGGTGCATAATTACACCACTGGCTGAAATAGTCTGCTGACCTGCAATAGGTATTATCTTTTTCTTTGGTGGCATTTTTGCGTTCTCCTTTTCCTGCTTTCTTGAGAAAAACCACATAACGTTTCAAAATAAAAGCCAGCAAACAAACAGAGAATGAGCATAATTAATAGCCATGTGCTCAGCAGTTACAATCGCTGCTGTAGTCCACATGGGGGCATTTCTACAAGATTTGTGGTCCCTAGACTGCTGCTACTAACACACTATTTTGACCGCTTTGATCAGCTTATGTCAAATAATTTCTTTGTCTTTTGCTGTTAAAATGATGATAAAAATAGATAGTATAATAGAAATTGAATTTTTAAAAATATTCTCAGGCCACACCGAACAGTCCTAGTTTGTGTGTATGCGCTCAGTGTGGTTTGTAAAAGCACAATGAGAAGCATATGAGGTCCAGTTGCTTGTTGATTGTCATGTAGTGCTTATTGCAGGTGTTATGTATGCCTTAGGTTTTCTATTCTTTTCCTTGTATTTTAATCAGGATGAAAGTGAATGCAGTGAAGAGGAGTATGATGTATTCGATCCAGAATATGTTCCAGCCTCAGAAAGTGAAGGTGAAGATGAGGAACCATTGGACAGCTTGGTGAAGTCAAAATTAGAGGTTGCTGAAGAATCACCAATGGATGTGAACTGTAATGACACCCTTGATGCTGGACAGTCTTTCACCAATGCAGGACCTTCAGCCAGTGTTGTCAGAGCAGGGCAAAATTTCTGCTTCGTTTGCAAGGACTTCCATTCTAAAATAGCGTGGCACTTCAAAAGTCACATAAAGGAGAATTCCGACATAGCATATGCTCTCAGTTTCCCCGCAGGTTCAGCAACTAGAAAGAAGCTTCTAGACAATCTTCGGAACAGGCGAAACTTTGAGTATAACAGAGATGTGCTCCAAAAAGGAACTGGTCAGCTCAAAGTCAAGCGCAGAGCTCTGAAAGTTGAATGCAAAAAAAAAGAATATTGTATTCATTGTAAAGGAATGTTCTTGAGACCAGGGCCCGTATTCACAAACACAAATAATCTTAAGGCTAAAAGTAGCTCCTAACAGGCGAATTTAGGAGCAACTCCTAAAAATAATGGGCGTGTCAGTCGTAACTTTAGGACTCCTAATTTTTGAAAATAAGAGTTATTCACAAAACATTTTAATCTAAAAGTAGCACCTAAGTCTGGGAGACCTTACAAGTAGTCCAGAGGACTCCTAACTCGCACTTAATTCTCCTCATAAATACATTTCTTTATTCTTTATCTTGTCATGGGCTTGTGGGCAACTTCCTTATTTTCACTTCATGCAATGCGTAGCCTGAATGACTTTTCAATCGGCTGCCCTGTCACTCAACAACCAATCACCGTTGTTACCGCTTCTCAGTGCGTCCTTATAAAATGACGTCATCCATAGCAACAGAGAGTTACTCCTAGTTTAGGAGTTCACTGTTTTCATAACTAAAAGTAGGTCTCAGCGGCTTTGTGAATAACTTTTAAGAAACAACTCCTACATAAAAACTTTTAGTCCGATTTAGGAGTACTCCTAACGTTAAGATAAAAGTCTTTGTGAATACGGGCCCAGAACTATGGAGACATATAAAAAGGTGCTCCACCAAACCAGAGGAACGGGAACATCAAGGAAGAGGAAGGGTGCTTGGCCTAGCATCTGCAATCTAGTCAGCATGTTTAAGCACAGTTAATGATGGGGTGCTAAAAATGTTAAGCCGTATGCATGACGATGACATTGCAAGTGTTATCCGTAATGACTTCTGCCTTCTTCGGTATGCTGACACCCTTTTCAGAAAACATGGACATGACCCTTCAAAACATATTCGCCTTCAAACTATATTCGCCAAAAAGTCTGTCAGCTGGGAAGATTCCTGCAAACCATCCGCAAAAGGTCTTCAATCCTTACCTTAGAGGATGCCATAAAACCAGGAAATTTCATGGAAGTAATTGAAGCAGTAAAAGAAACTGCAGGATTTGATAAAGATAAGAACTGTTACAAAACTCCAAGCCTTGTGCTTAAAATTGGACACTCACTGTTGAAAGTGAGTGACATCATTCATTGTCATGCCCTTATAGCTGGAGATGATAACTTGATTAAATCCTCAAAAGCTTTTCAGAAGCTTTATACTGCAAAGTGGTCGGAGTACATATCCCACTGTGCCTTAAGCACCATTAGTGACTTGAAATATAACAAACCAGACAAACTACCGCTCACTGATGATGTGACAAAATTTAACAAGACAACATCTCGACAAAACTGCTGAATCAGCAACTGCTACATTGAAGAAGGAGACAGCAGTGCAGAACTATTCCAGACTTGCAAAAGCTGCATTGACCAAGATTGTCCTGTTCAATAGAAGACATGTTGGGGAGGTCTCAAAGATGAAACTGAGGAATTTTCTAGAAAGGAACAAAGAACCAAACACCCTTGATGAACTGGGGCTGTCAGAGTGTGAAAAGAAACTCTGCAACTATTTTGAGCGGGTTGAACTGAAAGGAAAAAGAGACAGAAAGGTAGCAGTGCTGCTGACACCTGAGATGGTAAATGTACTCAACATTATGATTGAGAAGAGGAAGGAATGTGGTGTCCCAGACCAAAATGAATACTTGTTTGCTGTACCAAATTGTCTGACTTGCTACAGAGGACATCAGTGTGTCACACAGCTTGCAGATGAGTGTGGTGCCAAGAGGCCAGACTATCTGCGATCAACTCAACTGCGCAAAGACATAGCGACCACATCACAAATCCTGAACTTGAAGAGCAACAAACTAGATTTCTTTGCTGATTTTATGGGGCACAATATATCAGTACACAGACAATTCTACCGTCTGTCAAAGCCTACCATACAGAGTGCAAAAATCTCAAAGTTGCTCCTTGCAATGGAAAAGGGAAAGATACATGAACTGAAAGGAAAATCTCTTGATGAAATTGAAGGTAATTAAAGTATTATGTTATTTATGTAGACTTAAAGAAATCTTGGTTTTATGGAATCTTCATGGGTAACATTTTACAGAGGGCTTCATCATTGGAGTTTTATAGACCGTGCCTTTGTGAGTCTTGTAGTTTCATAGTAATTAATCAACCTTTCAAGTAAATACTTGAGTAAATACGTAACTTTGCTGACACACTCATGACGGTCATTCAGATGTCGTCCATTTCTTTTGTTCAGCTTAAGATGGTTCTACGCCTTGATCAGAGTCCAGGGCCCATATTTACAAAGACTTTTATCTTGACGTTAGGAGTACTCCTAATTCGGACTAAAAGTTTTTATGTAGGAGTTGTTTCTTAAAAGTAATTCACAAAGCCGCTGAGACCTACTTTTAGTTATGAAAACAGTGAACTCCTAAACTAGAAGTAACTCTCTGTTGCTATGGATGACGTCATTTTATAAGGACGCACTTAGAAGCGGTGACAACGGTGATTGGTGGTTGAGTGACAGGGCAGCCCATTGAAAAGTCATTTAGGCTACGCAATGCATGAAGTGAAAATAAAGAAGTTGCCTACAAGCCCATGACAAAGCCTATGAAAAGATATTGAATAAAGAAATGCATTTATGAGGAGAATTAATTTCGCAACTATGTCCAGTATATTGTAACATGCGTCAAAGACAATTTGTGTATTGATGGAATGCAGCTTTTTCCGATTGACATTTCGCACGGAACTAGTATAACCTGCATGGGGACCTCCAGTAATTTGTAATAATTGCGGAGGTCGTCTGTGATAGTAATCCCGTGCAAATCTGCCTTGTCTGTAATTTGTAACGTAAAAATTCCACCGCAAATGACCTCCCCTATTTCGCCAAACACAGAGGTCATTTGATAATATTAGTCCCGTGCGAATCTGCATCTCTGTGATTTGGGGTCGTTGTTTTGTTTTTCCTAAGGTTTTTTGTGTTTTCCACACCTTTTTTCTGCCTTTTTCCCGGTGGAGAATTATGGAGGCTGCGTTGGGAATTATAAATGAAAGTTTTGACAGCATTTTGGGTGCAAATTCAGGTGGCTCATCAGAAGAGCGAAATCTCGAAAGATTATAAGATGGATTACATGCATGGCAGCATGAGGTAAGGAACACTTTTCAATCTTTCAACAGGCTCACCAGTTATTGTATTAAAATGATCCATATCTAACCGTTGTGCTGCTCCTGTGTGATCGACCCGGGGGATAATGTCAGTAAATTAAAGTGCAAGAGCTGCATTTCCCCCGTAGCCAAATACCGGAGTGTTGCAACATTTTAACTCTGGCGTTATTGGATTATTTCGGTTGGTTGGGGACCTTATTGCGTTATTGCTTCCCTAACCAACTCAACCACAACTTCAGTCCCTTCGCTCTCCATCCAGCATCGTTTTTAATAATTCCCTGTCATTTAGCATCTCCAAAACATTCGGCTGTGACCAGGTCTTAGTGAGTTAGGAGTTAGCTACTTGTAAGGTCTCCCAAACTTAGGTGCTACTTTTAGGCCTAAATGTTTTGTGAATAACTCTTATTTTAAAAAATTAGGAGTCCTAAAGTTACAACTGACACGCCCATTATTTTTAGGAGTTGCTCCTAAATTCGTCTGTTAGGAGCTATTTTTAGCCTTAAGATTCTTTGTGAATATGGGCCCAGCTGTCTTAAATTAATTGGTTTGGGCATGATTTTGAATGAACACACCTGTCTAAATATGTCCTTACAGCTCATAGTGCATATCAGAACAAAAATTAGATCTATGAGTTCAAAAGAGCTGAAGAAGAGCTCAGAGACAGCTGTAGCACGACACAGATATGGACAAGGCTGCATTTATTATCTTTAAGAGCTCAGTGGACTCCATAATTCTAATTCTGATATGGAAGATGTTTGGGTCACCAGGACTTTTCCTACAGCTGACTGTCCAGACAAGCTGAACAGCTGGGGAGAAGAGCCTTTGTTAGAGAGGTAACTAAGAACCCAAAGATCACTCTGAGTTTCAGAGATCCTGTGTGGAGATGGAGAATGTTTCAGACCACATGAAAGGCAGGATAGGGTTTTCAAAAACACACCTGAAGGACTCCCAGGCTGTGAGTAACTATGTGCAGCCTTTTTATTTGTATTTCACTGAGGCGAAGCTTTCATTGGTCCACTCTGCCACAGAGCCCAGTTTTGGTACAGAGCTGCAGCAGTGGTTGTCTGTGGTTTTCCATCTTCACACAGGATCTCTGGAGCTCGGCCACAGTCATCTTTACGTTCTTAGTTACCCCCCTCACCAAGGTTCTTCTCCCCCAACTGTTCAGTTTGGCTGGACAGCCAGTCCTGGTTGACCTGAACTTCTTCCATATCAGAATTATGGAGACCACTGAGCTCTTAGAAACAATAAATACAGCAGATTTTGTTTCTAGCCCTGTCCATATCTGTGCCTTTCTACAACTGTGTCTCTGAGCTCTTGGGGCAGTTCTTTTGACCTCATGGATCTCATTTTTTGCATCACAAAACCGGTGTCCTGAAAAAAGTCAGACCTCACAATCACTTGGCACTGTTTTCTCTCCCTTCGTATCACTGCACGCTGCCGCCTGTTGAGAGCTGTGCATATTTCCATCAGCTGTTTCATGGTGTTTACATGCTTGAACAGGTCAGGTAACTTTATTAATACCCGTAGATAAACTTGTTTTGCAGCAGTAGAAGACATCTACAGAAAATAAAACAACTGAGACAAAAACAAGAAAACAAAAACACAAAGACAAAAAACAAAGACAGGATGACACTCAACCGAGCACAGGACAGAGATATGGGCAGAAAATCAAGCTCACTGGTTGTGGTTTAACGTGTGGTCGTTGACCCTGGGACTCTGATTCTATGACCTGGTGGCATGTGCTGAAGCTCATTTGCTAGGGGATGGGAGTCATTGAGATGATGACTTCTGTCCCCTAGCAAATGAGCTCAAATAGTTAACTAATATTTTAAGTTAACATGTCTGACTATGAATCAAGTGATGAGAGGGAAAGAGGAGAGCCAGAGAAGCGGTGCGAGCTGAAGTTGGACCCACAGCTGTAGCACCACCATTCATCATTCACTCCACCTCGCAGCTTCAGCACATGCCATCAGGTCATAGGATCAGAGTCCCAGGGTCAAAGACCACACGGTAAACCACGACCAGTGAGCTTGATTTTCTGCCCATGTCTCTGTCCTGTTTTCTTCTTAGTGAAAGATCTTCTTAAGCTAAGAGTGACCCTGGGAAACACAGCCAATGTCTTGAAGTGTCAAGGCAGAATCATGTACAACCTGTGTGTTAATTTTCCAGTTTAAGTGTGATCTGATAAGAGAAACGCATTGTTTCAGACAAAGGCTGATCAATGTTGAGTGAATGAGTTCAATGAAAAATGTACAGTATGATAAAAATAATGTCATTTTGGAACATTGAAGAATATAAACAACAACAGTGGAAATGGCCACGACATATCCTCTTTAGAGGCTGCAGATAAATGTGAAACAGACATCTAGAGACACATTTTTTGACTGAAAATCACTAGAACCCTGAAACTTTTTTTGGATCAGGATATGAGGTTTCAATACAATTTCTAAACCTGTGGGATCTATTTCTGCTTTCACTGAGCTAACTAATATTGGAAATTAGTGTTTATTGAACCTGCTCTCTGGGCCAGGTTTCTTGTCCTCAATAATGTCAAACATATTTACAGTAAAAATAACCAACTGTAAATAATGTTCAATATATATTGCATTACAAAATTGAACAACAGATACTATTTAATAAAATGCACCTACTATGCTCTCCTGTTACACATTTTTCAGACATGGACACTCCTGAAGCAGACGGACTCCTTCCTGTACATAATGGTATGATCAAGTTGAATTTTGATACTTTTCAAGTTTATAATATCCAGTGTGTAACCTTCGGGGGAAAAGTCTCTGTTGATGCATGACACTGAGGATGAGGATGTCATACAACTTAATGTCAAATACCCCGAACTATGGTTTCTAGGCCTATAGAGAAAGGTCATCATCATCAGATCAACATGCAAGGACAGACAGACAAAGAGAGAGAAAGAAGTGGGTTTTGTATGTTCAATTTGCACAGGAAAAAATCTCAGTGGAAACGCTGGAAAAGCACGAATTCCTATAAAAACGTGGCAGGTTAAGTAGCTTTTTCATGGATGGCCAAATGAGGTTGTGTTTGAATGTGGGACATCAAGGATGTAATTGGCTGTTTTTGACTACTTTTGATTATACCATTATATTTCACCTTAAAAACTATTTACCTTGCCTTCCTTGGTGTCATTATTTTCAGCACAACCTCACATGTGTGACTGTACAGTTATTTTTTCATTTTGACATACTATATTAA
>CAEMYA010000065.1:38152-52383 GCA_903131615.1 Diplodus sargus | reverse complement strand
CACATCAGACAAGCCCCCTCACTGTCCATTTTTAAAACGCATCTTAAAACCCATTTTTATTCCTTGGCTTTCAACCCAGCGTGAGACTCTGCTCTTGTTTTAGTGTTTTATTGTTTTTATTGCTTTTATTGTTTTTATTGTTTTAACATTTTTATTGTTTTATTGTTTTTATTTTTTACTCTTTGTTTCCTATGTTTCATGTTCTATTCCTTTTAATGTACAGCACTTTGTCACAGCTATGGCTGCTTAAAGCGCTTTATAAATAAAGTTGAGTTGAGTTGAGTTTACAGTGGAAAGGCTAGGGGCCCTGTTCCCTCAGTTGAGGCTGAAAGAGGATAAGATGAGAGAGGAATTCACAGACTACCAGGTGACTTATAGCAAGCAACTCCCCCAAGAAGACAGAATCGACAGATTCTGGGGCCTGGTAGGAAAAGACATGAGGTTCAGTGAGCTGCCAAAACTTATGAAGGCTTTACTATGCATTCCCCTAAGCAATGCAAGGTCAGAAAGGGTGTTTAGCATGGTACGAAAGATTGTTACAGAGAATAGGATGTTGTTAGACAACAGAACTGTTTGTGATCTACTCTCATGTAAAATTAACCACTCTGGCCCAGCCTACAAATACACTCCTTCCAAAACAGTCTTAAAGAATGCAAAGTCTGCAACAAATGTGTACAACAAGTTACTAAAAGAGTAAAGAAAAGCTATGTGAAATAAAAATAAAAATTGTAAAAGAAAAGCAACATGAAATGAAAAGAATGTGTGGAATGAAAATACAATGTTAATGTAAAGACAAGTAATGTTAAATGAACAGAAAATATGCAAGTAAGCCTTTAAATAAATGCTCCTCATATATACCCTTTTGTGTTTTCATTTAGGCTATAATGAATGTTCACAGCATGTCAATGTCAACAAAGGTAGCCCTATCATTGGCATTATGCATTTACACAAAGGTTTGACTCATATTCAATCACAAATAAAGCCTTGGTTGCTTTTTGGCCAGAGTTTCACTTTAACCACACATACATGTTTTTTTTGACACAGTAGTATATGTTCCACTCATTCTATCACAGAAAACTACGAGTTCTAAAAATGTTGGAAGTCAGAACTGCCCTGATATACGTGCTGTGTATGATAAACTGTACCTAAATCAATTTATTTATATAAATCATTGTATTTATATAGCCCAAAATCGCAATCACATTGCCTCAATGGGCTTTACAATCAGTGAACAACATCCTATGTTCTTAGTCTGTCGATTCAAGTGAGGAAAAACGTGCCATGTTGCTGGAAAAAAAGACCCTTTTAACAGGTAAAAATGCGATGGAGAATCCTCAGTAAGAGCCACAGAGGAGGGATCCCTCTCCCAGGAAGGACTGACCTGCAATAGCTGCGTGTAGAGCTAAGAACAACAAATCACAATTTACAAGTTACATTAATAGGATTGATTGTACTCATTGATACTGAGACCGATCCACTGAAGAAGCTAGCAATCGAAATCAGGACTGAGTAAAGGCTAAGTCAAAGAAGTGAGTTTTGAGTTTAGATTTAAAGACATCAATAGAGCCAGATTGTCTGATGTCAGCTGGGAGGTTATTCCAGAGGAAGGGAGCCTGACAGGAAAAAGCCCTGCAGCCAGCTGACTTCTTCATAACCCTGGGAACCATCTGGAGCCCTGCATTTTGAGAGTGTAATGCACGAGTTGGAATATATGGTGTAATGAGATCTGACATGTACGACGGGTCAAGGCCGCGTACAGTTTTGTATGTCATTGGTGCTCACTAGACCATTCAGGAGAGATGACGAAGACTCACGTTGAGATTATTATATGAGTTTATAGAACATGACCATGGAGGAGCAACATAACATCACGTAACAGAAGCACAAGATTACGGCAGTGTATTGGGTGTTGGCAAATATTCCACCGCAGTTTTGCACTATGCTGAAATCAATTTATTTAGCTGCGCTTTGCAAGGCTGTGGATGTCAAGAAACGGTTATGAAACAGTGCTTGAGCCACTGTTAAAAGACCTTGTCCACTTGGAAGAAGAAGGGCTCTTTATTCCTGTGCTTGAGAAGAAAATCAAAGGCACAATAGTTAGTGTAGCAGCTTACAATTTATGTGCCCACGTGACGGTACAGGTCATGTCAATGACATCGGTGTTTCCCCAGGTGTTCCCCCTGTTAATCTAAATCCGCAGACAGTTTATAATCATATGGATGCTGTTATAATGTGTAGTGATTGAGATCCTGACCTAACAAACATCCTAGAAAGTGACGGTCACCATCAGTTAACAGGACGCTGTCTGATTCTGTCACTTGCGGGGACAGAGGCTGTTTTCTGGGGGAAAGTTCCCTGAAGTTCCGGAGAGCTGACGGTCGCGGTGATTAATTTTTGTCACAGGGGACAGCCTTCCATTCCGACACCCCTCCATTGCGAAACCCCTCCATTCCGAAACCCCCCCCCACTCAGAAACACCGCTGTTCCGACGGTCCCCCCAAAACACAGCTGTTCCGAAATTAAACACCGCTATCCGTGGTGCTGATGTCCACTTACAGCCGCACAAGCTCAGTTCTGAAGTAGGTGAAGGTTAGGGTTACTTTGGTGTGGGGGGGTTTCGGAATGGAGGAGTTTCCCCAATAGCCTTTTCAGAATAGCGGGGTCTTTGAAAAAAAGGGAAACCCCACCATTACGATGAATTAAAGTCTATGTTCGGAACAGCGTGGTTTCGGAAAGGCAGGGTGTAACCTTCGTCACAAACACTTGGTGAGTTAAAGTTGTTTGCTGGTGACAGACACTGTTTTTTGAGCAGAAATGTGAGGAAGCATCGGGAGGACAGACAGGAGGACAGGCGCTTCTCCACATACAGCTGCGGTATTTGTTTTCCTCATATAAGTTGCCAAAGACAGTTACAACGTTACTGTTGTTCTGTCCTGTAACGTTGCTTTGTGGTACATTTCTCTGTATTTAGTTCAGTGAAGGACCTGTGCAGTTATCAGACTGTCAGTCCGGATTATCCGTTATTACTCGGACGGCTCACCAATAATGCGGCCCTGATACTACCTCCAGAGGCGGATCAGAGCCAGAGCGAAATTTACCCCCTCTCTGCATCCGAAACTTTCACACAGAGGAGGGTGTGGAGAATTGGTGCAGGATCCCTGCATGCAAACGGCACTAGCCCTTTTTACACAGCGTCTCCACATTATCTCCGGAGCGGTGGTTCGCCAATTGTCCGCCGATGGTGATTCACACAGAGCGAAGCATCTCTGCCTTCACATGTGTAATTCACACAGAGAGCCGGCGCTGCGGCTCCTAAAGAGGCGTGACGGTACACGTCATGATGATGACGTCGGTGTTTCCCCAGGTGTTCCCCCTGTTAATCTAAACCCGCGGACAGTTTATAATCATATCGATGCTGTTATAATGTGTAGTGATTGAGATCCTGACCCACCAAACATCCTGGAAAGTGACGGAGTTACGTTTTTCGCGCTAAATTACATAATTATACATAATCACCATCAGTAAACAGGACGCTGTCTGACTCTGTCACTCGCGGGACGGAGGCTGTTTTCTGGGGGAAAGTTCCCTGAAGTCTCAATCGGGAGGGCTGACCCTTGCGGTGATTTATTTTCATCACAAACACTCGGTGAGTTAAAGTTGTTTGCCGGTGACAGACGCTGTTTTTCGGGCAGAAATGTGAGGAAGTCTCGGGAGGACAGGCGGGAGGACGGACGCTTCTCCATGCACAACGATAGTTACGTATTGTAACTCTAGATTCTATGAGTATAGGTGCAGCCCTTTAAGGCTATCCCTCGCGCGCATGAGCAGCACTGAAAGCATTTTAGTCCACGCCCACCTACTGTGGGCCTCACCTCCGGTCTCACCCTGTGTATAAATTGGAGTGAGACCGGGCAATCGGCTCCCATAAATAGCTTTTTCTTCAGCCATTCGAGGAGCCAGTGAGGCCCAGAGCTTAAAGGGCTGCGCCTATACTCATAGAATCTAGAGTTACAATACGTAACTATCGTTCTATATCGTATAGGCTTCGCCCTTTAAGGCTATCGCTAGTGGGTTAAAGGCGAAGCAGGATATAGTCCATGCCTCACTGGGTCCGTCTGGTACCACAAGCACGAATACACCTGCTCCAATAAACGAAATCCATAACGCTCCACGCCCAGCCATGCGTCATGCGTAAAGACGCATCACAAAAAGCCCATATGTGCCTGAATGGCACAGCATAGTAGAATGTGTAACATTCTCAATGATGGGATCAAGGCTGGGGCAATAAAGCTCACTGCTGTGAGTAAGTGGAGACGGAGGTTAGGCACTGTAACAGTCGAACGCTTAGGAACAGAGTGGATGAAACAGGCGGCTCTCCATGCGCCAACAGGCAAGAGGGAGAGCGCACAATAAATCATCCGACATCAATCACTCTGACAAAACACTCAGGACAGAGTGAGTCATAGAGAAACTGGAGACATCTCATAGATAAAAACGGATGGAAGAACAGGGGGAAGACCATGAAGCTGCAGTGCAAATGTCTTCCACCTTCATTCCTCCATGCAAAGCCTCACACAGCCAGTGTGACAGGCGCTGAGCAGACAGGGGGAGTCCCAGAGATTGTTCCCTGTAGTGCACAAACAAACGCTGTGTGCGTCGCGAAGTCGCAGTGCGTGCCACGTAGCAGAACAGCGCACGCATGGGGCACAGCAGATGAGACGTGGTACCTCCTCAGAGTTGTGAGGAGGAGGAAAGAACCCATCCAGATTTATCACCCTGGATCTGAAAGAGCTCGTGATATTTTTAGGCGTAAAAGCTGGATTAGGCCGTAATACAGCCGAGCTGCCATCTCCTTGAATCCTGAGACATGAAGGAGCCACAGAGAGAGCAGATAGATCACTCATTCTCTTCGCAGATGTCAAAGCCAACAGCAGAGCAGTTTTGGCTGACAAAAACTTAAGTGGCACCTGATCCAAAGGTTCAAAAAGAGCTTTGATCAGCGCGCGTAAAACCAGCGCCAAATCCCACCGAGGGGCTAAAGAGCGTAACACCGGTCTGTGTCTCCGTACGCCTTTCAGAAAACGTTTGGTCAGAGGGTGGCTGAACACCGATCTGTCACCGAATGACCGAAACCTTCATGACAGGACGAAATAGGAGCAGCATAAGTTTTAACTGTGCTGAAAGCCAAATTCCTGTCCACCAACAGTTGGAGGGATGAAAGCACGTGAGGCAGGGGACACGCAGTGGGATCCAGGCTCTTTTCTACACACCAACGCTGAAAAGCTGACCATTTGGCTGTGTAAGACGCTCTGGTAGAAGCGGCTGTCGCGCTCTGGATAGTGCGCGTAAAGGAGCATCCTGGGCCATGGCCGATGCGCAAATGCTTCCACTCGGAGGATTGTCTCGTGTGCTCAGTGAGAACCTGAGAGCGCACTGCGCGTCTTCGCGTGCGGCAAACGGATCCACCTCTGCTTTGCCGGACCTGTTCCAGATCTGAGTGACCAGAGTGCAGCAGCCGTCTGGCTGTGTTCAGCAGCTGAGCGGAGCTTTGTTGTCTGTGCGAATCAGGACATGTTGATTCTGCAGCAGCGGAGCGAAATGTTGGATCACTTTCCACACAGTGAGAAGTTCCAGCACGTTTATGTGGAGAGACGTGTGAGACTCTGGCCACTGTCCCCCCACCACCTGTGATAGGCACATTCCTCCCCACCCTGAGAGAGATGCGTCTGTGAACACTGAGACGTGTGACGCAGCTCTGCCCAGCGGCATCCCCGCAGACAGGGTGTGAGGGTTTCTCCAGTGGCTAAATCTGGGCCCACTGAGGGAGGAATGGCTTTTTCTCAGAGGAATCACCACGTGAGCTGCTGACATCACGCCCAGCAGCTGTATGACAGAGAGAGCTGTCAACACACTGTGAGGCGTAACACGGTGGAGGAGAGCTGTCAGCGCCTCCACTCTCGGCCGAGAGAGCCGCGCTCTCATGCTGGCTGAGTTCTGCAGGGCCGTCTCCACACACTTGGAGAAGGTCCGTGGAGCCAGGGAATAACCGAATGGCAGACGGTTGTACTGATACTGCATCCCTTGGAATGAGAAATGCAGAAATTTCCTGTGTTTTGGGATGATGGAGACGTGAAAATACGTGTCTTTCAGGTCTATGGAAGTGAACCAGTCGCCCTGGTGAACACATTCCAGCACCTGCCTGATCGTCAGCATGTGAAAACGTCTCTCCATTATCGATTTGTTGAACAGAGACAGATCGAGGATGGGTCTCATCCAGCCCGTCTTTTTTTCGGGACCAGGAAATAACGGGAGTAAAAACCCTGATTTTCCTCTCCCTGAGGAACCCTGGAAATCGTATTTTTCATCAGGAGTTCCTGCAGCTCTGACTGGAGAGCTAGACGGAGTTCTTTGGATGACAGGACTGTTTCCAGAACCCCGTTGAACTTCGGAGGAGGAGAGGCGAACTGCAGTGTGTAACCTCTGCTGATCAGCCTGTCCATCCAGCTGTCCATCAAACAGACGCGCCTCCACTCTGAGTAATGCTCTGAAAACGGGCGTACTTTTAGCTGATGCGCTGCGGTTGTCATGGAGACGAGCCAAGCCAGAGCCCTCGCCGCCGTTGCTCGTGCCGGAGTGTTTCCGGGAGCAACGCATGGGGGGCTCGGACCGAAAAGGCTGAGAAGCCTCTGGAGAACGCTCTACGCACGGGCTCACAGCCGGACGCTGCCGGGGAGACGGTGCGTGATGAGCGGACACATCAGCGTGCAATATTAGAAAAGCTTCACTCCCTAGGGGTGCCCAGACCCTGAGTGGAGAACCACTGGTTCAGTGAATGTACCTGATGAGTTAGAGGATGGACTCAACATCACATCTTTATCTTCATCTTCACTTCCAGATAGAGAGCTGTCTTCAGGTACTTCCTCTGAATAAACACAGCAAAAAATGTTGTGAACTAGCATGACAAACTCATGTGTACATGACACATTTAAACCATCACAAATTAAAATGATAAAAATAGTGTGTGCAAGGTGAGGTTTTACCATTTGGATCAACGTTGATCTCGTCCAGAGTCATGCCTTTAAATTGTGCCAGCTCTCCTTTCCCACAGGCCATAAGCAACTTTGCAACTTTGGCAACTTGCAACATCCCTTCGGGGAGCCGGTAATATTGGTGATGGACTCTAATGTTGTGACCCATAAACTCAAAAACTGAACAATATAGGCTAAGGCATCAGTGTTTTGTGTTTATTACAATATACCGACTCAGCAACTAATAAAAAGAGGCTAACGTAAATTACCAAATAATAGCCGGGTTTCAATTAACCGCAGGGTCCCCTTTACACGCTGGGTGCAGGTGTATATTTTGATAAATAACCGCCGATTACAAATAAATGCCGAGTCTAATTTATTTATTTTTTCTAAATCAAGGAAGAAGACGTGTTCACTGACACTGCACATTTTTCTTCTTCGCCTTGTTCATGTATTGTGCTTGCTTTCTGTCAGTCAATATCACATTGATGATCGCCATGGAAAAAAAATAAATAGTACGAGTACGTTTCTCTGTCGGCCCCAAGAGAGTGAGAGATAAAACTGAGCTTCAGCGTCTGTCCGAGGAGGACAGCAGCAGGTCCCAAAATAAACGCCTGGTCTGTTCAGTGATCGAAACAAATAAACGCCCCGGCTATTATTTGGTATTTTACCGTACATCATTTCAAAGATTCTTTATGTTATACAGCTGCCATACAAAGTTTATATCCATCCGTAAAATCGCACAAAAAGAAACGTCACTAGCTACAGACTTTTGACTCTTCAATAATGTTAGCAAACAGTGGCTAAAGTTAGCCGACTTTACATTTCTCTTATTTCAATTATGTCTGAAACAATCCACTTTGATTAAGCTACAGCTCACCCAGCCTATCTAAATGTAGAACACAAATTAGGCGGTTTCAACCTTTTCTGTGGATTGAAATTCATTTGGATTAAATTCACTCTGTTCCCTCATAGTCTTTTAACTTACCGCCATGAAGGAAAAACACTAACGCTTTTTTTTTCTTAAATAAACTTTATTTCAAACAAAACAAACAACAGGATCGTCGCATGTAATTACGTCATAAAAGTGTGACTTACCGTACAAATCTTTATTTATGAAATTACACTATTATATCAGTGAGTATTAATGCTGTTGGATCACACAAGAGAAACAACAGGAAAAAATACAAAAGTTAGTCCAGTGTCTACTAAAATAGTGGATCCCATATTTTGAAGAATTGTGGGTAGTGTAGTGCATTTAGTTGTCCGAAGCCGACAATAAAACTCTGTGTTTTTCAAAGTCGACGGGGAAAACAGCAATATTGATTCTCAGAGAATTAACCCATTCATGTTACGCAATTAAGAAAAACACACTTGTTGTTTTCTGTGTTGGAAAAATACGGCAAATATCATTGAAAAACCTATTTCCGGGTCTCGGAGTGACAGTTATCCAATGGGACTGACGCTCAAGGCTTCTTTAGGCGCCACGGTGATCGCTTGCTCTGAGCGTCACATATCGCCGTGGAGGGGATTGCATTGGAATCAATTGAGATCCCCCTGCGTTGAAATAAGGCCCCATGTATCCCTGACTGCAGACACGCAGACCTCAATGTGGGTGGAGTTAAACGTTTAACCCCGCCCACTCTCCAACGTTTGCCTCCGCCGTCACTGTGATGCTTCCTGATCGGTCTTATGTATTCCTCCTGTCTCCTTCCATGCGGGCTTCTCGAACCACAAGGTCCAACAGACTGAAACCATCCGGCGCCCAGTGAAGGAAAAGAATGAAAGAAGAGGAAGACGTGAATAAGATACAGGTACAGTAACGTCAATGTGATGAGGCGAAAGGAAATTAATAGTTTAATGATCGTTGTTACCGTTGTTGGGCAGAGTGTTAGCTTGCTAGCTTATTTCGGACGATAGCAGCATTGTTTAATAAATAGTAAATAGCTGAGTCGACGTGTAACTCCACCTTAAATTCATAAGGGACGTTTGGAAAGTTAACGTTAGACCTGTTCAGGTGTTATTTTACAGGTGTCTTTCCTGCTTGTATGTCAGTTAAAATGCTTTTAGTTTTCCATCCCCTTTGTAACAGGGTCATTGTGAGCCTTTGGTTTATTGTGTCACAACTTACGTTTGTTAAAGTTTACATCAGTGTTAAAGTGCAGTTAAAGTGTATTACTGTTTATACTCTAAACCTTAGCTTTCCCATATCATTCATAGGCGATATATATATATACTTTGCACTTGCACTCTGGTTAGACTGAATTGCATTGCAATGACAATAAAGTTGAATGAATCTCATCACATTTTCATTATTAGTCTATATTAGTCTTATGTATAACACACATCAAGCATCTGTAACATGCAGTGGTCACTTATACTTCTCTTCTCTCTTCAGATGCTTTTAACATATTTCACCAGCAGCCCAGTGACACAGCATCAGGTGCTCCTGTCCCTCTACCTCAGCACAGCAGAGTGACACAGCATCAGGACTAAAGGCACCAACAGACCTGCTGACTGGCCATCTCTTCTAACTAGTTCAAATAAAAAAACAGTTACACATTTCCCAAAAACAAAGATGGGAGAGTGTCAACATGACTTTTGTAACAGAGTCTTAGTCAGTGCTGAAAAAATCAAAAGAAGCTGGCTGATGTACTCAAACAGAAATGATAGCTTGCACTGCTTCTGCTGCTAAATGTTTCCTCCAAAAGAATACAGACTTAATAAGGAAAGGACTAAAGGACTGGAAAAATGCAAGCCATTTGCTGAAGGTTCATGAGGATAGCCAGGAGCACAATACCCACATGGCAACATGGAAGGAGTTGGAGGTCGTTTTGCAAAGCGGCTGACAATAGATAAGTGAGAGATGGCACTCTGAGGCTGAGAGATAATATGTTTGCACGATGCCTTATTCATAGTGTATTTTTATCACTTGTTTCTTTCTTCACTTTTTATTTGGTGTGATATTTTTGGCTTAAAAGAAATAAAATCTTGAATACATACATGCAGTTTCTGTGTGAGTGTATGAAAATTGATTGTGAAATTGATTGCGATGCAAGAGGGCGCCAGCTAAGATCTTGCCTAGGGCACCAAATTACTCAGGGCCGCACTGACGAGGAGGATATGGAAACTTTCTTCAAACTTTGTGTAGATGAAGAACACTTGAAAATATGCCATGTTCCTCGGAGAGTGATATCATATGATCCGTACCTCAGACTAGACCAAGACCACTACATGTCCACCCACTTTCAAACATTATTATTATGATGATTGTTAAAGTTCTTATTGTCATTGTTACTACTATTATTACTGGTGTTATTAGTATTATCATCATTATTATATTATCATTATTATCAACATCATAATTATTGTCATTATCATTATGATCATCATTAATATAATTTTAGTATTTCATTAACATTTTTACTGTTTGCCTGCTTGTTTCATGTTAATGTATGTTTGTTGTTAAATAATTTGTTGTTCAATAGAGATAAAAAAAACAGTCTAGTGATCCCTTTGATTTTGATAACATTAAGAAAGAATCTCAGGTTACATTTGATTATGATAAATACACATTAAAATATATTACTTTTCTCATCATTTAATGAATAATTAAGGTACATTCATTATGGTTTCTTGTCCCTCTTCGGACACCGTATTAAACAGTTCTTAAACTCTTCTTTCATTCTTTTCCTTCACTGGGCGCCGGATGTTTTCAGTCTTTTGGACCTTGTGGTTCGAGAAGCCAGCGTGGAAGGAGACAGGAGGAATACATAAGACCGAACAGGAAGCATCACAGTGACGGCAGAGTCAAATGTTGGAGAGTGGGCGGCATTAAATGTTTAACTCCGCCCACATTGAGGTCTGCTGGTCTGCAGTCAGGGGCTTCTCAAATAAGGCACTGAGGGGCACCTTGGGCATCAGTGCACAACGCGTAAGGGCCCTGACCAAACGTCAGTTTATGACCCGTCGGGAGTGAGATTGTGTTGGTAAATTGATATTGAACTGGTCCAGACACACATTCGCAGAGGACAGGTATGTCATTCACCTTCATCCCACATCCATGTCTGATCAGTTTCAAATAATGTTTGTTATTGTTTTGCAGGTCAAGTCAAAACATACCTCTTTGAAATAAAACAAAATTTAGAAGCTAGTCACGAGTCATTGTCTCCAAGTGCCAGCTGTACTGTACTGAGGTCCAATACTGCAGAAAAATGTAGATCTTCTGCTCACTATCACCAAGTTTAATACACTGCTAATTCATTTGAAAGTCTGGCACTTATATTTGTAATGCTCAAACAATCAGCATCAAGCCATTAGTTATATCAGTTCTGCCAGGGTAGAGTTAAAAATAATAATTACTAGATTCGATTGCGAAGCATTGTGAGCATGTGTTCTAACTCTACTTTTCTCTTCTCTCCATAAAGGCCTCAGCTACATGATCCAGAGTTGTGAGCAAGAAAAGAGAGAAGACAAGACCATCTTGTTTACCACACATTGATTTTATCATGAATGTATAGAAAAATACAAAATAAAACTATGTACATCATGCAAATTTGAAAAACACTTTTTTTTCACTGTAGACTTTCAAAATAAAATATATATTGTACATAAATTGCATTTATTTTTGGATGAAAGTGGAATCTTTGGCTAAAAATGTTTATTTTTTTGAGGTATTGTGATCACAGATACACAAAACAGTTGAAAGGTTTAGTCTGGCACCCTAAATGGAGCTCATTTGTGACCTGTGTAGTTTAAGGGGTAGGGGGTAGTTAAGGTAAAGGGGTTAGGGAGTTTTGGCTCGGACGCGAAGAACACAGCAGCTCCAGGCAGTACATCTCCAGGTGGGCACTCCTGCTCAGACGCTGGTCCAAAGCCTGCTGACACATACTCCTCCTCTGAAGATTCCTCCATGTGTGCCACTCCTTCCATAGTCAATTCCAAATCCTGAAACAAAAACAATGAGAATAAGAATAACTTTATTAATCCTCAAAGGGATGTTATGATTTTACTTGATGTTATTTTTGTTCTGATTCAACGTAGTATAATACCAGCTATGATTTGTGTTTTTCTTGTATTTACTCAGTTATGGCGCAGTGCTATTCATATTGTCTTATAATGGGAATGGTTTCACACATTTTCTCAGTGGCACTGGCACATAACGCTTGGCTTGAGACATTGAATCATACGATTGCTGTTACATGATAATGACTGCACACTTATGTCAGCGCGTTAGCAAGCTTTATCCAATGTTATACATATTAGCTATGTTGGTAAGTACCACAGTCAGTTGGTACACATATTGCACATACACCGTACTATGAAAAAATGAAAAAAAACAAGGGAAACCAGGGGCCCTCCTCGCCCTCTGTTTTCATCTGCCTCCCCTACACCACTTCCTGCTCTCCTCTTTCTCATCCACCTCTTCTCCTCTTCCTTTCCTCCTTTGTCAGTAGTCATGTCATTTTTAAAGTGGCGTGTGTGTGTGTGTGTTTGCACGTGTGTGCGTGTGTGTGGTTAGGTGTGTGTGTGTGGGTGATATTGCCCTGCACTGCCCATTTCATACTGAGTGTGATCTTAAATTGACATTCCTTGACAATGACAACAATGTAGCTTAGAATTATTTCAATTAGCTTCCTTAAGATTTCATTTTTGTCTAACCTGAGCTTATGCCTTCAGCAACAGGCGTCGGACATGCTCACGCTCTATGAAGTCCATCACATCAGGGGCTATGCTGTAGATCTCTCATTTTCTTAATTGGACTGGTGATGCATTTCCCATTAGTTTCACTATGATGTCTTCAACTGGGCAGAAACAGACATCCTTTGTGAGAAGCTTAGGCTTATACTTTGCTGTTGGACCATGGGGATGCAGAAACTCCACTTTCACATCTTGATGCTCAGTATCCACAGCAATGGTCTTGGATAGCCACCAGTAGTCATTATATACTACTGCTAGCCAGTCTCCATTATTAATGCTGCTAACAGTCGTTACTGTCACAGTACCCTCAGGACCTTCAGAGGCTCCTCATCCAACCCCCTTCTCCATCACATCTTCCATTTCCATATCCTCTTCCATCTCCCCTCCCATCTCTTTTTCCATCTCCTCCCACAACATGGCCAAAAGTCTTTTCTTCCCCACCCTCCTTGTACCACTCTGCTGTTCCTCTGGGTGGCCATGGAAATAGAAGGTAGCTGGGCAGAAGCACTGGCAAACCAACATCTTGCTGCAAAAGCAGGATAGTTGTCTGTGGTGTATCCTGGTCTCATGTGGGATGACCTGGGGCCTCATGTACTAAGACTTGCATGGATATCCTACTGAAACATGGCGTACACTAGAATCCAGAAACTGTCGTCTGCACAGAAAAAAACAGATGTATTAAAGTGTGCGTACGCATGGATCCAAGCACTTTTCCTTTGTACATCCCAATCAACGTGGAATTGAGCGCATGTGGAAGTGCTGAACTCCTCCCTGTCCACGCCCCCATTTAAATATGCAAATCAATTTAAATAGGACCTGCACCGGGGATTCCTATCTCTGCACCATCAGATTTACGCGATGAGTAAAGGGAAGAAGCACAACTTCACCGAGTCTGAGCTCGAAATTCTATTAGATGAAGTGGAGAGCCAAAGATCTGTGTTATTTGGTAGCCTCTCTTCAGGGATAAACACACAAAAAAAGAAATTTGAGTGGGAGCGTGTGAACGCAGTGGGAGGCAGTGAACGCTGTGGGGTCGGAGCAGCGCACACCCACTGAAATAAAAAAAAAAATGGTCCGACGTGAAGGTGGAGGTGAAGCGGAGGATTTCGGCCCACCGCCGAAGCGTGACCGCAACGGGCGGGAGGACGGGGGGGAGGTACTGACCCCTCATTTATCAATCTTGCGTGAAAACGGGTGCAGATCTGTGCGCAGAATTGGTCTTACGATAGGACACACGTGTGATTTACGAAACGTTCGTATCTTACCAATTACAGCGTACGAATGATCGGGTCTTGATAAATGCGGTGGCTGAATTTGATCGTCATTAACATGTTACGCCCTTAAATATTTCTGGTTCGGAGGCCTCGCCCACTGAGGTCAAACATTGACAGAAGAAGATGGAGATCGGCATCCCGGCAGCGCCGGCACATCAAAGGCTCCATTCACTAATGCAATGTTGTGCAGAACTGAACAGGCCAAAATAATATGGCACACTTTCTATCT
>CAEMYA010000065.1:25644-37279 GCA_903131615.1 Diplodus sargus | reverse complement strand
ACTCACAGCGGGCGTGCAGGTCCATTTAAATATGCAAATCAATTTAAATAGGGCCTGCACCGGGGATTCCTCTCTCTGCACCATCAGATTTACACGATGAGTAAAGGGAAGAAGCGCAACTTCACCGAGTCTGAGCTCGAAATTCTATAAGATGAAGTGGAGAGCCAAAGAGCTGTGTTATTTGGTAGCCTCTCTTCAGGGATAAACACACAAAAAAAGAAATTTGAGTGGGAGCGTGTGAACGCAGTGGGAGGCAGTGAACGCTGTGGGGTGAGAGCAGCGCACACCCAATGAAATAAAAAAAAAATGGTCCGACGTGAAGGTGGAGGCTAAACGGAGGATTTCGGCCCACCGCCGAAGCGTGACCGCAACGGGCGGGAGGACGGGGGGGAGGTACTGACCCCTCATTTATCAATCTTGCGTGAAAACGGGTGCAGATCTGTGCGCAGAATTGGTCTTACGACAGGACACACGTGTGATTTATGAAACGTTCGTATCTGACTAATTACAGCGTACGAATGATCGGGTCTTGATAAATGCGGCGGCTGAATTTGATCGTCATTAACATGTTACGCCCTTAAATATTCCTGGTTCGGAGGCCTCGCCCACTGAGGTCAAACATTGACAGAAGAAGATGGAGATCGGCATCCCGGCAGCGCCGACACATCAAAGGCTCCATTCACTAATGCAATGTTGTGCAGAACTGAACAGGCCAAAATAATATGGCACACTTTCTCTGGGGTATACAGCAGAGTTCCCCCTGCTGGTCCGACACGGAGCCACCTGCCCTTCAGCACCCCGAAGCAGCTCCACTGTGACCCGTGTGTGCGCACTATTGAATCTGCGTTCCTGCTCGGTAGCAGGTTTGCCAGCGGGATTATTAGGTATTCCGTTAATTAGTTGTCATGTTAGACTATTTATATATTTTATTTTACAAAGATGTGGTATCAGTAAAAACATAAAAAATAATCGGTTTTGATCTGTTCTAAATATGTGACTGCTTATGCTTAATGACAGCTGAGGTTTGTTTAATAGTTATTTTCAGTCTCCACACACTCAAATTTGCGTACACGAGCTCAGACCTGACGTGAGATCTGATCGTAGCTTCCGCTCACGTCCAAATTGATAAATGCCGAAGTTTGCGTGGAAATGGTCGTACGCACGGTTTTCTGCCGTACGTTCGTTTGATAAATGAGGGCCATTGACTCATGTTTGATTACTTCATTTTTAATTATTTTTTGTGAATAGACGATGAGCCAGGAGAGGGCTCCTCCACCAGCACCTCGCACCCTGGCGTCTCCACCGGCTCCTCCAGCACAGCGCGCCCAGGCGACTCCACGCCAGCTGCTCACGCCCGCCCGACTGGCCGTGTCCTCACACAAGCTGTGCTAGAATCACAGGAGGAAATAGTGAGAGCAATCCGTGGCGTCAGTGATCGTCTAGATCAAATTGTCAATGTCCTTGGAGATATTTGGAACGCAATAAATGCACTTAAAAAGTAAATTGCGCCTTGCCTCTTTACATCGTTGAAATCAGATGCTGCCGGGCCTGTATCGCTTCCCGGGGTGGGTCGAGGTTGATGGGTCTGGCATCCGGTTCCTCTGGTGGGAGGACGTGATCTGGCAGTGGTATGCCATGGTGGTGTGCCACGTTGTGCAGGACACCACAGGCCAGCACAATGCAGCACACCTTCTCAGGTGTGTACAGCAGCAAGGACAAGAAGGACAAAACAACTTCATGTTGATCACACTTATATTAATGACTGCAGAAGTGCGCCGTGGCTACTGCAGTGTGACATTTTCAACTTTACGCACGCGTTTATTGACACAAATACTGAACACAAGGAGACAATAAAGGGCTTGTTAGATAGCTCTGCCGCTCTATTTTCATCAGGGAAAAACAAATACTCATATTTGAATGCACATGCCCAAACGGGCATTGTGCTGGTTTAAATTCGGGGCACAATTAAATGGATAAATTATTTATTCACCGAGGAGCCACCCATCGCGCACCACAGTGCGCCTCCAGCCTGTTACCAACCATGCTATTGGTAAAAATGAACGAGTTATGCATTGAACCAGGCCACCTTGCCACGATGTTGGTTAGCTGCATTTCCGCATCACATATTATTTGAACATTGATTGAATGAAAATGTTTCCTGTTCACAAAAACAAATTCATCCTGTGATGGCGCTTTTATAGCAACATGTGTGCAGTCAATAGCTCCAATTACATTAGGGAAACCCACTCTTGCTGCAAATTGCGCTTTAATGTTGGCCTGTTCAACAGCATTGAATAGGAATTTGATGTACCTGGATGACATTATTATGATCCCGTCCCACACAGCTGGCATGGCTCGGCTCAGAGTGGACTGGCACACTCCTAACCGTTCGGCCAGTTCCCTCTGGAAGGCTCCTGTTGCCAGAAACCCCAGAGTGGTCAGCACCTGTGTGGGCACGGACAACCCCTGGCTCCTGGCTGTGTTTCGTTCTAGGGCCGGCCGCAGCTCTGCGCACGGCTCCAGTAACACTGGCCTCGGCAACCTAAAACGACTCATGAGCCAGTTGTCGCCATTTGCCAACAGATCTTCCCGTTCTCTAAACACTCTCTTACGTCTGATATAACCATTGTGATGTCTTCTAACAAGGCCAAGGCTGCCATTGTTAATGCCATTTTTTCATCACTTTGCGTATGCTTTTATATCCCTCCATATGATTGCAAACACGTGTGTGTTAGTTGTCCATTAATGTGTCTCTGATGTGCACATTGCTCTGAGGACTAATTGTTTTCACATAATTAACAGTTTCCCAGCATCAATTCTACGTGTCGCCAAAGGAACAATAGCTGTAGAAACGTGCGTATGCCAGCCATGAAGCTGGCGTGGGGCACCGCACATTTCCACGGTCATTTCACTTTTGATACATCTGAACGTTGGCTTGGAAAATGACGTACGCCGTGTTTGTGCGTACGCAACATTGATACATCAGGCCCCTGATGTATTTGTCTTGTTGAGGGAACCTGTTTGAAAGGATGCATGAGAAGTGTATCATATCTTTGCATTTCTTCTTCTGTAGTGTGGTACAGCTGAATGCCCTTCAGACTGTTTGAGACCTTTTCCAAGAATGTGTGTCCATCTGTCACATCATCATCAGGACCAGGTTGTCAGCTGTTCTTTTCACTGTTCCACCAATGCCGTCTGGTACGCCCTTACCATGGGAAGTGGGGAATAAGTTCCATGTTGCTTTTTCAAACCCCAGTGTAGGGGGAATACAAGCTAGAAGAACCAAACTTATTGTTTTTATACTGTTTACTTGGACCATCATACTAAAAGTGCACAGTGGTAACCTGTGAATATCTCGTTTTGATATCTTTTAGGACTGGATCCATGTGTGTCCAGATTGCCGCAGCATCCTGTCTCTTTGACTCTGAAAGTGTGCAAAACCCTGCCTTTCCACCCTTAATGTAATACATTCCGGTATGTAACGTTATCTGTGGCAGATTTTGTCCAAAATGGCAGGCCTGAACTTCAGATTGATACTTGCATCTCCAGGATTCTAAAAAGTCAATGTGAACAATTGCTGTACTTTCATCACAGGTCTCAATTGTGTTTCTGTATGCTTTTGACTGGTTTTGCACTAAACACACATGTGTTGTGGTTTCATTTCTGAGTATTTGCTCATAGAGTTTGATGAGCTCTGAAAGACTGCCACTGTGTTGGACGAGTTTAGTGTTGATGTGGATTCCATTGACTGTGTCTTCTCGAACTCTTTCCCACTGCTTCCACTCAACATGGATTTTGTCTTGCTCTTGGGTTGTAACTGTACCTTTGTTTAGACATTGTGAGCAGGTGCGAAGAAGGCAGGCCTCACTTGCTGGAGAGGTTGCTGAACCCAACCCAATTCTTTCCTATTTAAGTGAGACGTGTGCATTTGTCTTCAATCAGTCTCCTCTGAAGAAGCCAAAATGATTGGCGAAACGTTAGGACTGAGAGTTTCTCTTTTGTTGTTGAGACCTTAATATTTTACTGATGAACTAATTTATACTATGAGCTTATAGCTCAGCACAAATTCTTTTTTAATCCCTCCTCTGGCCAATTTTCTAAACTGTGCCATGACTTTTAATATCTAACACCAAATCACTGGGACGGCTCCCTCTCCAAGTTTTTATCACAGGGAACCAATTTTAGCTGCAGTTCTTCCCAAATAGAGCCATTTAGGGTGTTGTGCTTCATAAATTTACTGAGTGCCTTAAACCTCCCCTCTGTCTTATTCGGTGTTTGCATGCAACTCCAAGTGTGAATTTGAAGGGGGTTTTTGTCTCCTTCTCTATGGAGTGAATTGGGCTTCTCTTTTGGAGAACTTTGCAGCTATCTTTGGTCCCCGATGTGAATAATTGCCTTTTTTAGTGCAAAGACATTTTGATGGTGTTTTTATTTGGGGAACTTATCCTTTGTTTTGAAAGGGTTTTTCTGAAAACCATTTCCCTAATAAGGATATTAGGAGGGATTTACATGAATATATAACATCAAGGACATCCAATAAATTTGTTCTTTTAACTTGTGCACACTTTTTAACTTGTTTCATCCTAAACTTGTGATCAGCTAACTATGCATTCTAAAAAACGAATGAGATTTAGAGGACATAGGGTGACTTCCCATGAGGGTCGAGCACCTGTTCTGGATCTTACTACGAATGCCAATAAGTTGGAAAAAGTGTATTTTAAGTTGCTACAAGCTGTCCATCACTCTGAAATCATTGCGCAGACAAAGCGTACTGGGGAGTTCCCCGTTGGCATGTCGTGCCACACTACAAAACTGACCGCTTTTATTAAAACCTCTTCTCCCACAGAGACAACGCATGAAAAAGTGAAACAAAACACCCAGCAGTGGATGCAAACTAATATGTTGATATTAAAAGAGCATTATGATGGGGTCATTGCCACAATCCCTCAGGATCTGCCTCCTCATGAGCCACAAGCGCTACAAAAAGCAATCGCTTATGGGAGGATAAGATACAGGCACAAACTGACCCCCTCATCTATTAAAACACTGACTGCATTAACACAGAATGCGTCTCATGTAGAGCTACAGCAGCAGCCTACCTTGGAGTCTGAGAGGAGTTTAGAGGACTGGCCAGGTCTGGGATGCCCGACATATCCACCTGGGGAAGGGCGGTCGTGCCTTGCCTCCAGCGGCAGCCCACGCATTAGAGGCCCTACCTAGACCATGGTCTCTGACCGTCTTCAGACCAACTTAGCCCAAAACAACAACAGCTAGCAAAACAGACAAACATCTTTTTGCAAAAACATTTTACAACATTACAGATGGTGGAAGACAATGTTTTCACAGTGCACGACCGAGACCCAGTGCATTGGACAGCCAAAACTGCTTTAGAGATATTCATAAATTGGATGAAACATTTAAACTAAAGGTTGGGAAGAACAGTTTTTATCTCCCTCCCCTTTAATGTTTTTAATTTATTCAAACACTTTTAGGCCTGGATGGCCTGCCATATGGGTCTGCAGCCCAGAGACTACGGGCCACGAGGCTCTGGATTGCCAAATTGAAAAAAAAAGGGGTCCAGATTGGCCTCAGTGAGGTCCTCTGAACTGAGGGAATGCAGACCGGAGACATACAAGTTGCAGATGGTCAAAATGAATGAGCCCAGTCTACCAGCAATGGTATTCTGGGCCATATAAGGAAAGCACTACAAGCTGTTTTTTAAAGATGAGGGGGAACCAGTTTACCAACAATGGTATTCTGGCCCCCAAGAAAACAGTCTTACACTCCTGTGACTTCTTATTGTATTTTGTAAAAGAAGAAAGGCCCGGTGTGCCCGTGCAATAGAGAGAGAGTCAATGGACTCCCCCCTATATAAACCATCTTTTTTACCCACACCTAACCCATCGACCGGCAACCGTGGGGAACAAAGGACCCTTTTTCTGAAAAATGGTCCAGTGTTCCCCGGTCACATACAAAGCAGGGAACATAGGACCCTTTGGGTGAACAGTGGGGAACATAGGACCCTTTTTTAAAAAAAGGGGAACATAGGACCCGGGGAACATAGGGATGATCCCCAGAGTTTATTTCAGAAACATTGCCAAAACAAGCATATTTTCAGCCACAGACTAACACTAACAGTTACAGTAAAAATGCTTACCTCGCCTCTCTGCCCAAGGAACCAAGGTGGCAACGTTCATTCATACAACCTTCACAAGGAGAGAGTAGTGCTGGTCCAAACTACGATGACAGCTCGCTGTCTCTGACGCTGACAGCTGTTTTTATTCAAGAGAGGTGTTGACGGCAGTTCAGGAGATGTGCTCGCTTTTAATCTGTGTGTGGATCATAGGGGCGGTGCGCACTCCTCAATGAGTTTTAGGTCCCGCCCCCCCATAGTCATGAGGTTTGGAAAAACACAGGTATCTCTTTCCAACGTATTTCAGACTAGATGGCAGATTGGACGTTACGTTAATATTTAATTCTTGAATAAAAAGACACCTAAATGAACATAACATTATTATTAACCTGTTTGATGGATTTTAAGCTGTGCTACGCTTATTACATAAAGTGCATAAAGTGGTACATAAACCAATGTTTTTAACTTTTTTGTGACATTTTCAACTCCTCGGTGTGTGTGTGTGTGTGTGTGTGTGTGTCCACACATGCCTGTGTTATTGAGTGATCGAGAAAAAGGACAGAAATTCTTTGAAATTATCATCACTGTAATTGGACAATAAAACAAGTAGATCCAGGTCAAAGAACACATTAGATAGTCATAAATTCATGCTTGATATTTATTGTTTTTATTTATCTGTAAGATATTTTTCATGTATTTGTTTCCACAACTAGTCAGCCAACCACCCCAAACAATTGAGAGGTGTTTGGAGCTACAATGATTAGTTGATCAACAGAAAATGTATTGACAACTATTTTGATAATAGGACTTTATAATCATGTAAGTAATTTTTAAGCAAAAAAAAAAAAGTTTAAAAAAGCAAGAAAAAGTAAAATGTAATAATTTGCTGCTTTTCTGGGTCTTAAAAGGGGTACACACATAAGGATTTTATAAATCTTAAGAGATTTTTTATCTGTAGAGCCCCCACACATGAAGATTAAAAAATCAGCTTTGATCGTATGTGGTGTGCTCCGATATTCTCAGCACAGGACACCACACACATAAAGATTATCTGTCTCACGGCCGATCTAGAATCTAGTCCTCCGAGCCAGAAATATTGCGTGATCAAACATGATCTACACTAACCAGTGGCAACAACCCCAGCGTCACCAGGCTCTTCATAAACGGAAAAGAGCATAGACTGTAGATAAAAAAAGAGTAAATAAACGTTTTAAAACATGAAAGACATGGAAGACATAGAAGAGGGAATGATGGTGGTCCACAGACTATTGCTGTCCGAAAAATCTGGAAACGGTTAAAGGTAGCACATAACGGTTAGCGTTAGCGCCGACGCAAAACCCATTAAAAATATTAAAATGGCTAATTCAAACAATCCCATTGGAAAAGTTAGATCTCACCTCTGTTTTTATTTGCGTCCACTTCCGCGTTCCTTAGTCAGCTAGTTGGCTACGTTGCGTTTCACGGAGTAGTGACTCAGGAGTCGTCGGCTTTCCCCACACGAAGATTTTTCGTCGTAATTACTGAACAAGGTTAACACTTACGATCGTCGGCCGCGACCCATGTCCGAGGGAATTATCAGGACAAATTGACTCTTAACACAACACAGACCACAGGATCATCGTACAGGATAATCTTATAGGACAGAAGATAATCTTCCGTGGTCAGGAAGGGGTAAAATCGTTATGTGTGTACCCCCCTTTAATTGAGAAAATAATCTGCAGATTAATCGATGAATGAAAATAGTTAATTGCAGCCCTAATTTCATGCCATTACATGCCAGCAAATAACTCAAATAAAAATGAAGAACCTTTAGTACTTTAAAGAACCACATAAAGTATGCGAAGAACCATCCCCATAAAAAAAGGTTTTTCAACTGGTGATGGTTCTTTAAAGAACCAGAGAGCCTTTTGAAGAACCATTTAAGAACCATTATTTTTCTGTGTGTACAGGAGGAAGGGAGGCGCCGTTGGGAAGAAACTTGATAAGACCTTTGACATGTTTAATGAGGCATGTACTTATTGCAGTTAAATAGTTAGTTACATGTATTAGCTTTCTGATGTCTGTACTTAGCGTGATCTCATTTCTTTTTTTATAGGACAACAGCATTGAGTCCAGAAGAGAGGCTGTGAGAGGCCTCATTCTTTACCTTGGTAAAAAGACAGAGGAGCCAATCAAGGATTACAGGGTAAAGAAAACTGTTTCAAAGCCCATCCTGTTTGATATGAGTTTGTGCAATCCAGGATAGCTGATGGCTCAGTTGTATTTTAATGAAATCGATTTTTGTTTAAAGAGTGCCTATGTAGAAATGGATGGAATGTTATGATTTTAGCATCTAATTATTAATAATGCTACAGTCAAAGTTGGAATATCATCAGAGAGATACCTAGAGGCTTGTACATGAATGTGCTGCAGTTTGCCGAGAACTGCTGCTAACATTTAAACTAGATTATTTTATGGAATTTTGACGATTGGCATTTGTTGGAAATTAAACTATACAATTGTATGAGACGATTTAGCCAACAGGTCTTAAATTTACTTAAAATGGCCTTCAATTGCAATAAATTTAAATCTTTGATACCCAAAGACTGTCTTATGAAGTTACAAAACTGCTCAAAAATACCAAAGCAACCAAATCATATCAATCTGATCTCCCATGCGGGGAGAAAGAGTGCCAAGAGAGCTATACTGTGTGCATCATTCACATTAGTATACAAGAAGGTTTTATTCTTTCTGGTATATTTTACAGGTTTTTGATGATGATGATGATGCTGTGACTGTCCAAGAGGCCCTAACTACACATGTCATCAACATGTCACGGTCGTGGTCAGCAAAACCAGAGATGAAAATCTGCCCAAGCAAGCTGGAATAGCCATTGAGGGAGCAGAGGTCCTTTTTGGTATCCCTGATCTGCTTGTACCTACTTGATGGGCCTTATCATGCCTTGGAACTAAGGTACCCTGACGAATTGAAATCCTTTTAGTGGAGCTGTTAAGCTCAGTAATCGTGCTTTTTGTGAAAGAAGCATGAAACGTTCAGGGTTTGTTCTTGATGACCTAAGCTTTAATTTAAGATGTGGTGGCATTCTCAATTTGACCTTCTCAGTTGATTACTCATGTTAAACTAAGAAAAAAATGTATTGCAAGTTTTTTGTATTTCAATGTTTAAATATACAAATGATGCCTTTTCTCATTAAAAATGCGCTAATTTGCATACATTTTAAAAAATGAAATCAGATCATGTGATAAAGGCTCCAAATGTTTTTTGTTGTCATATTATATGGGAAAATAATTACAGAGGGGCTCATGGACATCTACTTCTGTTATCCTGTAAATCAGAATATACTGTCAATTGCCAGAGTTTTTAGAAATATTCGTTTTCTGTGATAAAATCTGTGTTTTCGTGTAAAGCAGAGGCCAAACCACGTGGAAATATCTGTGTTTTTCCTTTGTGTAAACAGGATCTTATTTTCCAAGAAACCCAAAACACAAATCAATTGAGTGCTCAAAGGGCAAAGACAGAAGCAATGCAGAATCTGGAATCTGGGAGGAGGGAGAGGAGAGAAGGAGGGGAAGGAGGAAAAAGAAAAGAAAACAAATAAACAAACAAAAAACCTCATGAATGCGTCTATGTACTGCTGATGCTGTGTGTTTTATTTTGTCTTGTTTATTTATTATTTCTTGTAACCGCCCATGATCAATGTCACCCCCGAGATAAGAGTGCAGGTAATGGGTCTGGATGAATTGAGATGTAACGAAATAAAATGAAATAAAAAACTGATCACAAAAAAGAGTGCTATCAATGGCATAAATTAGTTCCTCATGCCCAGAAGCTTGGAAATACATATTTGGTTTACATTTCTATCACATTTAGATCCTAAGATACACACATTTACAATTTTGTGCATGAAAATGACATATTACAGAGGTCAGTGACCACTAGCTGACCTCAGGGGTCAAACTGATGTAACACTAACAGTGAGAGAGGTTAATCTGAGGAATAGTATGACATCAATATCTCAAATCTAAGTTTTAGTTGGAGGATTAATAAGCAAAACACAAAGGTACCATTTAAACTCAATTCGGGTGCATTTATTCACCAAAAAAAATAGACACACTTCTCTCAATAAGTGCTGGTTCACCTCTAAGCTATGCTTTGACAAAATGATAAAATAAAATACACTGAACCAGGTTCAAGTGAAATCAATTGTACCTCTGTCAACTCAGAGCTCTCTAAGTTCACAATAAAACATTAAAACAAAATGGCTCAACTGGCAAAATGTAAATTTCTGTACCCGGGAACTAAAGATAACCAAAAACAAAATCACCTCCACTGTAAAGTGGGATCTTCCTCATAAAATAAATGTCTTTTTCAAGTTCAATTTAGTCCAGTCAAAAGGCTGATATCACTTCGTCTCCTTGGTAGTTAGTTCAGACTCAGTTCAGTTATGTAGGGGCCCCTTTTTTTAATGTTCTGTCAAATCTTATCTGGAATCCAGTTGAAGCTGCAGTAGCCCGATTCACAGAGTGGCTCCACTTGAAGCTGTGGCAGTGACTGGACTGCCGCTCACCCACTGAAACCACTGCGATTCGATGTAGCCTCCTCTCAGGAGTCAACCATAAAAAAAAACAAAAAAAACCAACCTGCGTAGTGTACAGTTTAACCTTAGTTAAAGTCCATACTGATTCTTTAAAGCAGTGGTTCTCAACCGGTGGGGCTCTCCCAGGGGGGCACGAGTAGGCTTCAGGATGGGAGGAAAAATAAATCTGAAAAAAAAAATAAATAAAATAAATCCTGAAAATTCCCCCCATGTCGAAATGCAAGTGGTTGGAATATTATAACACACAAACAAATCATCCCTCTGCCGACTTTTTTGTCAAAAGCGACTAGCGACAAATCTAGTGACTTTTACTGGTGTTATTGGAGACTTTTGTGGTGTTTGGAGACTCTGACTTGAAAGCACGTATCACTCTGCAGTCACTGTGCTCAACAAGCAGCGGGTGCTGCCGTGAGTCCCTCCCCTGTCCAAAAGCACTCACAGGCGGTCAGTCTCTCAGTAGCCTCGTGCGGCAGTCCAGCCTGCAGTCAGAGCAGAGAGGAGACACACAGCACTCTGCGTCCAGGCTGCAAATGAGTCGCGGATTCGCATGGCAGCCGCCGTTCCCGCCCTGGCTTACAGAGCGGGGTGTAAATATAACGTAGCCGTAGCCAGATTTGAATTAACCGCAGGGTCCCCGTTAAACGCTGCAGATGCATATTTTGATAAATTACCACCGGTTCCAAATAACGATCGCCGAGTCTAATTTATTCATTTTTTTTTTTTTATCAAGGAAGAAGACGTGACCACTGACATTGCACGTTTTTCGAAGAAGAGGATGAGGGGAGGCGCAACTGCAATGAACCAGCTTTGGGGGGGCTCAGCTTGCCAAACGTTGAGAACCCCTGCTTTTAACTATGCAGCATCAGATCTTAGCAGTTCGTTTTGATATCTTCCATATTTTCTTA
>CAEMYA010000065.1:8399-19396 GCA_903131615.1 Diplodus sargus | reverse complement strand
GGGGGAGAAGCACAGTTGGCAGCAACTTAAGATGAAACATAAAAACATTAGACCTCGGCATAATCTCATGGGGTTCCTCATTTTGATCATGTTTTACATTGTAAAGTAAATAGTAAGTGGCTGTTTGACTGTATAGTTGTTTTATCCCCAACATAATGCTGTTTTCACACACATAAATATCTTCTCATCTATATTATGTTCTGTTCCCATTTGCAAAAAAACGCAGCGCAACACAGTGTCTGCTGGGATGTGAGAGCATGACTTCGATTGGTATTGTTTGAAATGTAAGGACAGATTAGGTTGTGTATGTAAATGATGGACTGTGACGTGAAACGGTACCACTCAAAAAGATAAATGTCTGGAAATGCAAGAACATCTATGCGCGGTCTGATAATCATCTCCCGACGAATATTTAATTATCTGCGCAGTAATGCTGCACCTTCATCCACGGGATCCTTATCAAAAGGACATGCCATGGTAGTGAAAATAGTCGCCACCTAATATAACTTCTAATGTAGGCCTACTGACTGATTTTTGCAATGATTTTCTCAAAAAACAGAATGCAGAACTATACTACGCCAAAACTCGCCTGCTGATTGAAAGAATGAGGAAATCAAATACCGTGTGGCTGAAAGAGGGCGGAGACAGAGAGAAACTCAAGGTTTGTTGAGAAAAACCTGGTCCCAACTAGGTTACATTCATAGAGTATGCTACCATGGTAACTGACCGAAAGCTTAAGTTACCTCTCTCTGTGAAACAGGCTAGAGTTACCCCTCTTTCTCTGGTTTGAGTTACCTCCCTTTGTGAAACGGAAAACTCAGAGTTTCCCTCATTTCAGGGTTAACAGACTCAGAGTTTTCACTAAACCTGCTTTGTGAAACGGACCCCTGCTCAACACTTTGGTCTTCTCTCTTTTGTGGGGTAGTCTCTTTTTTGCTTCTTTCCGCAACCGGGATAGTTACAGATATTGACCATTGTGTCCTTCTTTGCCTCAGGTATTCCGTCGTGACTGATTCGTCTTCACCTTCTTGCTGTCTCCTCACTCTTCTTGAGATAAACAAACGCAAGATTAGACGTCACGTGATTTTCTTCTCCTAATACCTAAAGTTAGAAATGCTCAATTCCGTTCTTTTCCCTGTCAGCTCTCGATAATAACTGTTATAAACTGGTTGGCAAGACACATATGAACTTTGATTGAATTTCCATGGAGTAATAATCATACATTTTCATCCTTGAGCTGCGGAACTCTGCTGCACTCGGTAATAGACTTGTCAGGGCATCCTCGTAACAGGAAGCTACTGGAGTGGTGAGTTGTGTTCACTTTACAATAGAATCCGGTTAAGCTAGTGGACGTATGGTGCCTCGAACTATGTGCTGAGACCCTATTTGTACTGTTGCTGAAGTTTGGTGCTGTTCTGAGCTCGTTATCATGCGGCCATTTCTGAAGTTGCTAAAACTGCGTAAGATAGCAGTCTGCAAACTTTATCTCTCGAGGGGGGGTCTTACTCGGTGTCACGGTGTGTTTGACCATGGATTAAATTTACACCGGAATATCCCTTTAAGAGCACGCTTATAATTAAGTACACAATCATACCATGCGAGATAAAAACGTCCAATTTATAGATCACAGATCTATATAGATGTGTACAGATCACACACACGCCATGATTGCAATCTTCTGAGCTTCTGTTCATATCACATCAGAGCTCTTTTAATGTGTGGTAGAATTTTGAATGTTGCTCTTCATTTTTCTCTTTCTTTCCTTTCTCTACACACGCACAAACACACACACACGCAAAAAAGCCAGTTAAGGTAGATGTCCAAGTTATCTAATGTTTTCAGTGCATATTGTTCTGCCATCTGGACTGAGCCAATTTCAAACCAAGGACCAGCAACAACAAAGAGAATGTAAAACTCTCTCAATGGATGCCCGGCTTAATGTGTGTGCGTGTGTGTTCCACAGCACTTCAGTAGAGAATATTTGTTACAGAAATAAGTTTTTTTTTGTTTACCAGCTCTTTCAAATGCATGATAATTATCAGACTGTAAAGCCATTTAATTTTACTTCATTGTTCATTCTGTCATCATGTTTATGTCAGCTTATTGAGCTTATATCTAATTATGCCTTAGCCAGTCAGCCGTGAATGATGTGTCCACTAACAAAATAATTTCATATATATATATATATATATATATATATATATATATATATATATATATATATATATATATCTTCAATTGTTTCTGTTTCTCTCTGTTCTCCCTTTGGGGTGGTGGAAAAGAAATAAATAAATAAATAAATAATAAAAAATAAATAAACAAATACAGTAACGTTACATATAGGAGGTAAGAGGTGGGGAGATGAGGGAACATAGAAACATTTAAAACATTTACATTGCTTTGAATTATGACTTTTGCAATTTTTAACTAGCAGAGGGTACAAGTACAACAAAAATGCAATTTCTACAAAACCAAAGTATGGTGGTTGTTCAAAATTATTAGCTTAAAATGTATGTAGATAAAGCTACAAGTACAGATTGGGCCTAATAAAAACACCACTTTTCAAACTGCTAGTTGTATGGGATACTGGTAGATGGATAGATAACTTTATTAATCCCAAAAGGAAATTAAAGTGTTACAGCCACTTGACATAATTAAGTGTGCATTGATAGTTGAATAATACAATATACAAAATTACGGTAATTACTGTGGTTTGAATTAAATCATTGAGTTTAGAGTTAACTTGCAGTTTGTCCTGCAAATGTGCCCAAGTTATTGAGCATACCCATGCAAACACAGGTCTGTGCGCACACACATACCCACACTCTCAACACCTGCTTTTTGTTACTATGTGGAGCACATATTTTTTTGTCGTTTGTTTTTTGTTGCCAATTTTTTGTGTAACATTTTTGCCTGCTTATTTGTCTGATTGACAGTTTTGTTGATCACTGAGATAGCTTTGACTTGGAATGAAGTTGTTCCATTATAAAAAAAATAATAATAGCTTTGATGGAGCTGAACTACTTTTGCCATGTTGCTGTAGCTTAGCTTGCTACATTTCTCTGGGGGGTAGCTTCGGTGTAGTGAAGCTTAATTTTAAGTAGAGTAACTGGTAGCTTAGCTCAAAACATTTTCCAAGTAGCTTGCCCAACAGTGGTCGTAATTATGTTTTTACACAAACGTTTGACTTGGGTATATTCACAAAAGACCCTAGGTTGCATTTTGGTGAGAGTTTCGCTTTAAACCAACCAGATTTTGCCACACTTTAAAACAATTCATGCCAGTCATGCCATTGCTATCAAACTTTTAATCTGTTCTCCTCTCTGGTGCAGTTGTTATTTCAGTGCACAATTGAAATAACAAGGCCTCTTCTTTGCTAGCAACAGCAAATCAGTCAACTGTTAAGCCAGAGGCCAAACCAAGCTTGTTAATATCGCCTGAACACATTCAACAATCCTGGGTTATTTTCATAGCCAGTTTCATGACTATACAATCACATGTTGCAATTACTATTCGTTTCAACAGTCAGCATTACTTTCTTGTTGATCTGTTATTATTCTAAAATGAAGTACAGGAGTTCTCATGGGTACCATCTGTCAGTTGTTTTTTTGTTTTAAATGAATATTTTCACATAATCAGTTCCTTGGCTCATCTGCATGTGGTAGCTGTTGGTTGTTAACATCAGGCTGAAATTTAAAAAAAGCGTGTCTGCCTTCTCAGAACATTAAGAAGGGAAAAAGATTAATTTGCCAACTACTACAAAAACTGTAATGGCTCAGCAGTGTGATGTTTCTGGTTGTTCATCAGCGCTGCAGATTTCTACACTCTGAAATGTTCTCTGAAATGTGCTTAACAGGTTTGTACTAACAGGTAATTCACACTAGATGGAGCCTGAATACCATTTATGGCAATTAGGCAACTGGGTTTTAACACAGAGGCACTGCACTTGTATAAATAAGAGGATGCTGTGTGTACACAAATTAGTGTGAGTTAACATCTTTTTGATAGCCCAATCATGGATGAATGTAAATAGTTGATATTGCGGCTTTCAGCTTCATTCCACTGTTGGCAAGCTGAATACAGCAAACAATATAGTTTGCATTTGATGTACATATAAATGCCAGTGGCCACATTGCAACTGGCTATTTTTAGTACCGGAAAAAACAAATGCTGAAACATAATAAATACTACAAAAGTCAAATAATCATATTTTGCATCACTGCAGACACAGCTGCAACAACTCACTTAAACTTATGGCCTGCTGAGGGGAAGTTAGAAAGAAACTAGTTTGAAGTTATTTATTTAGCAATAATTCTTACGGTGATATGGAGGTAATTAAACACAATATCAAATATGCTGCTTGGTAACTAGCACGTACTTACCATGAAATTTATGGACCTGTAGAATAAAGCTTTACTAATCCATTTATATAAGGAGCATCATTAAGGTCCGTATTTCAGTGTCTTATACTGTATTATTACTACTAAATTTGAATTTATTTCACTAATTTCCCTTTTAATTACTTGCATTCCATTCCATCTTCTTAATTTTTCAATTATTCTCAATTAATCTTACAACACCAGCCTCAGCTCACAATATATATATACACATAATGTTTGTGTTGTTTTGTGTGTTTTGGGGTATCCTTCTTAACCAAAGGAACTGGGTAAACACTAGTCAAAATAAGCCATCCAGGAAGAAAGGATGCCCCTACACAAGCAGTGCTGAGCAGCTGCATGTATGCGCACCACCATCTTGTCTGTATAATATGCAGACTGATGAATTTGCCTGGCTTTATCTTTCCAGTTATATTGCCATCTTTGTTATGTCCTGATGGCTCTGCTATAAGCTAATCTAGCATGAAATGGTTAATTAAAATAAAGAAAAAAGGAAGAATGAAAAAAAACCCCAACACATTAATAACCATCTAATCAACCATATTTGCAAATCTTCAAACAGGAAGTGAGAAAGAGAAAATTGACTCCAGACATGAGGACACATTTTGGCGTATAAAATTTCAAAGGTAAGAACATTTTTTTGACATATTATAGTTTCAGAGGTCTTACTGAACAGAAATACGTAACTTGATTGGACAAAATAAGTCTTATAAGGGTCAAATAATTTTTTTTAAAAAACATGCTCTACCAAATGGTTGAATTGTAATTTTATGGTAAGGGTGCAGAAGCTAGCTAATGTAAATAAAACTGGACATATACTCTGAAATAAAAACCCTCTGATCATTAATTGTCGTTAAGGATCATATGCCGATTCTCCGCACTCGTCGTCTGTGTGAAAGTTACAGATGGGGGACAATTTGGCTGTGAGTCTGATCCACCTCAAGAGGTAGTGGCTAGAGGCGTGGAACAGGGGTGTGTCCATCTGATGGTGCTCACAGTCCGACTGCTGAAAAAGATCCTTCCCTCATCAAATACATGATAAATTACCAAACAGTAATGCAGTAACTGGTAGGGTCTTTGGCAACTTATATGAGGAAAGAAGTACTGCATCCCTATGTGGAAAAGTGTCTGTCATCCTATCTGGCCTACCGACTCTTCGCCACATTTCGGCCCAGAAAAAATAATGTCTGTCCCTGGCAGCAGAGTCAAGCAGCAAAATTTCACTCGTAATTTACAGTTTCACATTTTATTTTTACAATGCATTTCGACAGTAATGTGTAGAAGCTTTACTTTCTTGATTTTTTGTTGAACACCTTGGAGTACCTGGCATAAGAGAAATGATTTCCAGTTAAGTGAAACTTTCAGAATACCTGTCCAACTTCTTACCTTCTGTGACTGAAAAGTCATAATCTCTGAAAAAAATACACACAGGTGATTTGCGGTATAGCCTATTTTACTCCTCAAAGCATACACACAGCCACCTCTTGGACGCAGAAGGAGACCAGATCAACTTGTGACCGCAGCGTCTGTTCACCATGTCTGTACTGTGATGGTTTCATAACTAGACATGTCCCGATCCAATCTTCGGGATAAGTTTAATAACTTAAATTAGAAGGTGAAAGGAGTCCAACAGTGACATGTAACATCTGCAATACGACTGCTGCGCAGAGGGGTAACAAAGGAGCTGCGTTTAATACTACACATTTGATATGGTACATAAAAAACAAAAACACTCAAAAGTTAAACAAGTTCACCCAAGCAATAAGGGCAACAGCACTGAAGCAGCAAACACTCTTTCAAAAGGAAAGAGAAATAGACATGGCCAAAAATATTACAGAGAAGGTAACTGAATTAATTGCTCTGTATAACCAGCTCATCTCTGTGGTAGAGGATCAGGGTTTTCATCGGCATCTGGAGTTTTTGAAAATGCACTTACTCTTTATGAAATTCACTTACACGTCTTTGCTGTCTGTTTGAGTAAACATTTTTCATATAGAGGAACTATGGAACCCTTTTAAACAAAGAATGAAAAAAGTACGGGACTCAAACTAATACTCAGTGAGAGAAAAAAAAAATCGTGATACGGTAGTTAACTCATTAGACCAATGGAACTGCAATGAGCTTGGACGGTACAGCCTATTTCACTCTTCAAAGTATACGCACAGCCACCTTTTGGACGCAGAGGTGGCCAGATCGACTTGTGTCTATGCACCATGTCAGAACTGTGATGGTTTCATAACGCACATAAGCAGCCGTTTGAAAGCAGTTCATTCAAAACTCATTGTGTTGTCACAAATTCTTGATGCAATTTGGAAATAGTGAAGTTGAAACAACTCCCATTGACCCCAAAATAAGACCAAAAACTGGTTCACTGACAGCCCTGGCAGGAACACATATGCGCCAAACTGTTACATTTTTATTCAGCACAGGCCACAATCAAATATATTGAAAAAGATTCGCAACATTTCTCAGAATATTCAAAGATTGTAAGTAACAAAAGCACATATATATGGAGAGTAAAACAAGAGAGAAATGATGCAAGGGTATGACAATACATCTGTAGTGCCAATCGTTGGATAATCTAAATCAAACTTAATGATAAAAATCAAAGAGCCAATGTTGTATCGTGGGCTTGTAATATACGCAGGCACAAAGAAAATTGAATTTCCATTGAACGTTACTTTGGGTTTTTGTGATTTATTTTCAAAAAACGTCACAAGAGTTGAGACAGCGTCAGACTCATTTACATTTAGAAGACGCTGTTTTCCAAAGCAACTTACTATGAGTACATTTGTCATTTTGATATTGGTGGAGTTTGTTCCACGACTGAGGCGCCAGAACAGTCGTGACATCGCTGAGTGACTGTAGTTTTCTCTCAGTGATGGTGGTACTAGCCGACCAGCCTATGTAGTGGAGCAAAGAGGAGGACAGTTGGCAGAACTTGGTGTCACTTGCAGGCAGGACACATGCAGGCTGGGTTTCCCCACACAAATCATGTGGAACCAGAGGTGACATGTGTGGCATTCAGTCTGAAAGATATGTAAATTAGACTTTTAGAGAAATTACATCCACACTTTATGTGAAGAACGGTAGTCTTCCTACCCAGTTATACACTGGTATCTCTGAAGGGCCCCCTTCTCCTGTGTCCCTCTTCCTGCAGAAGCGGCTCAAATCTGCCATGTTGTCTATTAACAAATATTTCAATTTCACACTGGTTAAAGTGTAAGAAGATTTCAGCTAGGCTGATAAATAGATTGAACCTTACCAGAGTGGTCCATTAGTGCAAGGGCCCATTCCTTTCTTAAGTGGTCTATTCCCACCTCATCCACCGGAAAAAATATCTCGTCTTTTTTAGCAGTAGCTCTGCAATCTTAAATACTGGTTACTGTAAGTGTGACTAAGTTCACACATTTAAAATGCTTCCTAGGGTACATAATCTTACTTTGCAAATGATGGTGGCGCAGATGCTGGACTATGTTGCATGTCCACCTTCCGCATGAAGGCCCTAAAGCAAAAAGGGAAGAAAAATGTTACATTTGATACTTGCACATCAGAAGCCTACAGCTACCTTTTAGGAGCTTTGCTGGTATTCTCTACTCTGGCTCGATATAATGTGTCAGCTGGTCCAGGTTCGCCATAAATTTGGTGTTTTTGCTGGCCAGACTAACATGTTTCCCTTTAATCCCTGTTATAGTAAAGGGCCCCAGCATGTCCGCGGCCATTTTACCCCCTCTCCGCTGTTGTTCACGGATATTAATTTTCAGGACAACATCTTCAACCTTGAAATTGTCATCCTGGTCTTGGGACAGTCTCCGTTTGGACATTTTTTGTTGGCTCTTTAGAATATGCTCTCTGACACGTTAAAATGTGTCAGGCTGGTTTCCAAGGCCCTAGCAAACTTCCTCACCTCTGGACCAGTTCCTCTACTTTCTCCGTTGTCACCTAAAGTATAAAAATGCCAAGTGGTGTTACATTCCAAGGCATTTCTCTCAAGTTATTATTACCACAATCCCTTGACTTCCTAAATATGAAACAAAAACTAATACACACTTACATCATACTCTTGAGGTACCTCTGATGGATACCTGGCCTCCCTACCAAACATTAAAAAGTATGGGCTGTACTTAATGATTTGATGTTTTTTGGATCTCAGGCCAAACATTGTGGCCTGCAGGAACTGGTCCCATTTTTTGGGCGCTTATGAGCCAGCTTGTTTAGGGACCTGACAATTGTGCCACAATATAGGTCAACGAAACAAGGTCCCAAAGGCTCCCAAAAGCAGGTGGGTAAGCACATTTTCCTGTGTGTGAAAGTGAGTTGCACAAGTAAGCTCACTTGCATTGGATTGTAATGTATCTTTTCTTTGAGACTAGCGTGCTTGGCCTGGCAGTCTAGACACTGGGCAACCTACAGCCAAAAAACATTCCAATATATGTGGATCATAGGCCTTTGGTTTCAAAAAGAGTGTTTAATTCAATCCAATGTATTATTAATTCAACATGAAATATTGTTTTGTTAACTAGGCCTTAATGTATAAAACTCAATGGAAAATTTGGGTGACCCCACTTACTTAACCACTCAGCCTTTATTCCAGGCCAGTAATACTGACTGACTATGGCATGGTTGTTTTTTTCAACTCCACAGTTGGAGCCTAGTGGACTGCAGTGCAGTTCCTGAAAAATCAAGTCAATATGACATCCGGTTACTTTTCAAAATAAAACACTGTGGACACCAGCGCAGCTCTTCTACTAATCCTTTGGTCAGGAACACTTTGTGTTGTTGTTTTTATAACACATACCTATAACTGCGGTCGCAAGTGATTATGTGATTATTGCGGGAACTCCTCGGTCTCGCGAGGCCAGCTGCCGACCGTACTGCACCAGGGCGGACTCAAAATGAAACCGGTGGGGGTTGCCGGACTGCGGACTGCGGAGCAGAACTGGATTGGAGCCGTAACGCAGCAGACACGTATCTGGTGGAATCTCGGGGGCCAAAGCCCTGTCGCTGCCAGAGACCGTGACATTTTCTTTCCTTTTTTTTCTAAAAAGAATTGTATATTTTGATTGCTGTCTGGATGTTAAGACATTTCATACAAATAAAGCAAAATTGCTTCTGAACAGAATTACCAACCACAGCTCTAATATTGTAAATGCTAACTTAAAACACACAAAAAAATAATAACAAATAAACACAGTATATCTTCAACATACTTCCCATCAGGAGTACTCTTACAGAGCATGAGCTGATTGCAGAGAGGGATGTGAACAGCAGAACTTTGAGAGTTGCTGGTGGGCAGAAAATAGAAGTGAGCTGCTACTTTAAGAGCCTGCTACCCAGTGTACAAAAATAGAAACAAGGGATGTGTGCAGAAGAAAAGACTCTCAGCCAGTTAATCTGGCACAGTATTAAGAGTATGAAAAACTTCAAATAGGAAACCTTTTGTTCAAATGACCCATTATACAGGCAGGCCTCGGGGGGGCTGCAGTAGAAAAGGTCTCTCTCATTTGTGATGCTTGATTATGAAGTAAGCTGAGTTGGGATATTGCTGAACTGAAACATTGTAGCCAACTGGAGCTTTTGGCTTGATAGCCTAAACAAACTCACCTGTGCGCTGTGTCTTCCAATAGCCTTGCACTGTTCAGCAACAAAACCCTAATACAGAGAAAGAGGTTGTTTTTTTTTAACACTACTCAACATTCTAAAGAATAGCAGAGATCAGCAGGGAGCACTTTATCCACAAGCAGCAAGCACACAAGCACATACACAGTATAGCAATGTTGTTTTTGTTTGTTTAAAAGGAGTTCAGTGAACAGTCTGATTCCAGATGAAGGGCTGAAGGTTGATATAGTCATTACTAATGGAAATGAAAGATGAACTGAAGGTGGGAAATGGAGGATTCTTTTAAGAGACACTTGGTGATGGATGGAGGAATGACTGAAGGAGTGATAGGAGGTTTGAATGGCATGTCTGCTAACACTTGAATTCTCACTGGGACCCAAACCATCGGGACAGTGGGTATGAACTCTCTCTCTCAATCCATGAAATACAGCCGCTTTTACATTTTGAAAGAAACAGCTGTAAAGTGGATATTTTTTGAGCATCACAACCCATGCAAAATGACTTGTTTGGCTTTCATAATTTGGGCCATTTGGTCCAATATAATTGAAAAGTCTTGAAGAGCAGCTAGATCCTATTCCTTTCAGGGTGGTTGAATAGCTCTTGACCCGTGTGTGTATGTGTTTATTTGATTCCTGCAAATTAACCAACAAAACCTGTTGTTTACACCAACTGCCTCATCATAATTCCAGCCTGTTAACATTTTCTAAATGTGTATGGCTGTGTATGACGGAGACACAGAATGACCACTAGGAGGCAGGAGGTTTCCAGTTTGCAGTATATTGTGCGTGTGTATGTGTGTGTTCGTGCATGCGAGTATGTGTGCACACGTGCAGCCCACAACGGGTCTTCATCAGTTAATTAGTTTTTCTCCCTTATTTTTACTCATAGTCTGCCCATTGGGAATTTCTCTCTCTCTTCATCACTGTATCGTCTGTATCAGCAAATTATACTACAGGGAAACCTTTTTTTTTTTTTTTTTTT